>CM055640.1:49217041-49754577 GCA_029378325.1 Elaeagnus macrophylla | reverse complement strand
GATAGTAGAACATGTGTTTAGTAGATTGGCAATTTGGAAACATCCTTGGAAGCATATGTTCTTAATCTTCTTCTTCTGCCTCTTACAGACCTACACAAAAGTTCTTCTGTTACATTTTCCAATACATAACCAAGCAAAAAAATAAAGGTATATTAGAAGAAGGATGCTATATAAACACTAATGCAATTATCAAATGAAAACAAGTTCTACGCATCCTAATCAACTTTTTGGACTATTTACTTTAGCATTAGCTAGAAAAGGCACAAACCACACCGTTCTATGACTTCATATTCCCTTTCTTCACTACATCGCTGCTAGAGACACTATCTGTAGGTGTGTAATTATATAGCACTTTGACCCCGAGTCCTATGGAATGCAAATATTTTTATTTTTTGATGAAAGAACGTAAGGGTTTGTTTCCTACCAAAAAGGGAAGGTGCCGAAAAGAAAGTCCCCAACTTTAAGAGAAGTTCAGAAGAACCCATCAAAATACATGGAAAACACAATTCTCTTAGCTAGGTGTCATTGTCCCCGAGTACACATGGAATATGCAAGTGTTGGGAACTTTAGTTCCAAGAATGTAAAATCTAAATTTTAATCAATTGTTTTTGTTCAAGAACACGAACTAAAATGTTCTTTAAAAACGCACAAATAAATCATAGGCACAAAATAACACAAGAATTTTACGTGGTTCAAAAATCCTACTCTACGGGAAGACTCACTTGCAACTTATATTATTAATCAGAGAAGACATACAAGAAAAATACAGAGATTAACAAGAAAGTGTACCAAGGATTTATACCCACAAGAATCAGAACAATATCTACCATAACCAACCACTTTCTTTCTTCTCTTACTGCCTGTCGAAGAACCCATCCTTAGAGCTCTTTGTCGACGACTCCAGTCTTTTTACTTCTCATCTCTTTGCTGACTTTGCCTCTATATATATCTCACATTCTCTATCTCTTGACCTCTTTATATATTCTCTCTTTTCATGTTATATACATATATGTCTTAAATATCATATACATGTCCACTAATGAGAGCTAGAGATACATATAATAAAAACAATACAGCAAATGCCAAATCATAACATTGCACTTAATGAATTAACTGTTTTATCAAATCAGTCATAATTAAAATAGCAAAGCCCATGCAGTATATAATGTCACAATTTAACAAATTTTCACCTTGACATTATATAACTATATGCTTACTAATGAATTGTAAATCAGCCTTCCCAAGTTGGTTGCTAATTTCATAACAACACCTAATCGGGCACTAGTGTGGTAAAGTAGCATTATAACTTTCAACCAAAATTTACACAATCCTTGAGCCACCTTCACTCGACCTCTAATACACATTGCTTCTGCTTTTGTATATGCTACAAACAGTCACTGTACTTAGTCAAAGGTTACAAGCAAACAAAGTTAGATTTTCCATTAGTCATGAAAATAATAAACATGTAATCCCTTTTGAAAGATCGTCACCTCTCAAATCATTTGTAAACATGAGAGTTAGTAAAACTCCTTATAACATACATGTTTCATTTTCATACACCAAACCAACACCATCAATACCCAAATATACAAGTGTTCATTTTGCAACCAATAATCAATAATGAGTTCTATTTGAATTAAATCAACTCAAATAACACAATTCATTAACTATTCTAACACTAGTTATCATCGAACAAAATATATCCCAAATAATATAGCACACAAGTATGGCACTACACTTACATGTGCTTAAATTGCCAACACATCATCCAGTTTTGGGACACTAAACTGACGATAAGTAATAAATATCATGGAAACATTTACAAGTCAAACATGTCATAAAATATCATCATGGACTGTCAGCATGTCATTTTTCCAAATGCAAAATCCATGCAACAAACATGTTCCACATATTTTTCATGCATACCACTTTAATTGGCTTCACCTCAATTATAAATTACTTATTATAAGACAGATTAAACATGTATACCAAGTAATAAACATTCCTATATTATTACATGCAAACAACACATAGTAAATATATCAACAAGTACATAAATCAATTAACACTAAATTGATTAAAGAGATTATTGTTAACATGCTTACATCTCATAAGCCAATTTACATCACATAGATTATGTATCTATAACATACCAAGGAAAATATCTATAATCATATAGGGAGATCACACACAAGTACATACAATCCAAATAACATGTTCTATAAAGCTAAGCAATAGCAGCAAACTCACACATCTTAGGCTTTTAAAACCAGTTTTCATTTTCACACAAAGAATCTCAATAAATATTCAGGGCACCAAGCCATATTCCAGATTCTTTAAATACAACATCAATACTAGATGTTCACTCTAAGTAATCTAAATAGCATCAATTTTCATACACAAGTACTAAGGTCTACATGCATATACCTTCTAGGTGGCTTACCCCAAATAACATAGCTTCTCTTTCTTCATTGCATTCCATTGAGTACTATCACCAAGCTGCAAAGCACCTCCATGCTCATCATGGACCCTACTTGCATTAGTAGCTACAATCCTGAAAGTTCAAGTGCTATCCTTACAAACTCCACCTCAATTGCAATACATTTTCTTTACCGTTGTTAGTAAAAGAATAATAGAGCAAGCCAGTAGCCCACCATATATACCATGTTCACGTAATACTTCAACCATTCTATTCAACCAACAATTAGTTTTTAACATTGTCTAATTTTTGAATAGATTATCAATTCCATATTTCTAAAATGTATTCAACAGCTGAAAACAATAAATCATTCAAACAATGATAAAAATGAGTTCAACAATGACCTATCTTAGAAATATTGATAATCATGCATAAGCCAACGTAGACCAACAAAAATGATACAATTCATATCTCGATTTTGATAAGGACTGATCAGGACCATATAAACCAATATGAATAACTCAAAAATAGTCTCTAGTTGCTTGCTTTCCAAGAAATACAATTAGACTCCAGTTGTACACTACAAATATAGCAAAAAATTTAGTAGTACAAGTATAGTAGTACTACAAATATAGTAGTACAAGTATCAAATAAACCTTTACTTTGACAATTTTAACAAGTTTCTCATTTCAATATAATCAACTATCCATGCCATAACAAAAAATTTTCAAATACAGGTGCAAACAAGATCACAACTCCACATGAGTTCCCTTAACACTAATCAAAGACCATAATGCATATGCCCAATAATACTATTCAGTGAGCATTCATGTACATACCAAGTGCCATTTGTCACAAGTCTTTACTACATCACAACATGCAGTGTCAAAGACTAAAAACCGTACAAAGCTCACAATGTTATAATAGTTCAAGTAGCAAGTTCATATCACATATGCTTTTAACCTCTTATCAGATTACCACCTAGCGATAGGAATTTTCAAGCATTATAGAACTTTTACTATCATAACACACATGAAAAGAACAATAAAAATACCAAACAATCCAAGATTCCATAATTCAAATTTCACAGTAATAATAGCCATCTAACAATGCAATACTATTATCGCAACGTAAAATTTTCATGTATGCATATCCAATCTTAGATTCATCAAGAGGTCATCTTTTCTTTTCATAACAGGGCATACCACAAACATGCATCTTTCCATAATAGTAGTGAAAGCACCTAATTGTTTTTAGATGTCGACTTAGATCGTGGTTGACTTTATCAACTAAAAATAAGTTATATTAAATTCAACCTATCTCTAACATGCATCTTTTATGCAAAATTTAGATTTCATGTTATGTTTTTTTCTTACCGAGGACAATAAAAGAACATACACATCAAAATTGCCAAAATAATCGTTTATACCAAAAGCAGAAACCATCAAGGGTCGACGTTAATATCATTGAAGAATCCTAAATTCCAAAGCTTCAATTGTAATACTATTTGATTTAATCAACTGCCAATATTAAGGCTACTACTAATACATTACCAGACAAATATTAGTCCAATAGTATCTTGACACAGAATTATTCATGTGAAGAATATATACTAAATATATATGTGAAGATACATACATACATTTCTTCTTGAAACACAAATATTAATTATATCATGTAAAGTAATTGGCTGATTATATATACCAGGAAACGAACAAGCAGCAGTGAATTTTTATATTTTTATTTTTACATCAAAACTGGTAATATCAACAATTACTTGATAAAACGTTTACATTTTGCTATGAAATACTAAAACTCCAAAATAATCGTTTATAATAAAGGGAGACTAATGAGTAATGAGCAACTAAGAAGCGGATTCCGATGATGGGTATACACGCACAAGACCAATTTATGATAGTAAAGGTTAAAAATTAAACAACCATTTAGATTTACATAAAGTAATATTCAAACTGTGCAGATAAATTTACGAGTCCAAGTGACAATTTGTGTGTGTGATTATTTATATTACTAATAAATAAGCATATGACCAAAATGGTTAGAAGTGTGGACCTTTATCATATAAAATGTGAATTTATTGTCCACGTGTTTACTAACCATTAATAGCACACAAAATAACACGCATACACGTGATCTCCTTCCATGAATTTGCATTCAGAATACTCAATTAGACAATTGTGAATTAAAAACCTTGCCGAAGACGGTATTAATTTCACTGGGTAAATCCCTTTCATTTACAGAAACAAATATGTGCATAAATCAAGCATCACACCATCTAATATTAAAATTCATCAGATATACAGCGTAAGAGAATTCATATGCGGTTCGTATAAGAAATCAAAATTTAACGACAATTTTGATTCTAACCATCAATGATTTGGCTTTATACTACATGTAAGATAATTATATAACGCGATCGTAATTCATTGTTAAATTATAACACAAATCTAAGAATCAAATTTTGGTATACCATTTTTATGTACCACTTTATGTACCATAAATACGTAATAAATATGTAAATAAAAATGGTTAAAAATGTAAGCCTTTATTACATAAAATATAAATTTTTTGTATACATATTTACTAATTATTGATGGCATATACAATAACACAGCAAAAATAATATTAGTGATCTCTATTCTTAATCTAATTTAAAAACATACATGATATAGCCATGAGTATTCAAATAATTGAATTTAATACAAAAGAAGGCAAACCATTAAAGACAATTATATTAATAAGATTAGGTATTCTCTTACGGCTCTTACAAAAAGACAATCTTAATGAAAAAGTCTTACTATAATATCTCTAGGTTAGAGTAGATGGAATCTATCTATATATTTCTTAAGAGGAATTAAAGTTTTACCAATCACAATACTACAAAAAAAATCTACCACATTAATAATTTGCCTAAGCATATAAGATGTGTAAAGCTCGTATCAAATAAATATGCCTCAATCTATTTTATAAACTAATAAAAGCATGACCAATGAAGCCTAGACAATAAAAATCCAACACTTGTTATGTTATTCAATTGCCTTGTCTAACTCACGTGTGTTAGATTAGTGGCGGGCCAATTAAGGGACTATAACACCGGTCAAATTTTTTATAAAAATTAATTATATATATATTTTTTAATATTAAATAAATATTTTATTTGTATTAATATATTATGTTTAATTCTTGTATATATATTTTAGTATATATTAACAATATTTAACAAATACATGGATAAAAAATAACAAGAATTGTGTGTAAAATGGTTAAATATAAATATTTTTTCATATATTTTGCAACTACTAGTAACACAAATAAAATTATAATTGTATATTATATAAAAATTATTTCTTAAATGTGATCGTCCAATAAAATTTTTTAATATTTAATTTTAAACTCAATATTATAAAAACTAAAAATTAAAAAAAGAAGTATGATAAGCTTCATACCAAAGTTTTTAAGTTTCTATAATTCATATTTTCAAAGTTTCTCATATTTTTTTCCAACTCAAATTTTAATTTTATCTAATAATATATTATTTGACATTTTATTTAATAATTTTTGAATTTATATAAAAAAATTTATATGAAAATTGTAATATTTCTTTGTTCTTAGTTTCTCATTCATTTTTATTTTTATTAGTCAGTCTCATATATTTGACAATATATTTTTAAAAATAGTCTCAAGCTTAAAACTCTAAATCATATTTTAGCCTCGTTTGGAGCCGCTTCTCCTTTTAGTTGAAAGTACTTTCAAATGTATCAAAGGACTTTCAAGAATATTTGGCCATATCCATGAGAAGTGCTTTCAAAAAATTTAGAAGCACTATTTGTATTTTTAAGATAAGTAAGTAATACTTATATTTTGAAAAAAAATAGTTTTGAAGACATGCTTCCATCAAAAAATAATTATCAAAGTGACACTCAATACTGCTTCTAACATTTTCATTTAAAATACCTAAATAATTCTCTTAAAATTACTTTTAATCAAATCACTTCATATCAAACCACTTCTTTTTCAATCACTTTTAAAATAAGTACATTCAATCGAGACCTTTATTTTTTACATTTTCATATGTTTCTTGTAGTTCTAGTTAAAACACTTACAAATTTTAATATGTTTGATTGAACTTTTTATTTGCTTAGATTTTTTAGTTAACAAATTTATTTTATACTTGTATGATATTAATACTTAATAACTTATTATATATTTGTTTAATTTTTATTATACGTTAATTATAATGTGTTAACTTTATATTTTTTTATGCTAACTCTATATTTTTATTATAATATGACATAAATAATTCAATATTAGATTAAAGAGAGTCCATTGTAGCTCCTACGTACTAATTATATATTATGATATATTTTTATTTTTTTAGTATTTTAGTAAAATTTTTACTTCAAATGAAAAAATTATATTTCAACCCCCTCAAAAATTCTTTTGGCTCCGCTCCTGTGTTAAGTTGACCACAGACGCTTGCTTTTCCCTTAAAAAACCTTCTATCATAGACTAGGGGCGGAGCCAGAAAAAAATCTGAGGGGGGGCTAATTTTTTTTTTTATACAAAATAAAAAATTAGTAAGAGTTATAATAGATTATACTCAATTCAACATTAAATTTTTTCATGTCATATTTTAATAAAGACATAGAGTTAACACATTATAATTTACTTATAATAAAAATTAAATAAAAATATAACAAGTTAATAAATATTAGTATCATTCATGAATAAAATAAATTTATTAAATAAAAAATTTAAGCAAATAAAAAGCTCAATCAGATACATTAAGATTTATAGACATTAAAACTAAAATAATAAAAATGTAAAAAGTAAAATATGATTTATAATTTTAAGTTTAAGACTATATTTAAAAATATATGTTTATAAACAATATAATAATGACTAATAATAATAAAAATAATAAAATTTTTATATAAAAAAATTTCAAATAAATTTGAAAAGATTATTAAAATAAAATTTTAAATAATATAATATTAGATGAAGTTAAAATTTGGATTGAAATAAAATATAATAAACATAAACTTAAAAAACTTAAATATGAAGCTTATCAGATACTTATTTTTTTTAATTTTATTTTTATAATGTTGAGTTTAAAAATATTTAAACATTATTTAGATTTTTATATTTAGGAAGAATTTTTTGTAGTATACTACTATAATTTTATTTTTGTTACTAATAATTACCAAATATATGGAAAAAAATATATATATTTAACCACTTTATTTACAATTCATGTTATTTTTAGCCACGTATTTATTAAATATTATTATTATATACTAAAATATGTACATAAAAATTAGACACAATATATTAATATAAATAAAATATTTATTTAATGTTAAAAATATACACGTAATTAATTTTTTTATAAAAAAGTTGGCCAAAACTCTAGACCCCACATACATCCACCCCTGTCATAGACAAGGGATTCTGATTTCATGATATGCTTGTCCTTAACAGCTTAACATTCTCAGCAGTTTACTTATACTTCCTTGTATAAATTCCAAGTACCTTGCAAGTCTCACTATTAGAAACTGGCTTATTTGCGTGCGTAATAAAAACCCAGTTTAAAGTGGGTGCAGCAAATTCTATGTAGATTTTACTTTAAAACTCACGCAAGTTTCTAGGTGGGTTCTATAGTATATCTTTTTTTACTACTCTGAATAGACTTAACGTCGTGAGACAAAGTCTATGGGAGGGGACTCTTGTGTCTTTAAGAGTATCCAGTCAAGTCAGCAGGTAGGAGAGATAATAAGATGTCGCCTACTCTGTTGTTATTAGAAGCCCATTGTATCAGGTTGTGTGCTCTATAATTAAGATCTCGAGGAATCCAGCGGATTGAGATCATGTTAAAGCAAGAGAGATGTTGATTCATATCCAATAAAATTTGTTTTGTAGTGGGAAGGACATTGTTCCAGTTTTCTTCGAGCAGAGCTTGAATTACGATTTGATTATCACCTTCTAGATAGACTGGTTTATCTGAAAATTGTTTCAAGTAGTTAAAGGCGGCAGAAAAGGCAAGTGCTTCAGCTTCTTCACTGCTTGTAGTAGTTCTGAAGTCTACCCATGCATGAGTTGTACGGCCATAGCTATCAGTGGTGATGAAACCCAATCCAGCGGTCCCATTGTTCCAAGCAGCATCAAAATTGACTTTGATTGCATTATAAGGTGGAGGTTGCCATGTAGGAGGGATGGCTATGGACTCCCCGATTGCAGATTCCCTAGTCCAAAGAGGGACAATCTTGGATCTGAATTCTTCAATGCGATTATGAAGTCTGTGGATAAGTTGCTGTGGAGTTAAAACCCGGTGTTTAAATAAGAGTTCATTTCTCAACCACCATATTTGCTCCATCATTATTGTTGATACTAAAGTGAACTCCTTGGCACTGATGTGAATTGGTAGCCATTTCTTGGGAGGGTTTAGCACAAAGGTTATGTAAGAGAAAATATCAAGTTTTTCCAAGAATTCCCATCTGATATTCCATTTCCATGTTAACCACCAAGATCGAATGAAATCGCATTTGATGAAGAGATGATGAGAGTCCTTTGGTGCATTATGGCATAGTGGGCAGAGGAGATCATCTAGATGTTTAAACATGGCAATATTTTTCTTTGTACTAAGACAATTGTTGACAATTTTCCACAGAAATAGTTTGTGTCGTTCATGAAGTTTGGCTTTCCAAATTTGCCCCCAAATCTGAGAGTGTGAGAGTGGGGAAAGTCGAGGAGATATTTGGGTCCAATATGCATCTTTTACTGAGTACATTCCTTGTCCAGAGCCATACCATTTGATTTCATCAGGATGATTGGAAGGGGGATTGATGTTGAGAATGAAGGGAACTAAGTTTGGTCCAAGAAGGGTACTTAGTTTGTGGTGATCCCATATCCAAAAATGTTGCCAGCGACAAAGATCAGTTATGTGATTTAAATGTTGTAAGTTTTGTAAGGCTTGAGCAGGAATCTTCTGGTAGGGAAGTCCCGGTATCCAAGCATCCTGTTTAAAATTGAAGTTCTGACCATTTCCCAAATTCCAGTAACTACCTGCTTCTACTAGTGTTCTTGCCCATAAAATTCCCTTCCAGATGTAGGAATCACTAGATCTTTGTTTGGTGTCCAGGAAATGTTGATTGGGTAGGTATTTTGCTTTAAGTACTGTGACCCACAATTTCTCAGGCTTGGTAATCATTTGCCAAGCGACTTTGGAAAGTAAAGCCTTGTTAAAATCTTCCATTTTCCGAAACCCCAAACCACCCACTGTTTTAGGTATGCACAGCTTGTCCCATTGCAATGGTGAAAAGTAGTGTTTCGCTTGAGGATTGTTAGCCCACCAGAATCTTTTAATTATAGAATCCGCATTGTGACAAACATTTATAGGGATTCTGAAAGTGCTCATGGAATAGATCGGTAGATTCTGTACTACAGATGTGATAAGGGTCATTTTTCCGGCTTGTGACAATAACTTGGATTTCCAGCTGTTCAGTTTGTGTTGTATTCTTTCTAAAAGACTATTGAATTCAGTAGTTTTTTTCCGTCCAATGGGAAGTGAATGACCCAGATATTTGATGTGGTCAACCATGTGTGAAACAGATAAAGTGTGACTGATCAGAATCTGTTGAGCAGTATCCGTGTTTTTTGAGAAAAAAATAGCAGATTTCTGGTAGTTGATCTGTTGACCAGACCATGAGCAATAAGTATCCAATATCCTTTTTGTGTGATGAGCTGCCATCTCTGAACCTTTCAGAAATATAAGAATATCATCGGCATATAGTAGATGTGAGATGGCAGGGGCAGCTGGATTCAGTTTTATACCAGAAAGTAGGTGTTGACGTTCCGCTTGAAGCAGCATTCGAGATAAGCATTCCGTTACCATAAGGAACAAATAAGGAGAAAGGGGGTCACCCTGTCTGAGCCCTCGTTGCGGTTGTATATGATCATGTGGAGCGCCATTAATCAAGATGGAAAAAGATACTGTGGAGATGCATTGATTAATGAGATTACAGACTTTATGTGAGAAACCCATTTGATTCATGATGTGTAGTAAGAAGTTCCATTCAACCTGATCATATGCTTTCTTCATGTCCAGTTTGAGTCCCATTAATCCTTCTTTTCCTCTCGTTTTCCGATGGATCTTATGTGCTATTTCATGAGCTAAAATTGTGTTTTCTGCAATCCAACGACCAGGGATAAAAGCTGCTTGGTAAGGGGAGATGTGTTCAGAAAGGTAAGATCTTAGTCTTTTAACTAGAATGCGCGCAATGATTTTGTAGTTGACATTGCATAAACTGATAGGTCGATAATCTGTTACCTGGATGGGATTCTGAACTTTGGATATGAGTGTAATGTAAGTTTGATTCCAAGTGGGATTGAGTATGCCAGTAATAAAGAATTGCTGAATTTCTCTGATAACATTAGTGCCAATGAGGTCCCAACTCTGTTTATAAAATAAAACAGTGAAACCATCAGGTCCAGGAGCTTTGTGAGCATGCATGTCCCATAAGGCAGCTTTTATTTCTTTTGGTGATGGTATACTTGCAATGTGATATGCATAAATTTGCATGAGTTCTATAAAAAAAAAAAAAAAAAATCCACGCAAAACTCACAAAAATTTGGGCAAAAGATTTTTTTGAATTATATATTTTCATATATATATTATGCAAACTATAAATACAATATAATCAAAATATGCGGCAATATACAACACAATGCAGTAATCGTCAACAATCAAAATATAAATTACTTGGAAGATATACAACAATAGACAACACACCAAATTAAGCAGAGAGCTTAGTAATCAATATATCAGAGCACATTAATACATAAAAGTTAGTTGCTGACATACATACATACATACATACATACATACATACATAGTGAAAAGTCACACTAATTCTTTTATTTACACAAAAAATATTATTTAATTCTCTAATTTAAAAAATGTATTATTTAATCATTTTGTTTGTAAACAAAGTGTTAAGGAAATACATTTGGTATTTTCTTAACATTATTTTATTATTAAAGTCACATATAATTAAGTAAAAGAAGATAAAATGATTATTTTATCTAAATTAAAATCCCTACTCATTCGAAAGCCCCAAAAGCATATTAAAATTCCTTTTTTTAACATCCTAATTAAAATTGTCATATGAAAAAAATAAGGTTACTTACATGTTAAATACTTCTCGCACATCCTTAATTATTGACTTTCTCAATGAATCAAAACATAAAAATAGATTCTTATGTGATTCATAAGCAACCAAAATCCAATGTGCACTACAATGTCAACAAGTTACTACATATAACGTACAATGCATATTAATAGAGTACAAATAAGTTTAAATAATTTCATAAAAACTTCCACTCCATCAAAATTAAATGATCCCTTATATCCTTCATAGGAAAAAAAATTCAGTCTCTTGCACTTAACACAAGTTCACCGAATCACATCTTCACTATTTTGCATTTTCATGTATGAATTTGATAAAAACTTCCACTCCATCTAAATACCCTTTAGAAGCATAGGTTGTTGCATCCAATACTTATTCATGTGTGTAACTCATATATAAAAATATATATTGATTAAATTTAAACAAATGCATAAACATTATGAAACTTTTTTCAATATTTTGGATTCTCAAATTAAGTAAGAGAAATGAATTATTACAAGCAAGCAATGATCATGACGAAACAAGTTGGATAAATGGGACACAAAAATAGAATTTGGTAAACAATATCAATTATAATGAATTGTTTCAATTTTTTTTTTTTTTTTGGCTAGGTTCCTATTGGACAACTTAGACTCCTACCCTTGGTTTTTCTTTTTTCATGTTTTGGTAATTTTGCAACAGAAAAAAGTAATTATATTGTAATAAAGTAGCTTAGACAATTTTGGATATTTCTATGAATCAGATTTTTTTTTTTTCTGGTTATTGGTATTAGCTTAGACAATTTTGGAGGCTGGAGGCATGCTTGAGAGGGGCTTCTGGTCGACTACGCGAGAAGGTTGGTAGTGGCTACGAGATGTTGCTGGTGAGGGGAGCTGCAAGACGCTGCTGGGTGAGGAGGCTGCGCGAATTTTTTATTGTAAAAGGCTGTTAGTGATTTACCTAATTAAGTGATTATGCGTGGGTTGTTTGTAAAAAATTACCCAAATTTTGTTATTTTTTAAATTTAAATCCAACAAATTTTTTAAAAAATTATACAAAAAATATAGTTTCTTATAACAAAAGAGGTAAATTTTTTTTATTAACTTCATTTGCCGATTTGTATTTTTCATTTTTTTTTTTTTATAACAAAAGAGAGAATTTTTCTTATAACAAAAGAGATATTTTCTTATAAAATAAGAGAGAATTTTTTTATCAATTTCATTTGCCAATTTTTATTTTTCATTTTTTTAATTTTAAAATTAGAATTTTTGCATACTAAATTTTGCGTTGGTTATAATGTAGAACCTAAGCAAATTAGTTTTTTCAAGTTTTGTGTGGGTTTTACAAAATACCCATGCAAGATTAGTTTTATTTTTTTTAATCTAACCAATTTAAAAATTAGTATTATAAAATGAGAAATATTTAAGTCTTTTTCTACCAATTTTCAATTGTGAAAAAAAAAATTTAAGTAATTATACTTTTAAAAAAATAATTACATTAATTTTACATTTTATTAATTTAAAATATCTCATTATAAATAATTACTTAAAAAAATAACTAATAATTTCTCGGTTTCCAATTATTAGCTCAACGTAAGCATCAAACCTGACACAGTGGAGGTAAAAGGAGGTTTAGTAGCAATATTATGTTTGTGATGTGATGGGTAAGGTAAAAACTTTACCCTCAACATTAAAAAGCTTTAATGCTCTGAGAATAAACATTTCCTTTACATGACTTAATGTAATATTTCTTTACAAAGTAGAATCATATATTTGGTATTGCCACGTCTCACTATCAATACATAATGCAAACAGAAAAAAGAAACAAATAATTATTTTTTTATTGAGAAGGAAAATGCAATAAACTTTATTGAACGCAACAGAAAGTACAGGATGTCTTGTTTGGAATTAAAGCTTATTTGGACAACACATGATACTTTAGCTTATTGATACAAATTAAATGAGAAACTTAATTATGTATTGATATAGTTGGTTGCCTGAATGAGTATGATTGACTACAGGAATCGAATTCTGCGGTGACAGTCGCCGATGGTGCAAAGGGTCTGCAAAGTCGATAATAACACTAGGATGATAAGAGCTAAGGCAGTGCTATAGGTGTAGGAAGCAACTGAGAACTTGTAAAATCTTCTACGTGCTTTAACCTTCCAATTATTTGCGTAGTAATCGTCAACTTGTTGGACAAATGAGTTGTAATATCCTCCACTGTTTTTGGATATGGCAACCGAGGAGGACAAACCGTTGAAGATGGTAAGCACTTGTTCATCTTCAAGGGAGCTATGAATTTTCAAAATACCTGCCTTCTTAAGGACCTTAACATCATCAACATTTATTAACAAAGTGTCCATTATTGCCATTAAAGGTCCGATCTGGATCTCTGGAATATCAGTGTTTTGATCATTTTCAGAAGAGCCACCATTCATGGACAATATTTGTTCCCTTGTTTGGCTCTGCAGTGTCCCAGACCTCAGAAAGTTCTCATAGATCACCAAGTTCCTGATAACAGCTTCTGTGACAGAGTTGAGTAGAATGGAAGGAAGGTAAATAATACCATTTTCACTATCCAGTTTCAAATCTATCAAGTGCTTAACAGGTTTGAATATTAGGCCGCCTCGACGAACCAGCATTGAAGCGCTTGGAAGTAAGAAATAAGGTGCATCGTAAGTAAGATTTGCCACAGCTTGGAAAACTTTAGGTGCTTTGTCTAGTACCGTGCCGACAGCTTGCACAGTTTTAGCAGTTCCCTTATTCTTATTTTGTCCTATATTTTCAAGTTTTTTCCCAATATCAGCTGCAGGCATTTGTATCCCTAAGATATTTGTACTGCTTTCATGAGGAGGTGGAGGAGGAGGAGGAGGTTTCTGGTTGCTTCCACGACGATTAGATGTTTCGTTGTTGTCAAATATTTGATCAGGATTACTACTTTTCGTAGTAGGCTTCAATAACTCCAGTAAGTAGAGAGGATTCCACCTTTTGTCTTTATTGGACTTTTTTTCGCCACCATTATCATCAGCAGCATGCGGTGCTGGCATTGGTTTTTTTGTTTCATTAATATGATCATGGAAATTTATGTGTAAAATCATATTGTACATAAAGTCCAAAGGATGATGAGCATCCTTGAGCTTGTCAATGACTTCCTCTACCTTCTTGCTTTGATCATCTGTATCAAAGTTGAGATCGAATGGTGAGATTACTAGGAAAATTTTGAGCAACATAGGACCAATAATATTAACGAAAAATAGTTCCAGATCTCCATCAACAGGCACAATGCCATTATGCCAAATGTCTTCGGACAAATGCATCATATGAATTAACTCAACGGCCATGATGAGTTTTAATACTTGGAGTGGAATTTGGTTCTCCAGCATCATCAAATCTCTAAGTGCCGTCGACTGGACAAATGCTCTTCCAGACAAAGCTAGCTTATGTAATTTGCTCTCAAGATCATCATCAGTACTAGCATCGATACTAGTATCTTTTATTCGACCCAACTCCATATGGCTCACTAACAACTCAAATAGAACCAAACCATCTATGGCCAACATGTAAGCCAGGTAATCGTCTTGCATATTCATATTCACATTCAGTGGATAACAAGCTCGAATAGCATCCATTATTGTTTTGGACTTAATCATTTCGATCAGCTTGTTGAAATCAAATCCACCATGAAAATTATGAATCCTTTTAGCAGCTACAACTTTGTACGTGTGCATTTCATCAAGATCAGGTCGCATGTGGTGGTAAGGTCCCAACCCAAGTAGTTGGGGAACATAAACTTCTGGCTTTGCCACCCTTAGATAATCAGGTACTTTGCATATGCTGGCATAATCAGTACTGTCACTGCTAGTCATGAGGATATTTATATGAACTATGAAATTGTTTTGTTCATCGTCTGGTACCCTATTATTAATTTTTTTTTTTTCAACCGAAAAGAAGAAGAGGAGAAAACATTAATAAATTACTTGACATCAAAAGGTAAATAACAAAGCACTTAGCTATTAGCTTGTACGTCACCCATGAATCTCACACTCATTTTATACTTCCATTTCCTATGACCAACACAGTCTAACATTAACATGAACAAACTTCAAACCCTACATTAAGGCATCCTTAACCAAAACTTTCAAGTCAACCTCTTTTCGATGGTCATTCTTTACAAAATGGACTTTAAAAGAAGAAGAAGTAGAATTAAAGTAAAAATAATTATTAAATAAAACAAAACACATAACAATAATTTTATCAAATTAATGAGTTTAATGTGTTGCTTTCTTTAAAAAATAAAATAAAATAGAACTTCTTATAAAATGAGCTTTTCTTTCAACACAAGAATTAGCTAGATTAAAAAAATAAAATAAAAGCTATTTTTTAATGCAATACGAACTCGCGCGGTGTTTTTAACAATAACGCATTACTTTATATAATTTATTTCTTAAATTATATTGATAGAAAATTTGAAATTATTATTTTATATACCACATGAATTGTATTCTAGGTATTCTAGATAGGGTTGTCTAATTTCAATTTTTTTAAGTCAATCGTGAAGGGGTGGGAAAGGCTTACAATATCCATTGTAGGGTTCCAAACCTTGATCTATCATATTATAATTATAGGTATTTTTTGCATTACTATAATATATAAATGGGAGTTTACCCGTAAAATTTATTTGATTTTTATTTCAATAATGATATTTTTTTATTCAATAATTATTATTATATAAAGTGATATGCTTTTGGGTAGGTGGCTACTATTATTAAAATTTTTTGGGTGAAAACATTAAAATAATTAAAAATTAAAAAGAGTTTTTTTTTTTAAATATATTTATATTACTCTTATATCTTTATTCTTTACTCTAATTTTTTTTTTTTTTATTACTTTCAAGTTTTATATATGCTAGACTTTTTATTTATTTATTATTATGTTTATTATCTATATCTATACTTTACAATAAAAAAAAAAAGGAAAATTACCAAAAATAGCACCCCCTAAAAATTATAATAACAAAATTAGCACCCCCTTGTGTTCAATTAGAATTGAACGTTTAATATTCAACGTTCAATATTCAATTTGAACGTACAATATTGAACGTTCAATATTAAATAGGTCTAATTATCGTCATTCAATTCTAATTGAACGGATAATATTGAACGTTCAATATTGAACGAGTCCAAATTATTGTCGTTCAATTTTAATTGAACACAGGGGTGCTAGTTTTGTTATTATATTTTTTGGGGGTGTTAGTTTTGTTATTTTCCCAAAAAAAAATGCACCGAGGTACCCAAGTTAATACGTACATTGGTATCTTAAACTATGTTATTAAAGACTTCAGTTTAAGTGCTCGAGTTAAATTATTGGTACCCTTTTTAGCCATTTTGAAAAGCATTTCCGTCTTTTTATTTTTATTTTTGTCAAAGTAGCAAATTTTAATTTAAGTATTATGTAAGATGAGAAAGGTTTAATAATTAAATTGTTTGACAAAAAATGTATTAAGTATCAAGTTACCAAACCCCTAAAAGGAGGAAGCTGACAAATATTTTGTTTGACATTATTTATTTTTATTTTTTAACTATTTTTTTTTCTTCCTTTCTTATATAAAAAATAGTACATAGCTAGAGATCATTTGTATTGAAATCTTGTTTGACAAGTTTTTTATTTTGATATATTTTACACCAGAGAGTTGACTACTTATTTATTTGATAAGTGTTTTTGAATTTTTTGACAAAAAGAGTACTCCATATGCAACATAGAGTTAGAGATCATACAAATTGAATTTTTTTTTTTTTGAAGTTTTTTTCTTTCTAAAACTCATTTATGCCTTTTTTATAATAAATTTTTTTTATCACAATTTGATGTATGCATCAATCAATATATTATAATATAATTAATTATATATTAGCAAGTGGTCTTACAGTTATTCCAATCTCTCACTTTCATACATAACTAATTTAATATTTATACGTTATTTGGTGCATATAACATTATTATTTCTTATATCAAAAGAACCAATAAAACACTTTGATTTGGTAAAACATTTGAAATTATCTTTGTTCTTTATTGTTAAGCACAAAATTGCACAGTTGTTTTTAATACTCTCAATTTTCTCACTAGGAACCCAAGTTTGAATCTCACCCAAGTGTGTAAATGTATTTTCTCTTTATTAATAAAAAAATGGAGACTTTAGAGCTATTTTTTTTATAAAAAAAAAAAAAAACAAAGCACAAAGAATTAAAGGTTTAGAAATAAAAATAAAAAATCACATACTAGTCTAAAAATAAGGAAAAATACTTTTAATCTCACAATATAATTAGTTTATGTTAGTAAGCAGTCCGACAATTACTTTAACATCTCACCATTCAAATTTAACATTTAATGTAATATTGACAAGCATCATTTGATATATACAACACTTAATACATATAACATTCATCAAAACTAAAATTAAAACCTTGACAAAAAAAATTAAAAGAAAATCAAATTAAAGGGCATGTGATTATTCTAAAATGCCACTCGATATGCCTTACTTGAATGTTGCATGATAAAAAACTTATGTTTCAATATTAGACCGTTTAATAATTCTACTCTTAATGATCAAAACCAAAATATTAGACATTTAATTTAGGTTTAATTGTATGGTATAAGTATATATTTCATTCATACAAAAAATTTCATTTTTAACCTCTTAAAAAAAATTATAACATAAATAAACATATATTTTTTAATATTATAAGAAAATCAACATATATATTTTTTAGAAAAACAACAAAAATAGCATTCTCATATCTCATAATAACAAAAATAACACCTCTTGTGTTCAAATCATATGTTTTTATAATTAAATAAATGATTGTTACATTATTTTTCTTTCAATGTCCATCCAATTGGAAGCCAATCAAATTAAACTGTGGTAATTTAGTTTCGTTCAATGTTATTGGGTGCTATTTTTATTATTATAAGTTTTGTAGGTGTCATTTTTGGTTTTTTTCTATTTTTTTTATTAAAAAATGTTTAAAGTAAAATTAGTTGAATAATTAAGTTATTTATGCATCAAAATTTAATTTATCTGCACCTTTAAAAATGAGGAAATCGTAGCACATTTTGAACACAAAATGACAACGTACACATTTACGAAAATAGAAAAACTTGAATTGCCATTTTCATAGTATGAACCCTGTGATATTATTATAAGTTTTATAGGTGTCATTTTTGGTTTTTTTCTATTTTTTTATTAAAAAATGTTTAAAGTAAAATTAGTTGAATAATTAAATTATTTATGCATCAAAATTTAATTTATCTGCACCTTTAAAAATGAGGAAATCGTAGCACATTTTGAATACAAAATGACAACGTACACATTTATGAAAATAGAAAAACTTGAATTGCTATTTTCATAGTATGAACCCTGCGATCTTATCATATAAGTACCCCACCAAAAGAAATGGGCTAAACGAGCTATGGGCCATGTCGACACATTAAGCACAACCCAACGGAGAAGGCATAACACGATATGTTAAAGCTCATATGCCAAGAGTAAAGGCACAACACAAACCATGTATGGGCTACGGTGTTGGCACCTCATCCCAGCCTCTTTGACACTTTTAGTTTAAATAATCAATTTTTAAGTTTAAAGTTATTATTTTTTTAACTGTATTTAAAAAAATAAAATTTTAATATGAATAATTATTGAAAGAATTTTTCAAAATAAATTTTTTAAAAAATAGAAAAAAATTTAGAAAAAAAAACCTAAAATTGACCATTTAAAATTATGCTTTCACTTTTCAAAATGGTGGGAGGTTTTAGAAGTCACTTTATTTGTGTCAAGTGGACACTTTAGTCATTTTGTTTTCACAATCAATACTTAGGTCTCTCTCTATAAAAAAAAGTACTATGTAGTCACTTTTTAAATAGTAAATATTATTTTATTAATAAAAAATTATGAAATAATAATAAATATAATTTAATGAAGATAAATTTGTTATTTTATTTTAACAATTTAAAACTTAATTTGAATAGTACATTATTTAATTTTTTATTTATTTGGTCAAATTTGTTGTAAATTTTATATTTTACGAAATTTTATTGTATTTTTTAGCACTTTTATGTATTGCATTTTTCTCTATGTATCTTATTTGGATTGAAACTATAGACTTTATAGTATCAAAAATAGGAGCTACACAGGTCAAAAAATTATAATATTAGTGGCATTAGAACTACACAAATAAGCTATCTTCATTTCACTATCGTAAGAGACCACAGAGATGGAAAAATTGCTGCCCAACTCTAAGCAACACCGTAAAGGTGCGTAGTTTAATTTATAGTAATAGTCTCCGAAGATGATGAAATGGAGAGAGCTCATCAGTGTGGTTTCAACCCCACTAATATTATAATTTTCTGACCTATGTAGCTCCTATTTTTTATAGAATAAAGTTTACAGTTTTATTCCAAACACGATACATACAAAAAAATGCTATACAAAAAAGTGTTAAAAACATCAGAAAAATTTTAGAAAATATAAAATTTATAACAAAATTGACCAAAGATATAAAAAATAAATTATTATACTGTTTAAATTAAATTTTAAATTATTAAAATAAAATAACAAATATTGTTTCCATTAAATTATATATATTATTATTTAAGAGTTTTTATTAATAAAATAATATTTTATTATTTAAAAAGTGACTAAAATATCTTATCATATAATATTTGTATAAAATATCTCATTTTTTTAAATAAAAAAAAAAATTACCTAAATATACTTTATCATAAAGTAACTAAAGCATCTAATTAATATAAACTTAATCCTTTTCAAAACTACCCCATTTAGAAAAGTAGTGTAACTCTGCTATCACCCGCACCGTAAATATTAAGGATATATAAAACAGAAAATACGCCAATAGACAACCCCACACAAATAACAAAAATGGAAAGAGTAAAAAACAAAGACTTAAAAAAATGAAAATAGAGAAAAGATTAGGAGATTACGTTTTCTTGGTCCCAGAAGTAGATGAATTTAATGTGGAATTGCCAGCTGTGGAGGGATTCATTGTCTGGAAATAGATAAAACAAGTTTGAAATTTGGATGGCTATGGCTGTGCCTGTGACGTTGTCTTTGCTAATAACGTTTGATGAGTTATGGTCTATGAACCTCAAACACGTCGCATATTTATAGTAAAATACTATTAACTAGTTGTAAGGAGTATCTGTTTTAAACACAAAAGTTTAGAGAGTGTAAAGTAACGTAATGCATTTTCTAGTAAAAAAATAAAATCAATTTTCTTTTTAATAACCAATTTACACAAACTCACATTACATATTCATTTACTTTAGATCGCTCAAAATCACAAGAGATTATTCATTAATTTTAAAGTAATTATATAATATTTATTTTAAATAAATAAAATATAAACTTAGTGCAACTATTTTTTTTTAAATATAACTATTTAATATTTAATAAATAAAATAATTAAAAAATATACTATAAAAATAATAAATAAGATATCAGAAGCCACTTTCTTTTATTGATCATTTAAATCATATAATATTACAATATAATAAAATTTGAAACCCAAAATTCAATTGTTAGAAAATTACGATACAAGCTGATATATTCTCACATTACTAGATGAGGATCACTCCATCTAAATTTTAATTAAATGCATTTCATTTAAATACAGATCAATATGATTTCATCGAAATGAAGACCATTTTATCAAATAGTAATAAACATCAACAATTAACAATTAATCAACATTGGTCAAAGCTCCATCAGCTCGTTGAGATTAAACAAAAGTAAGAAGACGACTTCATCTACCATGCATTAATTTATGGTATTTATGAAAAAAAATGAATCGTTTAAGTATTACTTAATTAATTTTGATATTTTTTTTATAGAAAAGAAAAAAAATAATAAAAATAGCATTGTTCAAAATTTATAATAATAAAAATAGTATTTCTTATGTTTAAATTATATATTTTTACAATTAAAAAAATGATTTTTTCATCATTTTGAATGTCCGTTTAAATTAAATTGTAACAATTTAGATTTATTCAATGTTACACGTTTAATATTAAAATTTTAATATTATTAGAGTGCTAATTTTATTATTAAAATTTTATGAGTGTTATTTTTGATAATTTAAAAAAAAAAAATTCATACAAAATTTATGGTTGATGTGATTTTATATTCCTCATTCGCAAATCTCACAAACATGTCAAATTCCTTTTCTCTCTCTTTATATTAAGTTGAGGTCGTTATCTCATATAATCCCCACACATAATGGGGATGATGATCGTCTGCTTGTATTTTTTTTTTTTTTTTCCGTATTAGCTTGTTTTTAAATTTTAATTTTTATATTTAATATCTAAGATGATTTTAAAGTTATTAATTAAAAATAATATTTAATTTTTACATTAAAAATATATGATTTATATTTGACAATTAAAAACAAGAATAAATAAAAAAATTTAATCCGTACCATAGACTCAAGTGGTTATCCATTCTACTAAAATAAATAGAAGTGTCACTATGACTTGATCAGGACTTTAGTGATGGTTTACGCTATATATTGCCTTTAATTAGCTTTCTTAATTTTTTAAGAGTAATTTTCTTATTTTATTTTCACTCTTTTTCTTTATTGTCTTCTCCTTTCGTATCTCAAGAAATCCTTTCCGTGTCCTTGACATTATTCATATTCATCCTACAATAAAAAATTGTATTAATTTAATGCTCGTTAGATGCATTTACCTAAATTCAAGAGTGGTAAATCCGATTAATCACATTTGTCTTGAATTCGTGTTGTGCTTGTATGTATTATATTATTGTGCTTGTTGATCTATTAAAAAAAGAGCATAATTTTTTTATTGTGGCCTTTAAAAACAAATAATTATTGATGATTAATTTTTTATTTTTTTATTTTGTCTCATGTTTATATCATGTTATTGGATTTTGTTAGGGACTATAACTGCAAGGTATTTTTTTTTTCAAACGAGTCGGGTGTTATTTGTATGTTGCTAATTAAGTATTAATATATTATCAATATCACCTCACCAAAGACTAAAAAGATGCTATCATCTATGTTTAAGGGCTAAAAGAAAGATGAAGCTATGTATACTTCGTAAAATTATATTAGCTACAAAATTGGAACAAATGATAATTATGGAATAAGGCATTATTTGGACAAAAATATTACAAATAAGGACGAACATTACTACAAATTTGACTTTTTAGGACGGTCAGTTCTAGAAAGTCCTGTCTTAAAAGAATTGAAAAAATAGGATGGTCAGTGAGCACTTTATAATTTTCTTTTATAAGGCGGCCATTAACCGTCCTAAAAATTTTTTATAGGTTGGCTAGTAGCCGTCCTATAAATTTTTTTTTTAATTTTTTTGTTTTATTTGTCCAATATTGAAATCTATATATAACCTGTACAAATATTAATTTCATTCCAGAAACACGATTTAGAATAAATTTCATTTCAAAAACATCCATAATTTACATCATATATATATATATGGTTCAAAGCCTAGCTTTACACATATTACCATAATGCACAATTAAATTACAAGAACATATATATATATATATATATGAAACATACAATCTAATAATTAAAATTAACTACATACAAACTAGCTAATAGTTTGAAAGATAATTATGCACGTACATACACCATTTTTGCCTTAATGTCAGCAATTCTGTTATTGTGTACCAATTCTTAGTTGAGAACTACAATACAAGATATGTAAAACATTTTAAAGTTAAATAATATTATGTATTAACTTGAATATACATACATAAATAATAAGGTTTAGCTTATGTATTAACTTGACATGTTAAAATAAATAAAGATACGTAATTCACAAAAGTCACAAAAAAAGTATTGAACCCTTAAAAATAAGTAAACATTGCTGTGTAGAAATATTTTTTTTCCATACAAAATAAATTCAATAAAAATATAGAACTGCTCAATACGTCCATTTAAAAAAGATTTAGTTTTACCAAGTGTGATACTCACTTTAAAGATTCTACCCTTTTCTACAAAATCTGTATATCAATCATTCTTGCATTTTTCCTTTGATGTTAAGATAAATAAAGATACGCAATTTGTTGCAAAAGTCACAAGAAAAAATTATTCTAGATAATCAAAATAATAACTCCTATTACATTCAAAATAAGTACCTCTTCCTTCTTGCCTTTGTCCCTTGTGAAGAACTTGTAACTCCCAAAGAATAGTAGGCCCTAGCCACTTAAAGAGATGATTACAAACTGGAAAAGGTTTTACAGTCTTAAAATACTTTTAACAAATCAAAAGTAAAAGAAAAAGACTAATTAACAAAATCAAAGACTTCAAATCCATAAACCAGTTTACCTGGTTTGAATAATAAAGCATGACATGAAACATATATTATTTAAATTAAATGGGGTTACTGTGTGGGGTTTTGTGCGCGCTGGTGGTGGCGTTTGGCGGTGGCGGTGGCGTTAGCTGGGTGGCAATGGCGACGGGAAGGTTTGGAGTACTGTGAGAGAAAGATATCTAGCTAGAGATTTTAACTTCAACACTAAAATTTAGTTTCACGAGAGAGACAACTAGTAATTAAAGTAAAAAAAAAGAATCACATCCATTCTTTTAGGACGGCTATTAGCCATCTTATATGTTACTATATAGGATGGCTAATAGACGTCCTATATACTAATATATAAGCTGGCTAACAGCCGTACTAAAATAATTTTTTTAAAGACGGCTAATAGCCGCTCTATAAAGTTCAGCCTAATTTTTTCCTTAATAGCCGTCCTATATTTCTTATAGAATGATTATATACTTAAAACCGTCCTATTTATTTTTCACTCTAAATTAGAAGTCATTCTATATTGCCCAAATTGTAGTAGTGGGAGTCCAATTCCTCTATCTCATTCCACCTAAAAAAAAATTATAATATCATTTGTTGTAAGTTGTTTGTCACCTTTGCAGTAATATTGGTCACTTTTCAAACCAGTGTCCTAAGTATAACCAAAGCAGTTCTAGGAGATCCCCCTCGCTCTCCTTTTTCTAATTACTTAGGTTGTACTATTGTGGTTCATTTGAGCATGTATAGTCTGAGTGTGTGCTCTCCTGCTAGTCATGGGTTCCCAAGGTACCAAGTCAAAGATACTCCTAAGGATCAATTATCTCCTGGCCCAAAAAAAAAAATCCATTAACCCTTCAAAAAAATTCCTAGCCTACCAAGTTAGATCTAAGCAAAGGAAAATTAAAAAAAAAAAATTTAAGGGTACATGTGTTCTACCAAATTCCTAAGTTCATGCAGACATTCAAAGAAAACTTAAGGAAAAAGGTAAAAAAGTAAGTTTTGATCCACTTACTTGAATGGAGTCAAAAGTTGCTCCCAAAATTCTTTCTCCCCAAAGCTCTGATCTTTGGATTCTGAAAAGAAGTGGTTAAGAGTAACCAAGTCCTTATATAGACTAGCAGGTCTAATTTCAACCTCCCATCAAATAGGAATCCAAGGAATCAAATAAGGAAAAGATTTTGGAGAATCATACTCAGAATAGATCTCTTTTGGAAAGTCAAACCCGCATGCCCGCAATTGAATTTTTTTCTAAATTTTGACTTGTCATAACTTTCCAACCAAGACTCAAATTGAGGCACAAAAATAGGTGTTGGAAATCTTATGACCATGAGAATATTATGGATTGAAGATACTTGGGATACCAACTTTCTATCTCAGTCAAGACGTCACAAAGCCAACTATCGCTAAGCCACCGTACCCTAGGAAAGAATCTAAACCACCTACCCCTTCAAAGCGACCCAGGTTACCTAAGGGGATTGTGTTGGGAAAAAATTAAAGCAAGTATGCATGGCACCATTTGATTGATCTATGTCAGTAGTTAAAAAGTCAAATGATACAGTCAACGCGCAATTAGATAAATTTTTATTAAATGATTTGTATTAATTGCATAGGTATTTATATTATTATTAAATAATATAAATATCAATTAATATGGGTTATTTACAAAAATGTCATCCAACCAAATCCCATAAATAGGGTCTCACAATCTAAAAAGGTATACATAAGCTCATCTTGAAACTCTCTAAAATTCTCTCGATCTTAATCATCCTCCTCAAAAACTAACTTAAGCATCGGAGTCTACGATGTCATTCCTTCTAACGTAATTTTCTAGTGATGTGCAGGGTTGATGTGCTAAAAAACGTGACTAAACAAAAATTGGCTTCAACATGGCATATAGAGTTTATTTTTTTTCGATAGACAAGTATCTAATAAATAATTTTTACTTGAATGACACTTTTTCCTTTCCTTTTCAAATTTACTTATAATATTACCACGTCCTATCATGGAATACAATTTTATTTTGGTAGAATGGAATAACAATTTCAATATCTAATTTATAAAAAAAAAATGTAGATATAATTGTAAATTTTTATTGAATGCAACAGAAAGTACAATATGTGTTGTTTAAAATTAGAGCTTCTTAGGACATTCATATATATGCCTTACAAATCTAACAAACACACATGATAATTTATCTTATTTAATGCAAATTAAAATGGGAAATAGTTAGTTAGTTGAATGAGTGTGATTAAGGACTAAAGGAATCGGAAAGTGCGATGACAGTCACTGACAGAACAAAAGGTCTGTAAAGTCGTCAACAACACTATGACAATAAGAGACAAGAAAATGCTATACTTGTAGGAAGTGACTGTGAACTTGTAGACTCTCCTACGTGCTTTAACATTGCAACTATTTTCGTAGTAGGATGTAGTTTGTTCGATTAATGAGCGGTAAAATCCTGTTTTGTCTTGGGATAAGGTAACCGAGGAAGACATACCGTTGAAGATGGTAAGCACTTGATCACGTGGAATGGAGCTATCCATTGTTAGAATTCCTGCCTTTTTAAGAACCTTAACATCATCAACATTCAGTAACAAAGCGTCCATTATTGACATAAGTGGCCCAATTTGGATCACTGGATGATCACTATTATTTTCAGAGGAGTCATCTGGGCTACCACGACTCATAGTCAATATTAGTTCCCTTGTTTGGCTCAGTAGTGCCCCAGACTTAAGATAGTTCTCATACATGACCAAGTTCTTGATTATAGCTTCTGTGACAGAGTTAAGTTTGAGTGTAGGAAGACATATAGTATGTGTTTTTTTGTCGAATTTCATATCTATCAAGTTTCTAACAGGCTTGAATTTCAGGCCGCCTTTAAGAACCAGCTTTGAAGCGCTTGGAAGTAAGTTATAAGGTGCATCATATGTAAACTTTGCTATGGAGAGCATAGCATTAGGTGCTTCTTTTGCTACTTTTGCGCCTAAACTCTTGATTGTATTAGCAGTTTTCCCCTCAAGTTTTCCTAGAGGTATATTTTTAACTTTTTCCCCAATTTGTTCACCTAAGTGATTAGTACTTGTTTGAGGAGGAGCAGGAGAAGCAGCAACGGGTGGTTTACTAAAAAGATTACCATCTTGAGATGTTTCGTCTTTTTTCCAAGGAGACATAAGTGAATTCTTAAAGCTTCCAATAAGGGACATTATGTTTTTGATGGACTTTTTCTGATCAACATTAGCAGCAGCAGCAGCATCAAGTGCAGGTTTTGGTTTTCTTGTTTCGTTAATAAGATCACGGAAGTGGAAGTATAAGATCATATTGTACATAAAGTCCAACGAATGATGAGAATCCTTAAGCTTGTTGATGAATTCTTCTACCTGCTTGATTTCTTTATCAAAATCAAACTCAAAATTGAATGGTGAGATTAATTGGAAAATTTTTAACAACATAGGACCAATAATTTTCATGAAACAGTCGTATTCTTGTTCTTCATGCACAATAAACATCCCCTCATCATCATGATCTTCAGACACCTTATAAAATAACTCACAAGCCACGATGAGTTTGAAAGCTTGGAATGGAATTTGGTTCTCCAACATCATCAAATCTCTAAGTGCTGTCGTTTGGACAAATGCTCTTCCAGCCATAGCTAAATTGTGTACGTCATTATAAACATCATCAGTACTAGTATGATTGGCCGTACTAGTAGGAGCTTCCATTAGATGAAGATCCATATGGCTGACTAACAACTCATATAGAACCAAACAATCTATACTCAACATGCAAGCCAGGTAATCATCGTCCATGCCCATATGAGCGTTTAGTGGATAACTAGCACGAATAGAGTTAATTCTTTTTTCTGACTTAACAATCTGGGTTAGCTTGTTGAAATCAAATCCACCATGAAAGTTGTGAATTCTTTTGGCAGCTACAACTTTGTACATCTGCATTTCATCTAGATTAGCTTGCATGTGGTGATAAGGTCCAAACCCAAGTAGCTGTGGAACATAAATTTTTGGTTCTTCCGCCCTTACATAATCAGGTACTTTGCATATATTGGCATTTTTTATACTCTCATTGCTATGCATTAGCTTAGATATATAAACTACGAAATCCTGGTGTTCATCTGCTTGTGACCTATTATTGAAATTATTTTTCAATGGAAACAAAAAAAAAAAAAAAAATCAAATCAGAAAAAATCATTAGTTGTCCAAGTTAAAATTAATATAAAGGAACAATAATTAATAATAAAGCATGCATTTACCTATACTAGATAGCTTGCACGTCACCAATGAATTACTCAACATCACTCATCATATTTATAATATAAGTTGTTATCAAATGAGCTTTCCTATATAATTTATTTCTTTAATTTTTATATTGTTTGAAAATATATATTATTTATCCATGCTTGTAAGGGGTTCAAATTAACCTTGCTCTTTTATATTGCAAGGAGTCACCGAGACAACTAACAAACTCGTCTACTTCATTAAGTCCGGGTCTTTAATCGCGTACATGGGTTGCAGATATATACATATACATATACATACATATATATATATATATATATATATATATGTATATATAATAAAATTAATCTTAAAATAATATATTAATTGTACATATTATATGTACACTCGGTATACGATATACATTTATATACATAACTAAATAAGTATATATATATATATATAATCAATTCAATTAACTACAAATATACGTGACATTTTGGGCTTCAAGTACTCTCCATTTATTTTTAAATATGGTAGGTACTTTTGATAATCCATAATGATCTTAGGGGAAAAAATCCATAATGAAGATAAATCATAGTTTTAATGAAAATGAATAGATTCTTTACTTTTTTGACTGATGACATCCCTTCTTCTCTGCTTCAGTATCAATTTCCAATCTGTAAGCACAAATTGTACGCCTTTTAGATTTTCATAAAATCAAACAATATATATATATATAACACCTAGCTTTACAATTAATAACTAATTATAATTACAACAAATTGTGAGTTTGGGACTCGATAAAAATAAACAGGAAATTATCAAAAATAACACCCTTAAAATTTATAGTAACAAAACTAGCACCCTAATAATATTGAACGTTTAATTTAAACGTAAAATATTGAACGTGTTTAAATTGTCGTTGTTCAATTCTTATTGGATGAATGTTCAAAGAAAAATGACATATTAGTCATTTTTTTAATTGTGAAAATATAAATTTGAACACAGTGGATGCTAGTTTTGTGATTAGAAGTTTTGAAGGGTGTTATTTTTGTTGTTTTCCCAAAATAATAATCCTTTTTCTCAAATACCAAACATAGATGCTTAATTATAGGTTGATAATAATAAAAAAATAATAAATTTATACTTTTTCTTTGGAGACAAATCATCAATTAATTAACAATCAACTATTCATATGCTGGGCACATATGGACATGAAATAAATTATATTATCTCAGCAAATAAAATCATCGACTCTGTTGATGTTCAATGGTGCTTGTGTGTTAAGGGGAGAAAGCTTTTGGGACAATAACTTGTATACAAAGTAGTGAATAATCAAAACATAAATCAAATAATATATATAATACATAATTTATCTTTTTCACGTAAGTAGTAATAAAATTATGATTTTATTTGATAGTGATAAATAACATTTTTTTTTCTTGTTCAATGCAGCTTCTAATATGATCTAAGTGCCCAATCTTACATTTTTCAACTCATGAATAGTTGAGGTATGTTTTGCTTCTCCTTTAAATTACTAACTCATATAATACTTATTATTTTGTTGTGGTTATTTACATTGAACTTAGATTCAAGCTTATTAGTAATTTTGTTATTTGATATTAGTTCTTTAATTTTTATTGTTTTCTATAGTTTTTTATACATTAATTTGTATTTCAATTTACTTTAACTTCACTAAACTATATCATTAGTTATTAAACTTTGATTAAAATTACACATAGGTTCTTTAAAATATAAGATTTATTCTTTTAAGGTTTGAAACTTCACACATTGATACTAAGTGTGAAGTTTTAAAGTTTGAAAACTAAATCACACGAATTATAAGTTTATGAACCTATATCATTAATTATTTCAAAAGTTTGCAAATCTGTATAGAATTGCTCAAAGTTTGGAAACTAATGAAATAAATAAGTTTAATTTCAAATGTTATTTTATAAGATTTATATTTGAAAATAAAAATGTTATTTTAACGTGCGCAGCACGTGAGCATAATATGAAAATGTTTTAGAGTGACCTAGGTCACTTTGTTTTCTAAAAAGTGCATATTGGTATAACTCTTCTGAAAATTAATGTACACATAAATTCTATTATTTTTCTAAATATATATGTAAGTTGAATGCCTGGCAAAAAAATTATTTTTTTTATCATAATAAAGGAAAATATGGTATACCTGTTCAAAATAAAAGGAGAAACGTACACCTTAAAAAATAAAAAGAAAAAACTTAACTGCCATGTCGCAATATGAAGCTATGCGACGTTATGATATAAGTCCCACACCAAAACAAGAAGTCATATCCACTAAGCTTATAGCTCATTCACATTTATTTAAAATTCTAGTTACAAATATTTGAGTAAGTAATTATTTTATTTTATTTTTTTTATTTACTTAATTTTTATAATATATTTGAAATAAATATAAAGTTATTTTTATTTATGTTTCTAAATTAATTATAAAAATAAAATAATATTTAAAGTTCTTATTGAATATGATAAGTATCATATGATTAAAGTTTTTATTGAATGTAATATTAATAATTCTAAAATAACAATTAATGTTAATAGCTTAAAATATAATAATAATTTTATTAAAAAAAAAAATATTAGTAGTAATATATATAAAATATATGATAAATCTAAATATGGATACAGATATTACAACTATAACTTAACAGAATTACCGGTTATGAATTAATGTACTAGGCACTAATCGAATTGGTCGAATGCACTAATTTGACTTGCTCTAAATCAAAATTTTTACAGAAATACGAAACACGTACGATAATGAATTTACACTTAAGTTTTCTCTTTAATTAAATTGTTGATTTTCTTGGCAATATAATGAAGTGAAGATAAAATATTTTTTCATCAAAGTCAAGTTTTTGACACATTTTTGAATTATAGTCAGTTCAAAATCTAAATATTAATAATATATATAAGGGAAGGGAAAAAGTTTTTTTTGGCACTAGAGGTTTCAAAATATTTTTTAATTTTTTACTTTATGTTTTTTTACTATCAATTTAGTACCATGCATTTTAAATTTTCCATCATTTTTGTCAAGAAAATAGTTAAGTGTGGATGAAAAATAGCATGTGTTTGGCATATGACAATACAATGAATATTTTTGATATTTTAAATATTAAAAAAAAAATCGATGTGTCCCACCCTTTCAAATATTGGTATTTTGTTTTAATTCAATCTTTGAAATGTTAATACTCAATACAAGCCACATAAGTAACATGAAAAAGAAAAGAAAAACAAGTGCTTGAAAAATGAAAAATGAAAAAAGAGAAAGAAGAGTACTCTATCTTTTTCATGGAAGTAGATGGATTTAAATTGGAATTGGCAGCTGAGGAGGAATTCATTATCATTTGTCAGGAACTAGAGAAGGGAATCAAGTTTGGAATTTGGATGGCTGTGACGTCTTTGGTATTTTTACAAGATGAGTTTGTGTCCATAAACCTCACCTACATGGCCTATTTATAGTAAAACTAAAATATAGCTATTATAAGGAAGATTTTTTGAACACATTAAAAAAAAAAAAAAAAAAGTATTAATCGGCGGAATTAGGTAGGCCATCCTTATCGCTCTAACTTATAAAAGTATCATATTTGTAAAATTATAAATAAATTGTATATATAAATTGAGTTTATATTAATAATTTTATTTTTAAGATTATATTACTCAAAAATATAAATAAAAAAAATTAAATAATTTGAATATATTTATACTTAAATAAGTTATTTATAATATTTTTTTTATAAAAATGAATAATAATTAAAAATTAAATAATGTTATTTTTCGTTATTTATATATCATGTTCTTCATGAACTAAAATTTTTAAATCCGCTTCAGTGTATTGCAGTTTTAGTTTTAAAAAAAAAAATCAATTGTTTTTAGAAAATAACTCTGATAGACGCATGGACACAAATTTACAAAACCTTTTAGTTTTTTACATAATATATATTGTACGTAAGATCGATCATTTCATACAAATTTTATGAATGATAACAAGTGTAAAGCAAAGTATAAATCGGCAGGCATTAGGTAGGCCTCTTGCCTTCTTCCTAACTTTTAAATAATATAATAATATAATATAATATTTATAAAATTATATACAATTTTATAATGTATAATAAATTATAAATCGGCGGAATTAGGGAGGCCCTCCCGATCTCTCCTAGCTTTTAATAGTAAATTAATTATAATATAATTTTTTTTAAAATTGTAAGCAAATTGGATATATAAATTGAGTTTATATTAGCAACTTTATTTTTAAGATTATATTATTACAAAAATATATAAAAATAAATAAATAAATATTTTTACTTAAATAAGTTATATATAATATTTTTTTTATGAAGTAATATTATTTTGGGTTATATGCTCCAGTAACCCCATATTTAGTAAAATTCTGATGTTGGACCCCTCTGTTCCTAATTTTAATTGTTAACAGACAAAAATACCCTTCTCCATTAATCTACAGGTACTATGTATGTTTCAGAATCCCATCCTCACGACCATAAGAGGCATTCCTCAAGTTCCATCGGGCTACTTACGATTCGACAAGCTCCCTCCCTCCACAAGGCTTCCACCGACGACGAAGACTCCGATTAAAGGTCAATACTAGCTCCATACAGCTTTCTCATTGACGGCAAACTCACTCCAGACGATCAATATCTAGTTGTGTAGGTATTTTATCGAATTTTCATAGACTAACATTTGTTAAGTGGTTGTTTGTTGTAATTCCGTCTTGATAGTTTTTATCATATAGCTGTTGAAGCAGAACTAGCGGCAACCATTTATGCGGTGAGGTATGCATATATATTTCGATGGAGGCGTCTTTGGTTGGAATTAGATTTAGGATATGTTGTTGCTCTCTTTCAAACTCGGTCTTGTTCGGTTCCTTGGAGATAGCATACTGCTTGGACGGATTGTTTAGATAAAATTACTCATATGGAGTTTCACTGCTCACATATATACAGGGAGGGCAATACTGCAGCTGATAGTTTAGCTTCTAGGGCTCCTAGTTTATGTACAGCGACTTAGTGGTAGAATGCCCCATGTTTCGCTAGCTCTTTCATTTATTCAGATACTAACAACAAACCTAATTACAGGTTTTGTTGAGAATATTTATCTGTATGCTTAATTTTATTAATATTTAATAATATTAGTGGTTGAGTGGTTTAATGAAGAATGTGCTAAAGAAGTGCCAATTTAGTTGGAATGTCCCAGTATATCCACTGAAAACTGCTAGTTACAACCTTTTATAAAAAAAAATCAGTTGTTTTTAAAAGTAAATGTTTTTAGAAAATAACTCTGATAGACGTATGGACACAAGTTTACAAAACCTTTTATATTTTACAAAAAAAATATATATATTATACGATCGATCATTAACTTCATACAAATTTTATGGTAGATTTGGGTATGATCTTAGGAAAATATCTATTCACTCCCTAATCTCACACACATGTTAAAATCTTGTTATTTTACTCTATATTAGGTTGATATAGTTTCTTCATCTAACACTAAAAGCAAATAGTTTTCCAGTTATATAGAAATAAATTAGCAGTTCTCATCTTCTAAAATCTGAGTAAAGCCTATGACACAATATTACTTTAGAATAACTATCGTTTTTAATTCTCACTCTTGTTTATATACTGTTTTCTCCTCTTCCACTTCAAGGAATGATTCATATAAAAAATTCCAAAATCCTTTCCGTGTTCTTGATATTATTAATAAAATATTCATCGTCTTCAAGAACAAGTATCTGAACATGTGTTACACATGCATCATGCAGATTGTCAGGTAATCCAATGGAGGTTTAAGATGAAATAATAGGACTTAAATATTTTTCATATTATAATAATATAAACACAAATTTAACTTTTATTTCAACAATTTATTTAGATATATAAAACATATATCAAACAAATAACTAGTATATATTTTTATTTGTTACATGTAATTGCAGGTTTTTCTCAAACGATACAAATAATAATAATAAATATATATATTTTTAGACAAGTATCATTAAAAAATTATTAATTAAGGAACATGTACATTTAATATATAAAACTAGCCAAATATTTAGAGCGCTATATAATAATTGATATTATATTTTTTTTTCAAATATTAAAAAATTTAATAAATAATTAATTTTTTTTTGCTAAATATTAATGATGAATTAAGAATTAATAAAATTAAAAATCTAAATAACATAAAAATATATATATATGAATAAGTAAAGATATTCAATTGAATGTCGTTATAAAATAATATGATGAGAAAATTCTTAAAACAAATTTATCACTTATTAACGGTATCATAAATGATATTTTACAACATATTAATAATTGGTTTTAGAGAAAAATAATGAAGTAAAATGAAAAGTTTAAAATTTGATTTCTAAATAAAATAAATATGTATACACAAGATAAAATTTGAAAATTAAAATAACATTTTTTAAGATAAATATGAGTTTTATTTTTTACGATCTCAATTAATCTATAAAAAGGAGAGACAATCTTAAAGAATAACCAATGAAAAAAATAATTTCACAATATTTATTACTTAAAGTACTCATATTTATTGTTTAATTTGTTTAACGGGTAAATTTTATTTTTTCTTAGACAAGAAAATTAACAGTCAAGTGTCATCTAAAGTTTCTTTTTTAGTTAGTTAAAAACATGCTCAATAGCATTAAATTAAATACATAATTTTTAAAATTTTAGTAACTTTTGATTTTTTTTGTTGTAGTATTATATTTTTAAAAATATATATAATAGATGTTTAAAAAAAATTTTGGGGCCATTATTTGGCCATTACATAAGGCAGATGTCTCATCTACTTAAAAAAAGCTATAAAATCTCCATTCTTTTTATCAATAAAGATAAAATACACTTACACACTCGGTTGGAATTTGAACTTGAATTTTTTATGGAGAATTGAGAGTCTTACCACCTAAACTATAATAGATTAAAAAAAAAAAAAACACTACCCTTGTTCATTTTATATCTTGGTTTTTGATATATTTAAAGAAATAACATTTTTTTTTAAATAACATTTATAAAATCATACATATATATATATATATTGATGGTATTCAAATTCAAATCATCACAATACTTACAATGAGCGTATATTATTATATTATAAGATAATTGATAAATTAAATTAATTAACCATGAAATAATAAAGCATTGTAATTTAATTTAAATTAATTAACCATGAAATAATTAACCATGATAATTGTTTTTTTTTAGATTAAATAATATTAATTGTAATTTAAATTTATAACTTGAAATAATAAAGCATGGATCATACCGTTAAACTATTAAGTGAATTACTTTCATCTCGAATTTGTGTTGTGTGGGTATTTTATAATTTTATTTTTTTAACCTTTATTATTGTGTTTGTAAAAAAACAAAAATTTAATTATTATATTTGTTGAAAATAATATATTTTTGTTATAACCTTTAAAAGATAATTATGAATCAATTTGTATTACACTTTTTATATTATGTTTTATTTATGTAATTTTCATGAATTTTGTTTGACTAACTTATTTATCTACCAATTCTATTTATATATAGCTAATTAAGTATCGAATTCAGTTTCTAAATAATATGTGTAATATATATATAATTAAATTAATTTTAAAATAATATATTAATTATATATAAAATGTTCATATAATATATTGGAGGTAAATTAATCCGCTATATATGAAAGTTCCTAATCTGGCACATAGACCATCACAATAGATACTAAATCAGCAAATAAATATCACTATCAAAAACATATTTAATAAGATAACTTACCAATAAATATCTCATAATTATCCTACAAAGAGATAATTACAATGGGATAACTCTGACATTAATATAAGTTTATTACAATAGGTAAGAGTCATCAACAGATAAAATATTTCTTCTATATATTCACTTTGTACACTTCACACAATATATCAAACATATAATTTCACATTTGACAAACACTACATTGAGACAATTTCTCCCTAAATATATATTCACCTCTTTATATCCAAGGAGAGACATTAATTTCCTTCTTTTTTGCCAACTATTTGAACTTACTTAAGTATTGGAGGGTCAAATGTCACTACATCTTGTGGTGATCCAAGGTTCTAATCGTATTTTCTCTATTCTTAAGTCTACAACAAGGAAAAGTACAACTAATCATCAATGTTGACAAAAATAGACATCAACATAACATATATACACATCGTACATAATTTTCAGTGTACATAAATTAAATATAAACACTTTATATATAAACTAGCATATTATTTTAAAAATTAATTTAATTATATACAAAATAATATAATTTAGGGGTCTTCATTATCGATCTTTTTTAAAGAAAGATGAAGCTATAATATATAAAATTATATTAGTTAAAAAAAAATTGGAGCAAATGACAATTATGGCATGCATAAAGCATTATTTGGACAAAAATCTTATAAATAAGGACGTTTCAATTTGCATTCAATTTTGATTCACAATTTTAAACCAACTAAACAAATATTTTTATATCTAATTCAATCAAGCAAAGGAAAAAAAGAAATAAGTATTCTTTAATTATTTTATTTTAAATCAAATAAATGTTAGATACAATGTGTATACGAGTTCCATGTACAACGGATTTAGGGTCTCAAATTTATTGAGTCTTGATATTAATCGTACCTTATTAATATTATATAGAATCAAATGCACATAAGTTGTCAACGGAACATTCCTCGTCTCTTCCCCACTTTCACTTAAAATTATTGGAGGGATATATCAAGATCTCCGGTGGGAATGAAAACCCTCGAACGAAAATGCAAGTAATATTATAAATATTATGATTTTAAATTTTTTATTGATATTTTAAATTTTATTATAAAATAACAATTATAAGAAAACTATTCACTAATAAATATATAATTTTTTTACACTAAACGACTTTAATAAACTTTTATTCATAGTTAAAATAAAAACTTTCATAGAATTTTGTTACAAACTAGTTTAAAGTAATAATAATAAATTATAAAATAATTATATGATTTTCGATATTTATAATTTAAATTAATAGTTTAAATAATTTTTATTAAAAAATTATTGATGTTTTAAAATAATAAAATAACTTAAATATAAAATATACAATACATTATTTAGGATTAGTTTGAATTTTAATGTAACTAAATTTAGAAAAAATTTAGAAAATATAAACAATTTATATATTTATTAAATGAGGTATATAATTTCAAGAAATGAGACAGGAAATGCAATTTTCATCATTTTCCTACGTCGTATTATAAAATATGAATCCCTTTTTTCCATTTCACATTTCTCATTTTATTATACCCATTATTGTCATCAATCGGATAATCCTTGCAGGGATTTGTGCCATCAAAGAAAGTGACAATCCTATGTACATCGAATAAATTTTGAACAATTTTGTCCAACCTTTTAAGTACACATGTTAACATTATTATTAATTTTAATGACATATTATCATTTGATCATCGTTATGAGTAATTATGTTTCCATAAATATTAGATAGAGTTAATTATTTCATAGAAACCTAAAGAATCCTTAATATTAAATAAGAATTTAGTTTGATCTGTTTATCTTTGGTCATGCTTGTCGATCAAAGCTCCTATAAGGTCAACTTTCAGGTTAGGTAATAAACACGGACAAATCCTATATTCTATCACTCCAAGCTATCGATAGGATGTGTGTTGGAGGCACATGCCTCTTTTACCCAAGGATCACTTTATTTCATGGTGCTCCAAAAAGACGTCGGTTTTAGGGCTTAGCCGATAAAATTCGCTCAAAAATAGAATCGTGGAAGAGGTGATACAAAAGAAAAATAAGAAAATAGAAAGAAGATCATATACCAAAATTTGGTGATTGTTATTTTATGTGTGTTGTATTTCGCTAGCCCTATTTTTGTTCGATTCAATTGTTAAAATTCGCCTTAGGAAGTAGTTGCTTTCTAATAAATCATGAGGAAATATGAAAATATTAGTAACAGTGGTTGGTTATATTTGCAAAGATATATGAAAAATTAAAACATATGTTGGAATAAGAGGATATTGAACAATATAGAATCATAAGAGTAACAAGATATTAAGATAAAACAAAAAATTAAAGTTGAAATATGAAAGTTAGAATGAGAGAAGAATAAAAAACATGAAAATAGAAGAGTTACAAGACCTAGAGATAATTATTTACCGATACGGATATATTAATAATTGGGGAGTTAAATATGACAATATATTTTTTTTTCATTAAATGCTATGCATATGCTTTTTTATGAATAAATATCATGTATAAATAAACTTTCAATAGGAATTGTAATTTGATTATCATGTAATATAATATAATATAATTAATTATCTTGTAATATAATCATTCATTGTGATAATAGATAATAAATAATTGTTAGCATATTACTATCATTGTAAACTCTACAACAAAAAATTACTTTATTCTATTTTTCTTTTGCACGTACATGAATTTATAAATGATTTACATGAAAAATTAAGAGTTTTGAAAATTTATTTAGCTTGTGTAATTAAAATTTAGATACAATAAAAGTATATTTAGTCTTCATACTAAATTTAATTTAACAATAAAAATATATTAAATTATTCTAACCATGTTTTATTTTTTCCCTGAAGCTTTACAAATAACCTTGAATTTCAAAATGAAAAATATTATATTAAATTCATTTAAGATTCAAAGGTTTGAAAGAATACCAATAGCAATAGATCCGTAAGAACTTTAGTTGACAATAAGAGCGGCCTATGTGGAGGGCTATCCCACACTACATTTTGGTCTTGCTTTTCCGACAAGTAGTAATCATAGTTTAGTATTATATAGTTATATCCCTCGCATTATTTATAACCCTAACTTATATATCTTATATTATCATAAAATTTATCAATCGATTTATTAGTTTTTTTCTTACGCACAAATATATTAACAATATTTTATTTAGTTATTAGTTTAGCAATGTAAAATTTTGACTTCTTTTAATCAATTAAATTTCATTTGAAACTATTTCTTTCAAAGCATATCAAGTATTCTACAATTAAAACCATATATTTGTTAAAGTACAGTTTTATCTTAAAATATTGCATTCAAAGAAAAATTATTAACAAAATTTTTCTATTTTATTTTACTATTTCAAAAATGATAAAAGAAATAATGTATTTTAATGAGTATGATCTATTTCTAATATTTAATAAATTTATTTCTAGCATTGAATTAAAAAAATATCATTTTGTAAAAGAAAATAAGCCTTTTTTTTTCAATTCATTAAAAATTAGAACACAAGTACTATTATTTTTCTCCTTAAACAGGTAGGTTCTTGTCTCAAACTTGTTTCATTTATGATTTTAATTTTCATTTAGTTATGTTTGCTCACATAGAATGTTGAAATTTTTATTTTTTAAGTTTATGATTTTTGTTGATTTATTGTAATTAATGAGTCAGTTGATTTATCAAGTCATTAAATATAAGTTATTTGTGAGGAAGTAATATAAATAAAAAGGAAAAAGTGTTATAAGGGTAATTTTGTTTTTATAAAAGGTATCATTTAATCTTTTAGGTTATAAAATGTGTTTTTAAATTTCTTTGCTTTTGAAAAATGTATTTTTAAGTCCCTTTACTTATAAAAAATGTGTCAAACAAGGATAAAGTTAATTTTCTATCCAATTTTTCTTTAAATCTAACGAAATAACAGATGTGTCACATGTATATATATATACACACACACACATAAAAAAAATTAATATTTAATTAAAAAAATTACTCAATTTTTTGAATTTAAAAAAAAAATTAAATAAAATTTTCAATGTAATTTAAATAAAATTTTCATTTTTTAATATTTAAAGTCACAACTTAATAATAAAAATTTTATTTAAGTTTGATCAAATTTAATAAAATTTAAATAGAATTTTCATAGTTTAATATCTAAAATCACAAATTAGACAATGAAAATTTTATTTAAGTTTAATAAAAAGAAATTGTAAAAAATTAGAGTAATTTTTTAATTAAAAATTATTTAATTTGATATATATTTATTGAAAAATATAAACATGCATGTGGTATATGTACTATTCCGTTAGATTTAACAGAAAATTGGATGGAAAATTAATTTTGTTCTTGTGTGACACATTTTTTACATGTAAAGGGACTTTAAAACACATTTTTCATAAGCAAATGGACTTCAAGACATATTTTATAAGCTAGAGGACTAAATAATACCTATTGCATAAACAAAAGGGCAATTTTGACTTTTCACCCAAATAAAAATCAATAATTAATTAACGGCATACATTTTAAACTTTAAGTATCATTTATTTGCAAAACAATATAGAAAAATTATTAGTATATAGTAAACTGTTCAGCCTACCACAAAAATACTTTCCGGATCTGCTGTTAGCATGAGCAACTATAATAATTATATTGAAGTAAATAAATAAAAATCAAAATTAAAATAGCGACTAACCTTGTATCAAATTTTCTCATTCAGATAATCTATCTCTTGGTAAACTCTTGTAAAATTCATCTGTTATAAAATTTGAGCAGAAAATCTGTATTCAGATAATGAAAAAAAAAAAAGTATTCAATAAAAAAAAATAAAAAATAAAAAGGAAAATAAAAACGTAAAATCAAACCATGCAATTTGTAGAGCAAAAGATGTGAGAAAAAAGAAATGGTAAATATCATCCAACTCCAATTTAAATTTTATTTTCATTTTAAAGCTCCAATGACCAAACATTTATTAGGCATATTAATGTAATATTGAAAGCACAAGTTAATTGTTTATCTCATTACTCTATTTTTATTAATTCATTCTGAACAGATACTAAAACCATATAAATTTCTAAATGAATATTTTAATTTACATGTAATGAAAAGATTTTAGGCATCCATTATATCCGAGGGCGGAGCTTGGAAAATTTTTAGGGAAGGGCTAATTTTTTTTTTTTATACAAAGAAAAAAATTAGTAATAATTACAGTAGACATACAATTAGCATTCCAAAAATATATAGTTAACACATTATAATTAACTTATAACGAAAATTAAACAAAAATATAACAAGTTAATAAGTATTAGTATCATTTACAAATAAAATAAATTTATTAACTAAAAAATCTAAGCAAATAGAAAACTCAATCAAATACATCAAAATTTATATTTGTTAAAAAACTAAAACTAAAATAAACATATGAAAAATGTAAAAATTAAAATATAATTTAGAATTTTAATCTTGAGACTATATTTAAAAGTATATGTTTTTAAATAATATAAGATGACTAATAATAATAAAAATAATAAAATTTTTATATAAAAAAATTTCAAATAAATTATAAAATATTATTAAAATAAAATGTCAAATAATATAATATTAGATAAAATTAAAATTTGGGTTGAAATAAAATATGATAAACACAAATTTAATAGTTTTAATATGAAGTTTATCATATACTTATTTTTTAATTTTATTTTTTTAATGTTAAGTCTAAAGTTAAATATTTAAAAAATAAAATTAGATTATCACATATAAAAAGAATTTTTAAATAATATATGGCTATAATTTTATTTCTGTTGTTAATAGTTACCAAATACATGAAAAAAATATATATTTAATCACTTTATTTACAATTTATATCATTTTAATTTATATATTTGTTAAATATTGTTAATATATACCAAAATATGTATATAAAAATTAGACACAATACATTACTATAAATAAAATATACATATAATTTTTTTTTTATAAAAAAGTTGAACAAGACTTCAGCCCCTCCTAGACCCTTAAATGATCTGCCATGCTTATATCATTTAATGAGAGAACTTACGGAAATGAAAATAATTATAAACTTTAAATGGTATTGATATTTAATTTTTTTTTAATTTATTAAGGGTAAGTTTAATTAAAGTGAATTAATAATTTTTTCAAAAATATTAGGGATTTACAAATCCCAAAAATTAAGATATAATTAAACATTTAAATATAGCATAAAAAGTGCATTCATTGTTAAAGACTAAAGCCACAAGATACAAGGAACTGAAGAACCCAAAATATTTTTTTTTTAAGAAAATAATTAAATAATTGTATGTTACATAAATTAAATTGCATGAATTAAATATTAGAACCGAAAGAGTTCACAATTTAAACAAGATATAAGGAGTTGTAGAAGCCAAAGAGTTTTTTTTTAATAGAAGAATTAAATAATTGTACGTTACACGACTTAAATATTAGAACTAAAAGAGTCAATTTTAAGAGTAAAATTGTAAAAATCAAACTAATTTATTGAAGCCATAATTAATATAATTTTAATAATTTATATAAATGTGAAATTAAAAATATAACCAATGAGAGCATGACAAATAATCTTCTTTAAGGCTAATAATTTCTATTATAAAAGCTTGTGGGTAATATCATAATATTTTTTTTAAAGTGCAGCCTCACTTCTTTATAATAATCATAATAGATGATACGAATTGAATTCAAAATAATAATAAATTTTCATTTTTCAAAATTTTTCCACATATGATAATAAACAAAGATGTGGTTAGTTACTATTGCATCTAGAAAAGCTAAGCCAAAGTTACAAACTTGCATAACCAAAATACATATAAATTTTTGTTCAAGAATAAGCCTATATTTTCAAAGATTTTAAGAGTCTCCAAAAATAAATTAAAGGATGCATTATATTGAACATTATTATCAATTCAGTAAGTAATTTTTTTTATGACATTATAATCTTAATTTAAAATTAGAAAATAAAAATTTTCATTATTGTAAAAAAATTAATAGTTTTCCATTTAAAATAGTAACAAATAAAAGTAAAGCAAATTAATGCATACAGCTAAAATTTTAGGATACATAATAATAAAGATGGGTAATTCACAAATCAAGAGTGAAAAGAAAATTGAGAAAATATAAAAAAAAAAAAATTATATACCAAAATTTGGTGATTGCCATTTTATGTGCACTGTTTTCGCTAGCCCCATTTCTATTCGATTCAATTGGGAAAATGTACTTGAGAATGTAGTTGCTTTCCAATAAATCATGAGAAAATTTTAAAAGAATTATAGTAACAATAGTTTATGTATGTACAAGATATTGAACAATAGAGAATCGTAACCTAACTACTGACTTAATCCAATTGAAGAACACAATGTGTATCGTAACTCAATTGACTTAATCCAGCCAAAATCGAAGAACATAAGTTGAATTCAATTTAGACTAGCTTAAATAACCCACAAAGAATAGGGTTTAGATCGAGCCTGCATCAACCCGAATTGAAATAAATAAAATTTAATCTAAAAGTAAAAATAAAAAAACGTTAAGTTAGACTAAAACAAACTTTTGTTTCACTTTCAATCTTTTTCTTTGACTGTCAAATTCACCCTTACACCTTCACTCTCACTCTTCTCAATCACGACATACGTCCTTTACGCCATCGTTCACGTTATACAACCATGATATCTCCCTTTCTTTATATCTTGTTGTGCAGCTAATTTACCACCACCCATTGCTCCACCTCTCTCAATTTTTAATGTCTCTTGAATGATATTTTTATTATTATAAAATTTTTATATTTAATTTTTTATTATAAACATTTAGTAGTACCCATAGATTTAGTTTTGAATAAATATATGCTCAAAGATGTCATTTTATTGTTGTAATTTGTAATTATCATTTATTTTAAATGATGAACCTCATGTAAAATTAAATAGCTCTATACGATATTGATAATATATATATAATGCATGTCGATTGAACTTTAATGATATTAAACAAATTTTTTATATAAAAGAAACTGCTAAACTAAAAAAAATGCAATTAGACTATGTTCGAGCTTATCGTTGCTAGTTCACATTAAATTTAATTTAAACTAAGGTTAGATAATTTAATCTAGACTAATTCAGACCAACTTAAATTAGCCTAGTTTACATGAATTGTCACCCTTAACCTTTTAATAGTATTTGTCATTTACTTATATTTAAATAACATGTAATTATTTAACGTGACAAAAGATAATAAATAATTGTTTGCATATTATGATCATTGTAAACTTTGCAATAAAAAATTTATTATATTTTTTTTGTACATGAATTTATAAAATGATTAACAAGAAAATTGGAAAGTTTTAAAATATATATAGTTTGTGTAATCAAAACTTAGATACCATAAAATCTCTTTAGTCTTCGGTCTCAATTTAATTTAATTATAAAAATATATTGAACTCAAATAAGCTTGAATCTCAAAATAAAAAATAATATAGTAATTTATTTGAGATTCAAAGTCTTGAAAGAACACCAGTAATAACATAAACCCACAAGAACCTCACTTGGCAGTAATAATTATTATATTGAAGTAAATAAATAAAAATTAAAATAAAAAAGTGACTAACCTTATATCAAGTGTCATGATCTGTCTGTTGGTAAACTCTTGTGAAATTCATCCATTAAAAAATGTGATCAGTAATTGTAAATAGGAAGAAAAATTGTTAAACTGCAACGTATAATTTGTAGAGCAAAAGAGGTGGAAAAAAAGAAGATTGTAATTGTCATCCAACTTCATCTTAAATTCCATTTTATTTTTAAAACTCCAATGACTAAATATTTATTAGACATTGATGTAATATTGAAAGCACAATTAAATTGATTGTTTATCTAACTATTACATTTTTATTACGTTCATTTTAAACAGATAATGAAAGCATAGAAATTATAAAATAAATATTTTGAATAGCAAGTAATTACAAGATTTTAGGCATTTATTACATGAAATAATGAGAGCAGTGATGGAAAGGAAAATAATTATGGACTTCAAATAGTAATGATAATTTTAATTTAATTATTAAAGGTAATTAAAATTAAAGTCAATTAGTAACTTTTTATAAAAAAATAGTTATAAGAAAAATTCCAAAAACTAAGACATATCTACAATTATTTAGTTTATATTTAAATATAGTATAAAAGATAACATTTACTTATTATTATTACTTACAAGATGTAAGGGATCTATGCAAAGCCAAAGAGAATGGAAGAATTAAATAATTATATGTTATATGAATTAAACGACATGATTAAAATAATTAATTTTTATTTATTGTAAGAATTTTGAGAATAAAAATCAAAAGAATTTATTGTATTCATAATCATTATAATTTTAATGATTTATTTAATGTGAAATTAAAAATATAATCAATAAAAGCATGACAATTTATTTTTTTTAAATTAATGATTCAAAAATTTAAAATTATCATCTGATTGAAGCTTATGAAATTAAAAATATAATTAATAAGAGAATGACAAATAATATTAAAAAATTAGTGATACTAAAATTTCAAATACTAAGACATATATACTAATTATTATTTAAATATAACATAAAAGATGAAATTTACTTATCCATGAGTTTGCAATTAAGCATACCTACTTGTTCATAAATGGTTGGAGTTGTCTTAGAGATATGGTATAAATTGTAATAATAATAACTATAATAGCAATTAAATCATAAAATGATGAATTTTTTTTTAATGATTGTAATAAATAAAATGATAAATTTATAAATTATAGAATAGTAAAAATAGATTAGTAAATTCATTTAAAAAGTGTAAAGTCACACTTTTATAGTAAAAGTACGTAGATATATACATATAAATAGATAGATAGTAGGAAAGAACACATATTGGGAGGGTGGCTGTATAGGTCTTATTAGTGGTGGATGTAGACCTTAAATGGGCACCATATACATAATAAAATAATATCAGTAATTTTTAGTTATTATTTATTTTTAATTAAAAAAAGATATTATTTATATCTCATTTTAATAATATATGTGTAAATTATTGAATTTTAAAAGTATAAAATTTATAATCTATGTGTAGCATAGTTATATTTTATGTATGTAGTTTGTGTATAATTTGATAAATATTATACCTAAAATTTTATTTGTCGAGAATTGACATGGGTAGATGCCCCCTCCTTACAGTTGCATACATCGGCTGTCTTATACTATTTTTTGTGTTAGTGTAGTACTATTATTATTAAAAAGTGACCGTAAAAGAATAAATAAATATTTTTATGTTTTTTATTATTTTTTTTTTCAATTCTTTATGTTCTAATTTATTAAAGTTAAAACAATAACTATATTAACATTTGGAAAAATAAAAAAAATAAATTTGATTATTTTACGGTTATTTTTTAATAATAATATTATTAAATTATTAAAAAAAATATTAAACTTAAGAATTATTTTTGTAATAAGTAAAAAACTTAACAGTATTTCTCTAAATTACAAAAAGATTTGATACTTCTGCTGCTGCTTTTTTCCGTTAAGATACTTTGCCCACATAATACCACGAGGTTTACTTTATTAGTTGTTTTAGTTTACCTTCAAGCATTTGAATTTTTTTTTTTTTTATTACCAATAATTGAGCCTTCTAATATTGAGATGAACTTAGTTAATATTTAATTGTGCTAATCTCATCTTATTATTATTATTTTATTATGTGAAATTTTTTATTTTTGACAATTTTATCTTAAGTAGTTTTTAAAACTCATTATTATTTAATATTATCGATATTTTACAAATTTGTTTGATTTCACTTTTGGAAGTTATTATGAATTTAATATTTAATAATAATAAATAGTATTCTAAAAATTGGAACTCTTTTTATTTTGGACAATTTTATCCTTTTTAATTTTTATTTGAGATAATTTTATTCAATTATTTAATAATAAACTCATTATTATCTAATGTTATATTTTTAGAATTTGTTTGAATCACTTTACAAAGCTATTAATATTAACTTAATATTTAATAATAATAAATAATGATTTAAAAATCATAAAAGTTATGTTCATTAAAAAAAATTATTTATTTATTTATTTATAATATTTATTCATAAAAAAATATTATGTAATAAAAGCAATTATTAAATAATTAAAAATTTATTATTAGCTAAAAATAATTATTAAATACTTAAAATTCCTAAATATCTTAAATAGTAATCCAACAGAATAAATTTTAGGAATGAAAATATTTTACAATTTCAAAAGAAAAATATGTGCCTTGGGTTGCGTAACGTGATACTTTAAGTTGGTTTTCACATTTTCTAATTTTTTGTAAGATTTTATTTTATAATTTTAAAAATATATTAATGCTATCTTTAATACCTTAAAATTTAAATATTTATTTATATTTGTGAAATTATTTTGATCAATGCTTTAAGAAATTATATAAATCAAAATAATGTGTTTTTTAAAAAAAATATTATTTTTAAAACTAATATAATTTTAATTTTAATTAAATGGTAACATAATTATACATTGCTTTATTTCAAAATTTCTTGATATAATATTATTTTCTATTCAAATATTCATAAACTCATATTTATAGTTAAGAAATTTAAACCACGTGCAAAGCACACTCATTTGATTAATTAATTGTAAGAATTTAAGCTACTTTTAATACAAATATATTTTATATTTATATTTATTAAATGGGGTTATATAAGTCCGCTACTTATTAAGACTTATGCTGCCCTTATATAATGGATTTTTATTATCCTTTATCTATCATTTTTATAAAGATAGCAAATTTGTACTACTTTATTTGATAATTATAATCAAAAATATACTTTTATTAAAAATAATGAATTTGAACTATCCTTCGCCCTTGATTATATATATCTATATTCAATAATCTATATAACTTTTGTCTTTCCTTTGCAGGTCTACATGTATCTGTTTTATTTTCTTTATAATAACAATTTAGAGAAGTGAACTATAACTCTCTTCTAGACTTTCACTTTTAACCCTTTTATATTGTGTACAAATGAAAAAATATATTTTTTTTGCATGTTCAAAAATGTGGTATAATACAATTTTTTTTTTCATAAATGTTGTTAGGGTTAAAAGTGAAATCATTTGAATAATTGAGTTATATAAAAACTCATAATTAAAAAATTCAAATTTGCTAGAGTTTAGAATCATGATTATGTCTTTTATCTTTTGTGATATTGACTCACATACGAACTAAATTATATTTAAATAATTTTTTTAATTACTTACTACTTGTTGATACCATTTTTAATTACTTTTCCTTGATGTAGTTCTTCGAACAGGTAGAACACGTTAGGATTTTGAACTATCACGGGGTGTGGTGGCCTTTGGCTCTCATATATTTAAATCAATTTGGGTAATGACAATAAATGAGGAAACATAAGCCTCAACTCCTTGATAATAGGGAAAAGAAGTGGAGAAAAAGAGAATATATAAGTAATATTGTGTAGTATTATGAAGTTATGAATTGTCACTTATGACTTGTCTGTGAATGTGTACAAGGTGCATATATATAAGAAGATAGAGATATACCTATTGTCGGTTACTTACCGGAGGAGATAGACTTATCCTAACATCAAGACTCATCTCTCCTTATTATATCTTATTGAATAATTAGGGGATATTTTGCCCTTAGTTATTAATAGGTCTCTTATTTAGCAGTTGGGCTTATCTACTAACTCAACGCTCACTGGGTTGGGCCGTGGGCCATACTGTTGAGTAGGGCCAATATTATTGTGCCATGTGGCAAGTGTTATTTTATCCCCAAACATAAGCCCCTTAGATTTGCCGGGCTAGATTACGTGGCATAAGAGGTCTAGTTGTGGTTTCATCAATTATCAAACACTTGGTCCTTTTAGTCATGTTGATGGCTTGTGGCCCATTTTTGTGTGTTGTTATGTCAACGTGGTTGGAAAAACTTAGAGGTTGTGAGAACATGTGTGAAGGTTTTTTGTTACAAGCAATACATTCGAATTTCCAATAGGACTTCCAATGAAGGAGATATATAGAAGTTAAGATTGCTTTTTGGAAAGTCAACTTATGCCAATTTTGGAGAGAAAAATCAAATTTCAAAATTGAAAACTTGGAGCCAAAGGTTCCTCATGTGATCTCACCCCTGGGATGAGGTTTTGAGTGGGTGGGTGGATGGGATTGCCTTCCATTCCTATACATACAAGTCTCCACTCCTCCATTCTTTCCACACAATTCACAATTCTAGAGAGAGGAGGTGGAGAGTTCAATTCCTAAAGGTAGAAAGTGTGGTGCAAGTCCTCTCAAGGTACTTTTTATTTCTATTTTTTTTCTAGAGCCTTGGATGTAGGGTACGTGTCTTGTTTTCTTTGCCACCCAGACGAAATATACTCCACTTGCACTTACACCCACACCTTCTTGTGCATAAATTGATGTGATGCATACCAATGGGTACGTATTGAGGTGGACCGGGATGGACAAAAGATGGTGGTCGTCGATTGGAGGGATGAGGGTCCTTCTAGCAGAAGTGTGGTTGGTGAGGTGCTAACTAGAGTTGGGTTGCCTGGTAGGATACCATTCGATTGGTGACTATCTATTAAGGCACTATTTGATAATGGATTTTCGTTTTGTAAGGAAGGTCTGTCTGGTGAGGGGAGTTTGTCTAGCAGCGGGATGTATATGAAGTACCGTCCGATGATGACTGTTTGGGGAGGTGCCTTTCGTGGGGGTATTGCTCGATGGGTTACCATCTAATGGTGGTCTATTTGGCAATTCTCATTTGATAGCTCTTTGTCAACCAGGCTGTAGAGGTGGAAGTCATCTGGCGATGGCTAGATTAGTGTTGCACTGTCTGATGCTTCTAGACCATCTCTTAATTATAGTTTGGACCTTCCATCCGTGCGGGCCAATAGTGTGTAGTTTTGGAGGATGATTCGTCTAACAAAGACAGTTCAAGTGATGTTTTGTTTGGCATCCTACTGAGTCAGATGGAGGAGGAGAATCTAGTTTTTTCACTATCACTCGGTATAGGTCCAAAATGTCCTATTGTTTCTTGGACATGATGAGGGAGATGTTAATCATTATGGAGTCTATCATTTTAATTCCCCAGGATCTTGGTACAGTTTGGCGTAGTCCTCTCCTTATGAGGGTTACACTTTTTGAGAACTATTTGTTTTCTAGGCTGCGATTTCCTTTCCCGTCCATTGTGCAGGTGTTCCTATCTTACATTGATCCACTCTGTGTCAGTTTCTCCCAATAACTATAGGATACTAATATCGTTTTGGGTGCTCTGGAAGGAGCACGAGAGAAAGCTAACCGTGGAGGAGTTCACCAACTACTATTACACTTAGCTATTTGGGAATAACCATGGTTGGTTCTACTTGAAACCTTTTGGGAACTAGATCCTAGTTGAGGATCTTCCAAACACAAACAAGGGTTGGAGAGATTCCCTCTTCACCATTGGTAGGAACTTTGACATAGTCATTCCTAGCGTCGCCTCTACACCTTGACAGTTCTTTGCGAATGGTAGGCCCATTGAGACCCAGTCTTATATTTGCCTCTATATTCTAACTTTGTCTCTTTGTTGTATGCAGTTCATTGGCATTTTGACAATCTCTCTAATAGGAGGAAGAACTTCATTGAGGGATTGTTTGCAGAGCCAGTGTGGAAGCACAATAGCAACTGACTCATCCTTCCAGAAAGGATCACGTACTAGAGCTTGGATCCTACGACTGACACTCTTAAGGCTAGCAGCCACCCAACCATTAAATGTAAGTTGTCCTTTCACTCAAAGGTTACTTTTGATCTTAGGTTGTCGCATGATAAATTTATTGGTTTGCTTCTTTTTTTTGCACTCATTTTGTGTTCAGAATAGCTTACCAGGGACCTGAGATTTATGCTGGGTGCCCAAGCTGGATTGGATTCACGCTTGGAATCTGTACAGTAAACTTGCATGAAGTAGTGAAGTCTAGAGATGAGGTGGTGGTAGTCCACCAAGACTTGGAGAAGGAATTGGAGAAAATCTAGGAGTGCATTAAGTGGCACCTCTGGCATGTACTACAGAAGTGACCACATAGGAGCTAGCCAATGAGGAGGTGGCTAGGTTGGAAGCTGCCTTGGCCAAGGAGAAGGAAGAAGTTGCGTGGAGCATCGTGTTCCTCGATGACTTGTCCAAAAAGCTTCGATTGGAAGAGGAGCGAGGTAGAGACCACGCGATAGAGCTAGAGGTTGCAAGGCGCAGGCAATCACCTTTTACCCAGAGTCCAAGGTGTATACTAGGGACACTTTGGATGTACCCAAATCTAATCCTCTTGGAGACTATCTTTTCGGACGCTAAGGAGAGTGCCTCTAGCTTTGGAGTGGTGACCTTCGATATGGAGGATGACAATGCTGAGTGTCCAATTGAGGATGTTGCCGAGGAGGCTGAGGGTGACACTAGTCCATCACAAGTGTCAAGGGAGAGCAATGGTGCACATTATTGTACTTTTGATGTATTTTGTTTCATCAAAGTGTTAGAACTTGGTAGACGTTTCTTTCATTTTTGTAAACCTTAGTCTTATACGGACTTTTCCTTAATAATTAATGGATGTTTTATTGATTTTCTATTTGGAACATGTACTGCACCATTTTATTCCTCTATAAAGAATGTGCTTCATCTTTTTGTTTTCGTACAACGTGTACACATTACCTTTTTATTTTTGAAGGCATACGATATCCATTTCTAAATGAAGCGAAGTTACACTTTGGCTTTGTTTTACATATGGAATTTTTTCATGGGAGGAAATGGATGTGTTGTGGGCTTTCGTTGTTTTGGTAGACGAGGGGGCATTGGAATTGCGAGATGATAGTTCAAGATGGGATGCAGGCGACCTGTTTGACGGTTGTGGTTCCTTGACGGGGTTTAGCTCAAACAATGGCCTATATAACTCATGCTGTCTGGTTTCTCCCATTTGTAATCCCCTTTAAAAGGCATTCACATATCATATTCTCGTTCGACCAACCCTATGGCCCACTCCTAATCGACTAGCTCCCGGGCAACTAGCCTTTGGTTGGCCAACTTCCAAGTAGGAAACCTCTAGCCTCTATCCTCTAGTTCAACCAAATCAAGTCTAAGAGTGTGCATGCATGATTGCTTGGTTGGGCAATCGTGTGAGTCCGCTTAGTGTAGGTGGGCACTATGTCGCAGTTGACTAGCAATTTTTTTTAAGTTTGGGTGACCTATAGGGGTCCCCATACTACCAGTCCCTTGTTTTGAGTGCTTGTATCTTGATCAAGTTGCCCAAGCATGGAATTCTTGACTTAGAATGATTTTTGATTTTGAAGGTGGTGACTATCCTTCCCGTGGAAATGTACATGCTTTTAGTTAGGACTTGCGTACTTGCATCAAACTTGTGTCTAAAGATGGTAGTTTTTATCTCCCCCAAGTGGGGAGTAGTTTGGACTAGAGTTATAAAGTTGGGCATTATTAATGCCACCTGCGGGGTGCAGAGCCTATTATCAAATTTTTGTTTGTTCATGGTGCACTAGCTTGACTTCCTCTCCCCCTAGCATGGGGGGAATACATTCCTAGCAATTAGTTAAAGTTACATGTTGTAAATTCCATTCGAGGGATGCAGAGCCTATCATTAGGTTGTCGCCCATCTGTGGTGCAATTGCTTGGCTGCCTCTTCCTTTGCACGTGAGAGGGAGCACAATCCATAGATTAGTCAAAGTCGCGCTTAGTAAATGCCATATGCAGGGTATAGAGCTTATCATGAGGTTGCCAATCCTCTATGGTGAGCTAGCTTGGTTGCCTCTTTATCTGCGCATGAGAGGGACTACAATTCATAGATTACTCAAGGCCATGCTCATTGAAAGCCATCAAGAGTAGATCCTACACAAGGATGATGCCCTCTCGTAATGCATTAGCTAGACTTCTCCTCCCTCTATAGGTGAAAGGGAGCATAGTCCGTAGATTACTCAAGGTTGTGCTTGTTAAAAGCCATATGTAGAAATCATATCACAAGAATGCTACTTGCTAGTGGCGCACTAGAGAGGCTGCTCTTCCCCCCATATGTGGAAGGGAGCACAATCCATACATTCACTACTCTCTATCATCCATAGGATGGGGTCATAATTCAGTTATCAAGGGGCGTTGTGACAAGTAGACTTTTCAAAGTCTAGGCTACCCTTTGGCGTTGCATTTTGCACCAATGGTGATTAATGGATAGTTCAAATTGAGGGTGATACTTTAGAGGCTGTCATACCTCAAGTGCGTCCTTTATTTCTCTAAAACTTTAAAATTACATGTTTGGCCAACTGGAGCTCTTATTGTGCTAACAACATGGAAAATTAAAATTATATACTAACGTAGGAGCACTTTCTATTCTTCTATTGTCTCAGGTCTTACATTTGTCCCACGCAGACTCCCAGGGCATAGCATGCTCTAGCTATCCTTTATTCTCTCAAGACCACTTCGATGACTATGTGTCTGTCTAGGTGGACGACTTGTAATTAGGAGAAAAAATGATGTTGATGTGAATGCTTTCTCATCTGAATCTTTTTACGTTTGTATGACTTATTTTTAATATTTAGGGTGATTTCATCTTATTAGATGTTGCTTGTAGAGCCCTCAGCCTATCAACCCCCATTGTGGTGTGCTTACTATAGTCAAGTCATCCAAGCATATGTCGATCTTCCATTTGCAACTTAGGAGAGTTTCTTCAAAATTTATGGATGGTCTTTTCCATCTTGTCAGAAGTGTTTGTAACATCGTGTGATGGAGAAATTTTCACTTGGACAAAATCACGCTGTATGTTTGTAGCCCGAATGATAATTGAATATGCCTATCAAAATAAGCAATGGTGTACCCTAGAAGGATCCATGGCAGGCGACAATGGCCTAGATTATAAGGTTGGATGCGGCTTGTTCTGGCAGTCAAAACTTGGTCTATGTGATCTATCAGGTGGGATGGTGTGATCTCTTATGCTACACTTTTTCCTGTCCTACATGACTGATAACTCTACAAAAGTAAAGTTTTTTCAAGCTAAATATTTGTCTTGTTTTGACCTAAATATCATAAAATGACTTAATTTATGTTTAATTATATCAATGTAGGTAAAAGGTAGCAAAAGAGCAAAAATGATTCAAATGGCACAAGCGTGCAGTTAGGACACAATTGCTATAGAAATGCAATGGCAATGTTGTAACAAATATCCAAGCCGCGACTTGCGTCCCAAACTAGCAATCCAAGAGCTCCAGGCCGTGACGCACATGTTTTTTGGCCTTGGCACGAGTCATTTTTATTGTGCGTAAAACATGCCAAATTTACAGTCTCTTGTTTGGACAAGTTTCTGACTTAAACTACAATTACTTGTTCCATACAACTTATAGCCTATAAATACAATTCTTAAGCAACTAAGCAATGAATTCAACACATTTCTACACTAACTTAAATAGTTAGAGAAAGAGGCAATAGTTTAGAGAATAATGCAAATCAAGAGAAGGATTCAAGATTGAAGGTGTTGGAGTTTAGTTCCACCATGGTGACAGTCGAGGGAGATCAGTTTCTTGCATGACAGGCGAAGATTGATTTGATCTTTCTCTACTTTTTTTGGGATTTTAATGAGCATAATTATATTAGTTAAACTTGTTATTAGGGTCTTCTTGAACTCAATTTCTCTATACAATGAATTATTTTGTTTCTCTATTCCAATGTGATCAAAAATTAAATTATATTTGTTATTAAAAAAATTAAATTATATCGTTCAATATGAATTTCATGCCTTTAATTGTATAATTAATAATTATACCATAGGGACAATTAGGTAACTTTGAGAGAAATATTTAATTGTTTGTCTTGACTGAACTATATATATGATTTCTACGCTGAGAGATATGATTCTTGTATATGTGATCCATAATTGACATTCTTCATGAATAGTAGTGTAATCTAATTGGCATGAGAGTATAATTAGGTTAAATTATTATATTATGTGTAGTTTACTTTAGCTAAATGCATTATTTACATTAATGGATAAGGTGTGAAAAAATAGACATATAAAATGTGTTCTAAGACTTAATCTATTGGCATGCTCATATAATTTAATTTCATGAGTGCATTAAATGACATCATGTACAATTCACACACACGAATCATTTCATCAAAAATATTGCATATACTTGTATTACTGGAGCATTGATTGATGCAATGTGAACCTCTTTTTAATATGATTGTATAATCTTTTAGGGGATAATTTTGTGTTAAATATGCATGCATTAGAGAAAATGTGTTTGTGAATATTCCACCCATATTGGTTTGTATTTTATTCTTCATTGTTTAGTTTTAGTGGGATGTGATAACTTTACGAAAGTAAAGTTATTTAGTCGCGTTTAAGCTAAATATTTTTTTTTGTTTTGAGCTTAATATTATAAAATGAATTAATTAATGTTTAATTGTGTCAATATAAGTGAAACAATAACAAGATGAGGAACAACAAGTCAAATGGCACAAACTGTGTAGTCAGGACACAATTGCTACAAAAATGCTATGGCAATGTTGCATCAAAAATTTGGGCCATGGCAAAGAAAAAGTTGAGCCATGGCGTGCATCCCAAACTGGTAATCTAAGAGCTTCATGCTGCAACGCACATATTTTTAGGCCGCATCGCATGTACCTTTTAGGCAATCCGAACAGTTTAGGCCATAATGCGAGTTGTTTTTCCTGTGCATGAAACATGCCAAATTTTCGATCTCTTATTTAAACTAATATCTTATTTGGATAAGTTTCCTACTTGAACTACAATTACTTGTTCCATATAATTCTTAGCCTATAAATACAATTCTTAAGCAAACAAGCAATATATTTAACACTTTTGTACACTAACTTCAATATTTAGATAAAGAGACACTAGTTTAGAGAATAAGGCAAATAAAGAGAAAGATTGAAGTTATTAGAATTTAGTTCCACATTGGTGACAGTTGGGGGAGATTAATTATCTGCATGACAAGCAGAGATTTATTTTATCTTTCTCTACTATTTTTGATTTTATCTATTATCGTGTATTTATTATTATTTTGGAATTTTATTGAATATGTTTATGATTAGCTAAATTTGTTGTTAGGTTCCTCTTGAACTCAATTTATTTATTCAATAAATTAGTTAGTTTCTTCATTCCAATGTGATTGCAAATTAAAATATATTATTCAATATAGTTTTCATGTCATTAATTGTCTAATTAACAATTATACTATAAAGGCAATTAGTTAGCTTTGAGGAAAGTATTTAATTTTTTCTCTTGATTAAATTGCATACATGGTTTCTAGGCTGAGAGGTACGATTCTTGTGTATGTGATCTATAATTAGCATTCTTAATGAGTAGTAGCGTAATGTAATTGGCATGAGAATGTAATTAGGTTAAATTATTATATTGTGTGTAGTTTACTTGAGAGAGGAATGTATACATAAGTTAGAGTCAATTGATTATATAATTTATTGGCAATTGCTTGGGATAGTGGATTCCTATGACTCTTTTTTGCTTTATAATTATTGTGGTTATGTTGGATCCAGTAACGAAAATATTGTTGGATTCAGTAGTGTAAATATTGTTGATCTAATAGTGTAAGTATTAGGTTTTTGTTAATTTTATTTTTACCTATCAATTATCATTAGCCTAAATAGTTTGGTGTAACTGTAGCTTGGTATTCAACTTCTTATTAATCCAATCCTCATAGGTTCGACACTTTATCTTTAAAAGCTTATCACTTATATGCATCCCATGCATTTGCAATTTAACGTGAATAGAGTGGCCTGATAGGTGGTGTCCTAGACTAATAGATTAAAATATGGAGTTGTAGATCTCACGGCCCTTAGGGTGGCGGTAATATGGACATCAATTCTATAAGGCATCAATTCATGTTGAAGGGCATTAGTGAGAGCTACACGGTCTATTAAGCTACAGTCTAGACTACACAAACTACAACATTGCCTGTTAGGCTACGGGTGGGCATTAACGTGCTACAGGACTTAGGAGGTGTTGCGAGGAGTTTGTGTTCACAAGAAGTAGTTTCGGAGCCCTTGGCTGGATATGCCATCCGAACTCGTTGTGATGTAGTTGATGCAAATGCAGTTTACACTGTTAATGCATGTGGAGAGTAAGATTTGTCAAGCAGTTTCCCATCCGGAAGTTCTATGTCCAACAGTCTTCTATTCAGTTGGTTCTTGGCCAATAGTGGTTCTCCGTTCAGCAACTGTCATCTGATGGCTTACTTTCCATGGAGTTTTCGACTGGTGGGTTGCATAGAAGGAGGCAGTTCAGAGAGACATGAGGAGGGAGTTTGTCTAGCAAGTTCTTGGTTGGCAAATTGCACGAAGGGAGACCATCCGTCAGTTGTCAAACCTTGATCCATTTTTAGCTTTACAAGAACCAATCTAAAAGTGTGAAAATTGGAACTGAATTGGTCTGCAGGCTGTTCAGAAAATGGAACTAGTTTAAGCTAATTTTTTCACTTTTTTTGGGAAGAACTTGATGTGTGTAGCCACTAATCGTTGGGGTGACGCTTGGAGGAGTGTGTGGCTCACCCCCAATGTCCGTTTGACCCCAAATTTTGGGTACAAATTAGTTAGGATGTAATCTTTCTAACCGTGGTTCAAATTTTAGATACAACGAACAAATTTTTAAATACAAATAAGAAGCACTCTGTTTGACAGAAAAGTGAAAGGTGGAGCCTTTTTTGTGTTACACTGCTCTTAAGAGGCCTCTGGGCTTTTATGTTTGGTGGCCAAGGAAGTTTTCATTGTTGGAGATATCGAGAATTGAGCTACTTTTGTGTGGCAGTGGCTGTAGGAGCCACAATTCCTTTTTGCAATATGTCTTACACACGATATTTTTCGACGATGACATCCTTTCTTTCTTAAACATTTTAAATCTGATTCTGGATTTCATAGCTCTAGGAGGCATTCTAAGATGGCCTAGAAATTATTTTTCATCATATCCAAACAGGCTTCAGTTTGTGCTCTACTTTGACAAAGGGGTTGTGCCCTGACGGATAAACTGTTGTGAGTGCAGGGTATGTTGCATAGACAGTCTGTGAGAGCATAGGTGGTTAAGCTTCTTGATTTCCTTATAGAGCCAAAGTTCTAGAACTTGTTGGAGGATTAGTCTTCGTTAGGAGAACTGACGGTAATTCTGTGTGGGAGATTTCTATCAGAAGCTCACTCAACTTTCGTTGGGGCAGTAAGAAAAGTTGTTTTTCTTAGATGTCTTTTTTTGATCTAATGAAGAACACAACAATGGGTCCTAAGATTCTCTTTTTTAAGTCTTAGTTAGTAGGACACACTTCTTTCCCACATATGACATCAGATGTTGATGCCATTTTTTGTCAACATCAAAATAGGGGTGTACTTCTCCTTGCTATGGTCTTGCAAGCAAAGAAAACATGTTAGAAGCTTGAACAACCATAGGTTATGATGGCCTTTGGCTCTCCAATGCCTAAGTCATTTCAAGTAATGATGATAAATGAGGAGACTTAAGCCTTAACTCCTTGATAATAGGGAGAAAAAATGGAGACAAGGAGAATATATAAGTAATTTTGTGTAGTATTATGAAGTTATGAACTATCACTTATGAATTGTTTGTGAATGTGTGTAAGGCGCATATATATAGGGGATAGAGATATACCTGTTATCAATTACTTACTCAAGGAGATAGACTATTCTTAATATCGAGGATTATCTCTTATCAAATAATTAAGGAATATTTGCACTTAATTATTAATGGGTATCTTATCTAGTAGTTGGACTTATCTACTGACTAAGCATTCGTTGGATTGAGTCGCGAGCTATACTGCTAGTTAGGACCAATAATATTATGCCATATCGTGTGAGTTATTTGATGTCCAACACTACCAAAATAAGTTTTTATTTCAATCATATAAATCAAATAGTACAGTGGGGAGGTAATATTACAATTTTATTATCCTCGTAGCAACCAATATCATCATTTTGTCAAGCATGTCTTAGATAATAAAAAAACATTCAATTTTTTTAAAAAAAGTCTTATGCCGATTGATAATATTATTACAAAAACATGAATTAATAAAAATGTCGTAATAAAAGTCAAGTTCAATTTTGTATGTGTATATTTGAACCAAAAAAATTATTAATTAAGTCTAACCTACACATGAATTAATCTATCATTTTAGGCACTTGCTAACAAATTATATGATCAATTAACTCTAATATATATGCATGTATTTTTCTCTTAAGTAAACTACACACAATATATTAATTTAACCTAATTACTCTATGCTAATTAGATTACATTATTAATCATTAAGAATGTCCATTATAAACTGCATACACAAGAATCGTACTTCTTAGTCATGTATGCTATTCATTCAAGACGAACAATTAACTACTTCTCCCAAAGCTACACAATTGGCTCTATGGTATAACTGTTAGCTAATCAATTAATGGCATAAAATTCAAATTGAATAATATAATTAAATTACAATCACAAAGGAATAAAAAAAATAAACTAATTCATTGCATAAAGAAATTGAGTTCAAGAAAATCTTAACAATATATAGCTATTCATAATCTTATCGAAATAAAACCCAAAACAGAGAGTAAAATACAAGAGAAAATAAAATACAAAGGGTAGAGAAAAGATAAAACCAATCTCTTGATGAATCTAAACTCCAAGGCTTCAATTATACATCATTCACTTTATTTACCTTTTTAAATTGGCTACTTCTTTCTCTAATAATTTATGTTAGTGTAAAAAAGTGTTGAATTCTTTCTTTGGCTACCAAGGAGTTTATTTATAGGCTAAGTGTTCTTGGTAACAAACAATTGTAGTCCAAATAGGAAACTAGAAATCTGGCATGATTCATGCACAGGAAAAATGATGCAAGCTATGTCATAGGTAAAGTTGCGCCATAGCCTGAAGCCCTCGGGTTGTATTGTTTGTCTAGGTGGGTCTATGCATGCTTGTAATATTAGGCCTAGGTGAGGGTAGATAAGTGGTGACTTTAGGCTCATTCCATACCTTAGCTTAGTTTTTATTCATCATGTAATGTGTAGACTATAATTGAGCTTTTAATTCGTTGTCTTAGTGCATCCTATCACATTATTTTGCATTCATTTATTCTATATTCTTTTTGTAACTTCACAACACCCCTAAATTTATTTTTTTTAATTTATTCTTTTTATTTATTTATTTATTTTGTTTATGGGAATGGTGTTGTGAGTTATTATTATTTTTTATTATTTTTTTAATAAGGTGCATTACATTTCACCTTACTCTATAGCAAAGATAAAGGTAATACACAATTTTGGTTAGGCTCACTTGTGGTTTAAAGACATGAAAATGTATTTATTTAGATTCAAATGGGGGACTAAGGACATAATCATAGGTAGATTAGCTTGAAAGGCTCAATCGATTCGATAAAGGCCTAAATTATTTCTAATGCTAAATGCCATTTATGATTTCACTTTAATGGATGATCAAATAGATTTTAAAGCATGAAAGACATCATCAACTAGCATAACTCACACCAAATTTTATTCTAATAGGAACACCAAAATAAACCATAAACATGTGCATAAAGTTGAATCAATTCAATCAAAAACTAGCAAGCATATACATGACAACCAATTCTATCATTGGGTTCATAAATTTCATATCAAGCATACATGCGTTTAGTTCCATATGCTCATCAATTTCTACCCAATTTATTACTAAAAACATCCTAAAAAAATTAAAAATGGCTACTAAATACAAAAGTAGAGAACAAAGTTCCATCCCCCACACTTGAATTTCATGTTATCCTAAATATGTAAAACACATAGAGAAATAAAGATAAATGGATAGAGTAAAGAAAAATTCCCTCAATGATGTCATAATAGGTCACTATTGATGTATCCATATAGGTCACTATTGTCTCCCTCTTTTGTTTTGTTCACCTAAAACATAAAACAAAACAAAAAACTAAAAAAAAAAATATATATATATGAAACATAGAAATAAAATTTCAATTTATTGGATTGCCTACCAAGAAACTCCACAGTTTAGGTCATTGACTAGACCGTCGTTATCGATCATGGTGGATAATACACATAATATTCCATCCTCAAAGGTTTCTTTGGTTTCATCTTTTACCAAATGCTTAAGATCCTTCATGCTATCCACTACCCCATGTACTTCACCCAAATTATATGTTTTCTCATGGTTGGGCTCTTTGTCCTTTACAGTTAGGTTGATATTTTTGTCACTGAACAAAAAGTTATAGGTTTGGGTAAGGAAGCAAGATAAATTATTTGGTTGCCCCCTCATGTCATGATCAAGCCTCTCTCATTATTGATTCTCCTGGTTGAGTTTGTCTATAAAGCTTTGCATCAGTTCTATACAAGACCTGAGATCATTTTTATTGGATGGTTCTTCTTCTTGTGGGGGTGGTTGTAGATGATGGTAGTAATATGTTGCATATGTTGGCCATGTAGAAGGTTTTCTCTCTTGATTGTAGCTCCAAAAGTTTTAAAATTGATTCTGTTAATCCAAATTTTGATGGTATGAGTGTGATGATTTCGAATTGATGTAGACATTGTTATAGGTGTGTTCCCCTCCATTCCATGTATATGTATGCAGTGGGTGTTGTATGAATTAAGTAGATATGTTGGACCTCAACATGAAAATATCAGAATGCTCTTGTATTGAAAGGTCCCTCACAATACTAATCCGTTCAATGTATTCTATAAGATTGTTTAACTCTTCAATTTTCATTTTTACATTCATAAGCCTTTGATATTGAAAAGATTCAATAACCTATCTATCCATACAAAACGAAAAGGAAAAAAAAAAAATGCAATAAAAGATAAATAGAAAAATAAATAAATTTAATTAAATAAAAAAGAAAAGAAGAAGAAGTTATCTTAGTAAAAAGAAGTAACTAATAAAATAATACACTAAAGTTAATAAAATCAATAAAAAAATATGTTGGTAAAATAAAAAGTTAATAAAATAAATAAAATAATAGTGAATATATAAAAAAATATTTTTGTTTTTTTACATGCCTAACTTAGTTTTGGTAACCTAATAACGATATCAAATCAAAAAATAATATCAATCCTCAAAAACGGCACCAAAAACTTGGACAAGAACTTTGAAAGTGCATAGGATGTGTATAAGTGATAAGTATTTAAAGATAGAGTGTTGAACCCACGAGGATTGGATTATTAAGAAATTAAGTACCGAACTATGATTACTTTAAACTATTTAGGCTAAGGAAAATTAATAGGTAAAAATAACAAAAATATAATATTTACAGTATTTAATCCAACACATCCATACTAACTAACCACAAAAGTGTCTTAAGAATCCACCCTCCCTCAATTTCCTATACATAAATCAATTTACCATCCCAAGCAATTTACGATATGATTCTTGATCCAATGCCCTACACTAAAGTTAATAAAATCATTAAAAAAAATATGTTGGTAAAGTTAATAAAATAATATACTAAACACTAGCAAGCATTTCTCTCTCAAGTAAACAATATGCAGTATAATAATTAACCTAATCACTCTTGTCACCTATCAAGCTAATTAGGTTGCATATTACTCATTAAGACTACATTTATGGATCAAACACATACGAATCAAACATTTATGCCTAGAAAATATGCACATTATTTAATCAAGACAAATAAATAAATAATTATCTCAAAGCTACTTAATTCCATCTATGGTATAATTGCCAACTTGACAATTAATGACATAAAAATCAGATTAAATAAAGTATCCAATGTTAATTAATCATAACTAATAATTAGATGGTCTCTCGACATTCATCACCTAATTATCTTACTAGATTGAAAGTAATAAGAACAAATGATATGAACCCATACACAAATCTTGAAACCCATAAAAAAAAAAAAAAAAAAAAACTATATGCTTGAGAACCCCAAGAAATTACCCTAAGCCCCAATAGAAAATTGAAATTTATCCCAAAGAATAGAATAAGATATCTTATCCTATGGATATTACACACCACGAATCAGAAGTGTAAAGATGCTACAAGATTTACAAATCCTTGATAAGCCTGGTTGGTAGTGGAACAAAAGAGGCTAAAATCTCTCAATATGATATAAAATCAATCTCTTGATGAATATAAACTCCAAGCGTTCAAGCTTCTATCATTCTCTTGATTTGCCTCTCTAAATATACTGCCTCTTTCTCCAATGATTTAGGTTAGTGTAGAAAAGTGTTGAATGTTTTTCTTTGGCTACTAAGAGGTTTATTTATGAGGTAAGTGTTTTAGGAAACAAACAATTGTAATCCAAATAGGAAATTGACCATTTATACATGCCTCGGTCTAGTGCTCTCTGATTGGATTTTGACTAACGCATGCGTGGAATAAGGTGTTCGATAATTCTTGTTTCTCCAAGTGCACCATGGCACAAAGCTAGTTGCGCTCATTGTGTCCATTTTTGTTCACTTTTTCTTCGTTTTCCAAACCCTCCCATACATTGACACAATTGGGAAAAAAAATTTAAGCCATTTTACATAGTTTAAGTCCAAAATAAGACAAATAGCTTAAAAGTGGCTAATTAATTCTATTTTGATAGAATTATTATATCATAATCTCATTTGTTGGGTGTGACTTTATTACTTTTGCACAAGGTGAGAAGAGCCTGCTTACGAAGGACTAGAAACAAGATAAGTATCTTTGGTGAGGTGTTGAATGGGGGACGAAGTATGATTGACTAGCTCATGGCACAGACCTATTCGAACTGGCTTTATCTAGCAAGCACCTACCTGTCTAGCCAATCCTTTCTGATTATCCATATTTCTTTTTGACATATTTTATGTCCATTATAGGAAATGTGTTGATGTGATTTCTTTTTTGTCTAGATCTAGTAACGTTTGTGTGACTTATTTTTTATTTTTGGCATGATTTCATCTGACGAGATGTTGCTTATAGAGTCCCTGGTCTATCAACTCCTTGCTTGGTGTGCTTACATTAGTCAAGTCATCCAAGCACATGTCGATTTCCCATCCTATCAAAAGTGTTTTATAACATCATCTAATGAAGAAGTTCATAGTTGGAAAAATCACGTGGCAAGTCTATGGCCCGTTAGATAACTCAATACACCTGTTAGGATAGGCAAAGGTATACCCTAGAGGGGTCCATGGTGGGCAATGAAAACCATGATTCGGTGGTCAAAACTTGGTCTCCATGATCTGTCATGTTGGATGGTGCAACGTCTTGGACTACACTTTGCCTTGTCTAGCACAGCCTAATAAGTGACATCCTGGACTATTTTGATTGAAATGTGGAGGTGTAGATCTCATAGCCCATTGGGCAACGATAATATGGTCATCACTATCTATAAGGCATCAATTCGTGTTGAGAGGTGTTAGTATGTACTGCTTGGCCTGTTAGGCTTTGGGCGGGTGCTAACGAGCTCCAGTACTTAGAATTCTCATAGGGAGTCCTTATTGACAAGAAGTAGTTTAGAAGCCTATGGCTCTAGTATGCATTCTAGGACTAGCCATCTTGATTCATTGTGATTTAACTAGTGTAGACGTAGTTTAGAACACTATGAATCCATGCGGATAGTGAGGTCCGTCTGGCAGTTTCCTTTCTAGAGGATCTTCATTTGGAATTTCTCCATTCAACTATCTTCTATCCGGTTGGTTCTTAGTTGATGGCGATTCTCTGTACAAGTGCTCTCTGTTAAGCAATTTCCTAGCCAACAGGCAGGGTAAAGGGAGGTTGTTTAGTGGGGCAGGGCTTGGGCTATAGCAGATATTTTCGTCCAAATCCTCTCGACTTGAAGATTCTGGAACCAATTTTGGTTCTCCAAGAATTGGTTTGAAAGTGGTTGAACTAGACGTGAACCATTCGGCATTCGATTCAGTAAATCAAACAAATTTAGGCTAGTTTTTTTCTCTTTTCTATACAAAACTACTATGCACTGCCACCACTCTCATGGTTGGCGCATGGGGGAGCATGTGGCTCACTCTAATGTCTATTTGGCCCTAAATTTTGGATAAAAACCAATCGAGATGCAATCTTTCTTATGGCGGTCTCGAATGTTTGAGATAATGCACAAATTTTTAGGCAAGAGTAGGAAGCACTCATCTAGATAGAAAAGTTCAAGGTGGGTCCCTTTTTGGGTTGTGCTTCCATCAAAGGGTGACTAAGTTTTCTGTTCAGCGACGAAGGAAGTTTCACTTTCGGATGGTGTTGAAAATCGAGCTACCATTTGGTAGCAGTAGCTATGACAACTGCAACTCCTTTTTGCGACATATCTTGCGCTCGGTATTTTTTTTTACTAAAACATCCTTCTTTTTTCCACATTTTAGATCTAATTATGGATCTCATGGTTTTGGGAGGCATTCTAAGATGGCCTGGAATGTGTTTTCTATTACATTAAAACAAGCTTTAGTTTATGCTTTCCTCTGACAAGCAGATCAGGCCCTAACGTGGGTAGACTGCAACAAGTGTAAGGTCTATTGCATGGAGGTTTTGCATGGACATGCTATGAGAACATAGATGGTTGAGCATTTGGTGGAACTTCTTGGTTTCCTAGTAAAGCCTCAAGAACTTGTGAGATAATTCGTTTTCGTTGGAAGAATAGACGGGAAAGTCTTTGTCAAAGATTTATGTTTGGCGCTAACTCAACTTTGGTTGGGTTGCTCAAAAAAGCTATTTTTCTTAGATTATTTCTTTGGATCTAATGGAAAACACAACAATTACTCCTATAATTCTCTTTTTAGGTTGCCAGTTAGTAGAATTTGCTTATTTCTCATAGATAGTGCCAGATGTTGATGCCATTCTTTGTCAACATCAGAATGGGGGTGCACTTCTCTTTGTTGTGGACTTGCGAACAGAGAAAACACATTTGGACATCAAACTACAACGAGGTGTGGTGGCCTTTGACTATTTGATGCTTAAGTTAGTTTGGGCAATGGTGATTAAGGATGATACAAAAGCCTCAACTTATTGGTAATAGAGAGAAAAGGTAGAGATGAGATAATATAAGAGTTGTGTATATTATTTGTTGTATTATCAGATGTGATAAAAGATGTATGTGAATGTGTATTATGTGCATATATATATATACATATAGGATATAGATATACTAGTTGTAGGTTAATTAGGGAATATTTTATGCTTAATTATCTCTTAACGGATAATTAGGGAATATTATACGCTTACTCTTAATGAATAATTAGGGAATATTCTAATGGGCCACTTATCTTGCAATTAGGCTTACCTACTTACTAAATGTTCATTGGATTGAGCCGCATGCCATACTGTTAAGTAGTAACAATAATATTGTGCTACGTGACATGTGTTATTTTATATCCAACAAAAACTAATTATAAATCACAAATACATCAATGCATAAGCATTATTATGACACTACACTTTCTTGCTTCCAACGGTACTTTCATGTCTTCAATCATTATACTTGAGTACATATCTTCAGTCTCTAAGGTAGCAATAACCCTAATAAAAAACATAACAACTTTATATTTAGGTCTAGATTGAACTTGTTAAAAAAGTTTATACGATAAACAAAATTATTTATAATAAGATTTTAGTAAATAATATACCACAAATTATCATGATTTTATTAATACTCCAATTCATGCATGACTCCATTATTTACATAATTTTATTATTGATCATCTCTAAAAAAAAAAATATGATTTTAAGTTATGAAAATAATATATATGCACCATATTTTTAAAAATATAAAAAAATATGTTTTTTTTAATGACATATGTACACCACATTTCATAACAGAGGTCGAAAATAACTCGATAAAAGGCTGTAACATGGATTAAACTTTTTATTAAACCTAACAAAATATTACCAAGTAAAAGTGGTACACATTATTTGCTTTTGTTAAGTTAACTATCCTTTTAACTTTTAAGCAAGTTAACGCATTACGGTTAGCAAAAAAAAAAAAAACTTAACGTATTACTTATGAGGAAAATAAAAAAGCACACCTTTTATTTCTAAGTGTTAAATTTAAATTATTTAAAGTTACAATATGCGCACTTTTTGTTTTTTACTAATAATTACGTGCAAAGCCATAAAATAATTTTAGGAAAAAGTTATAAATTAAAAATTAAGTTACACAATTATAGTAAGAGTCGGCTAAAAAAGTGGAATGGTTTTTTCTTTTCTTTTTTTTGAAAAATATCAAAAATAATACCCCTAAAATTTATAATAACAAAACTAGCACCCCAATAACATTGAACATATAATATTGTACATTCAATACTGAACGGATCTAAATTAGCATAATTTAATTTAAACGACATTTAATTTAACGAACATTCAAAGAAAAATGATGTAAAAATTATTTTTTTAATTGTAAAAATATATGATTTAAAATAGGGGTGCTATTTTTATTATTATAACTCTTGAGATGTATTATTTTTGTTATTTTTTCCCTTTTTTTTTTTTTTTTGAGTAACACTTATATAATTATTTTTAGAAGTTGTTAGGAAATTAATTCTTTTTTAAGTTTAAGCTATCAATTGTTTTATACATTTATCACTTCTCTATAAGTATTAGTTGTATGAATCATGCAGGTCAAATATTTATAATTTAATAATTATGGTTTTTGGACTTTGAATATATGACATTTAGTTCTAATATTGTGTTAGAAATTATTGATCATAAATTTTTCCAAAAATTTAAACCGTTGAAAAAAACAAATAATCTTTGGGAAAATAACAAAACTAACACCCCCCAAAAATTATAATAACAAAACTAGCACCCCTGTGTTCAATTAAAATTGAACGACAATAATTTGGACTCGTTCAATATTGAACGTTCAATATTATCCGTTCAATTAGAATTGAATGACGATAATTAGACCTATTTAATATTGAACGTTCAATATTTTACGTTCAAATTGAATATTGAACGTTCAATATTAAACGTTCAATTCTAATTGAACACAAGGGGTGCTAGTTTTGTTATTATAATTTTTAGGGGGTGCTATTTTTGGTAATTTCCCATAATCTTTTATGTATCTATCAATAATAAAAAGAGTAAAATTTTAGAAGTTACAAATATATTCCTAAAACATACTATATACCAAATTTAGAAGGAAAAAAAATTAGCTCAAACCTACCAATTTTACTAAAATAACTATAAGAATATCAATATATGATAAAATAAAGTATCACAAAAATAAAATAACAATTATTTAAGTAAGTAGCTTTACAACTAGCACAAACAACAAGCAATAAGGCAGTTAGTATTATTAATTTTGAGAAGAAGAGATGCATTTGATCCTACATTAAATTTTCTTGTTAAATGAAGAATGATAAAGAGATAAAAGGTGTAAAAGGATCTCCAAAGGACAAAAAAATAAATGAAATATATTGTCCTATATTTATTTATTTACTTTAGTAAAATAGTTGCAATTATGTATGAATAATAGGAACCAAATGTTTCCTAAAAAAGGGCAGATGTTTATTTTATTCACATAAATAAAAAACTAGGTCCACTCACTCTGCAATCCGTCCTTACACTCTAAAATATGAATTAAAATAATAACTGATAAAACAATAACCTAATTAAAAATGAATTCAATTAACTTAATTTTTATAATTTACATATTAAATTAGGTTAAGTTTGGTTTTAAAAATACAAAAATTAATTTTAGTCGTATTGATTAAGGTCTAAAAATTTACAAACTAACATTTAACCTTACCAACCTATATATTATTAATATATATATATTAATTTTTTAATTTATACATTTATATTATATATTTATGGTCATCTAATTTAGTTAATATTTTATGTTAATTTAGAAGATGAAATTACTTATATTATTATTCTTTTTTGTTCATTTTTATAAATATTTAATATATCTAATAAAAAAAACTAAAATACTTTTTGTTTTCAAATTTTAAATAATTTAAATTTACACATTTTAAAGAGTTATTTTTTACTACAAAATTAGTGCAAAATTCTAATTTAAATGCTGTATACAACATTTTTGAATTGAATTATTAATTAAATATTAAATTTTATTTATTAATTTAATATTAATATATTGTCAATATAATTTAAAATCAATTTATAAATAAGTATATTCATACCATAAACTGGACTATTAAACTAACATAAATAGATTGGTCTAACATTCTCTGACGGATATTGTATAGGTCGATTTTGATTCTTAATGTAACAAATCGATACATGTTATTGGTTCGGATAGAATTTTAACAAAAACTGAATAAAATCGAACAACGTCCATCCTTACGCCAAAACTAAAAATATTAACACAACATTATTAAAGTGGAGCGTTATAAAAGTAATATTAATGCCGGTGTGGAGTATTATACAATGTTCTCGTTTTAAATTTTCACAAATTTTCAACATAAATGTCAATCAAAATTGAATTAGGGTAATGCAAATGAAAGACTCTCGTAGGGCTCAAATTAATTTCTAATCAAAAAACCAATAACGTGTAATTTTTTTTTCTTTTCTTTCTAAGAAGAAAAATATATAGTAGTTTTTTGATTGGTTATACTTACATATTTATTGTGATTATTATTGTAGTTGCTAGCGACAAAACTGGTTGACGTTAGAAAAAATAGATCTAATCTAGGCCAGAAGAAAAGGTTGTCCAAGTTGTTACCATCTAAATATAAGGAAAGTAATATTTGTATTTAACCAAAAAAAAAAAATTTAATTAAATTAAAGATCCGATAACATAGATTAGATTCCAAAAGCAGTAAAATTCGGAATTAAGGTTATAGAATAGAGTCATTGGTGCTAACGTGTTCTTTTTAGCGCATGTCTGTTGCGTACAAATCTAACCTTCCTTCAAGATTTTGTGGCCAGCCACAAAACAAACAGGCCAGCTTACACTTAAGATAATGTTTCTATATTTTGCCTTAAATCTACAAACTAATCAAGACGTTAAAATTTTATTATACAGCATATAAAAAATGGCAACAGCCCTCAAAAATGGTGTGTATATATTAATGGGATAGTTAACATTTTTAAAAGAAGATATTATTAATTTTTTATACTCGATCTTGTCACAATTTACACACTTCATCATCCAATTGTTTTTAGTGTCATGTCACATTTATTTTTAAATATACTTGATTTTAAATGTAAAATTTAAATATCATGCTATTTTTTTTTTTTTTTTCAAATGACACACATACAGCTTATTTAGGTAAGTAAAAGAATAAAATGAAGTTCAAATGTCAAATCAGTGTTTAGATTATTGATTTCATTTTTGTTTTAATTTGATAATAAATGGCAATAATAATTTCAAAGCCAATACAACAAACAATGCATCATGTATGCCTATGATATTTAAAGAAAATGGAGTTAACCATGCAAAATGGGTCTCATGCTTTTGAAATTTTATAATTTACTTCTAACTTCAGAAAAGGGCACCATGACCAATCAAAATTTTATATTAGAAGTATTTTCATAGCTTCTGTAATACATTTTGTGATTCTTAATATAAGCATATTATAACTTTATTATTATTATTTTTTTTATGTTTTACAAACATTATAAAAGCGCTTATGACAATTAAAAAAAAATCAAAACAAAATATATAAATTTGTAAAAAAATATATTTTATGCTTGCTAAGAGAAAAACATATAAATTATAGTGCAGATGGCTCTAATGGTCCTTTTTTTTTTTTTTTTAATGAAAAGAGACACTTTAAGTTTTTTATATTTTGCATCACTTTAGTCCTTTTCTTGTATGAAAAGAGACACTTTAGTTTTTTACTTATATTTTGCATTATTTTAATCCTTTTCTTTTATAAAAGTGACATCATTAGTATTTTTTTTACTATTTAAGACTTTACAAATCTTTGTTAGATATTTGTAAGGTATAACAAAAAAAGCTTATTATTTTTAATATTTTATTAGTTTAATTATATTTTTTTTTAATTGTTAGATTCATTTTACATATTTCATATTAATTCTTTTATTTTTTCAACTAGAGTATTTGTTTTATTAATTCTTTTTTATAAGATTTTAGATAATTTACTTCTCTTGTTGTATTAGATTGGACAAATCTAATTTCAAAATTTATTTAACTTCCTTATTGGCTCTAATACCAAAAATTCTTACAACATTTTAATTTTAATAATTTTTAATATTTAAGCAGATAAATTTTTTAGAACAATTTTTCATTTTTAAACTTTTATTGACATAAAATTTTTAATATATCCAAATAAACTTTTACAATTAACAGACGGACTCTAAAGGTATTTTTTATTAGGGATAATTTTTTTTAAAAAAAGGACGACTTGTACTATCATTTTTTTTATAAGAAAATAACTTGTATTGTCTTTTTTTTTTTTTTTTATAAGAAGATGACTTAAATGTTATAAAAAAAAAAAAATTGCCTCTTTTTAAAAAAAATAAAAAACATCTAAAATTTTTTTCCTAAAATATATTTCAACCTATTTTATTTATTTCGTAGCCATATCATTTTTATATTAAGCAAACGGATAGTTAATCATATGCAATTATTTTAGTTGAATAGTATTATATATATTAATTATTGTGCAAATAAAATAATATATTAATTATTAATTTAATATAAAATTAAAGTTGTAAAATTATGAAGTGTTTTTAAAATTACTAACTAATAAAATCAATTAAATTATATTATTTAAATTAATGTAGATATTAAATTATTATAAAAAAATATTTTTTATTTAAGTTTGACAAAACCAATCAAAAAAGGCAAAAATCTAAAAACTGCATTATATTATTAACAATTAAAAAGGAAAAATAATAAAAATCCACAAACATTGTATTTAGTAGTGTTGTAGAATTAAACTTATATACCACTGTTACTCTCACTTCTATGTGTCCGTTAATTCTCTCGCATATCATTCCTCTGCTTTTATATGAACTTCAAAATCTAAAATACAAAAGCATAGAAATTCTCAAACTCTTCATCTCTATCAATTTCAAATGTTATTACAGTCAAGCATGAACCGCATGTACCTAGTTCCTTACACGGTGATAGAATTAATATCACTGTAGCAGATGAGAAATAAAGCCAGCATGGGACAAGAAGACGACGTCGTAGAGTCTTCCTCCGATGATGATCGGAAAACACTTAATCGGATGACGGAAACAGAGAAGGAGGAGACTGTGAAATTAGTTTCGGTAGCCAAAGGTGGAGGTGGAACTAGCATAGCAGAGAGAAGGGCTGCAAAGTGCGGGTTCAATGCTGAGAGAATCAACACAGCTCCTTTTCGAACCACGAATCCTTTGGCTCGGTCATCACCACCGTGCCTTACTATTCCACCTGGTATTAGCCCCACTGCTTTGCTCGATTCTCCCATCATGCTCCCTAATTATCAGGTATCATTTTATTTTATTTTATTATTATTTTTTAGTTTTATTTTTATTCTTTTTTTGGATTTAATGTGAATTTGTAGTATTACCTGTTTAAGTTTTGGAATTTGTGTTACATAAAAAAAAAAAAAAAAAGTTTTGGAATTTGTGTTTGTGGGTTTTCCTTGGAATTGTCATCCAATTGGATTTAAAGAAATTTTTTTATTTTATTTAAAGCTCGGGATTCAAAGAATTTTGAGAATTAATGTTGATTATCAATAATCAATTTGTCGCTTGCCTTCTCTCATACATGATCTACTATTAGTCTCATATATTATATAATTCCTTCATTTTCATGCGTGTTTGTATAATACTTTTAGGCACTACCATCTCCCACAACTGGCACATTTCCTTTGCCTTGTTTCAATCAAGAAAGCTCAACTCTGAATTTAGATGGAGATAAAGGTAGAGATATGGCTCCTTCGTTCCAGTTCAATCCTAATTATGAGCATACAAAGTCTTCTCCAATCTGCTCTAGTTCTAACAATCAGGTATGTCCTATTTTTTACGATGCTGGCCTATTAGTGCAGATGTGCAATACAATTTTATACAAAAACACTCAAACAAATTAACATATAGATACCAATATGCCTGCAAAATACCTCAAGTTTTTAATATTTGATATGTTCTTTAAGTTGCTGTTTGTTCCATCAAAAGGTTGTGTAAAGGTGCTCTTTTTGTTTAATTAAAGTTTTGGTTTTCCAGTCCCTGGTCACTCATCTACATAACTTACAAGGTTTTAGAACAACAACCGTTTTGATAAGTTGCATGTCTGAACTAATGGAACTTCTTGGGCTCAGAACATTGGTAGATTTCACAAGCGGGGAGACTGTGATTAGCCCCTATATAGGTTGTATGATACACTAAACTTACACCTTAGTTTCACATTATTAAGCCAATAACAATGTGGCCTATGAATAATTAGAAAAGGTCCTTTATAACCTAAATTTCAATTAAGAGAGCTAATTTTGGTTATGATCCTGCATGCATTTTGTTTGTGGCATTGGATTATGTTTCTCAGGGAGCTAGTGTTGACTATCATGATCTAGTGTTTGAGCAATCACCCATGGATTTCCAATTCCCAGAAGAGTTTCCAGGAAAGACTACATCAAAATACTATGCTGCAGATCAATTATCCACCCACATTAAAGTATTAAATAATGAGGGTAGAAATCCAAATTCCGTTAATATGCAGACATATCAAACAGATAATGTAATGAATGAAAAAACTTCTCATTATTCTAAACAACCTAACCATCACGAGGAGGACAATGAAACAACAAATCAAGTTTTGGAAGGAAGCCAACCTGTTTCTTACCAATCGATGATGACGGGAATGGGAAGGACTTCAGAAGATGGATACAACTGGAGGAAGTATGGCCAGAAACAGGTTAAGGGAAGTGAATGCCCAAGGAGTTACTATAAATGCACCAATCCAACCTGTCCGGTGAAGAAAAAGGTTGAACGGTCCCATGATGGTCAAATAACTGAAATCATCTATAAGGGTGCTCATAATCATGCCAAACCTCCACCTAATCGCCGAGCAGCAGTTGGATCATCATTTTCATCTGATCATGAGATCTCAGCTGAAACAGGTGACAACAGTACTGGAACCTATGTCAAAGTCGAAGGTGGCTCGGCGTGGATGAATTTTCAGTCAGCTGCAACCGATCATATGAAACGTGGTTCTGATATTGGGAAGACTGATATTGGTCTTGAGAGAACATCTTCAACATCAGTTGTGACTGAGCTTTCTGATCCATTATCTGCTCATGGTGTATCTCATGGCGTCTTTGAATCAACAGAAACTCTGGAGCTTTCTTCTACACTTGCTAGTCACGATGATGATGATGAAGATGGAACCACCCAGGGAAGCAACTTACTCGGAGATGATGAAAAAGAATCTGAATCCAAAAGAAGGTATTATTTTAATATTTCTCATTTCTCATCCTCCAGCAGGCCTAAGACATGGATATTTATCTTTTGCATTGATTTGCTTTCCCCTGTTACAGGAAGACAGAAAGCTGCTTGATTGAAACAAATCTAGCATCAAGGGCCATTCGTGAACCAAGAGTTGTTGTCCAAATCGAAAGTGACGTGGACATACTCGATGATGGCTATCGCTGGCGAAAGTATGGGCAAAAGGTTGTCAAAGGAAATCCAAATCCAAGGTATAACTTTGGTCAGTTTCTCTTCAAACATCTTGAATATTTGTGTGGCTTCTGTTACAACTAAAATTGGTTTTATTTTTCCTACAACAGGAGCTACTATAAATGCACAAGTGCAGGATGTACTGTACGGAAGCATGTTGAGAGAGCCTCCCACAATCTGAAATTTGTGATCACAACATATGAGGGAAAACACAACCATGAAGTGCCTGCAGCCAAAAACAGTAGTCATATAAACTCTAGTACCGGTAATGGACCTCCATTGGGTGTTGCTAATGCTCCACAAACCCTAACACTACCCAGGAATAGTGTCATCCCTAAGCATGAAATGCAAGATCTTGCTCCTCAGTTCGATAGAAAAATCGACTTTAGTAATGAATATTTTAGGCCTAGCTTTCCTGGAAATTTCAGGAATGACATAAAATATGGAGTTTCTTCGATTTACCAAATGAAATATCCTCTTCAAGGTTCCATTCCTTTCAACCCTTTTGGACTGAACCCTAACAGCAATGCAACCCAGAAAGCTGCTTCTATTGAACAACTAGATTTCCCAATGACACTGCCAATGTCACTGCCAGCGCTGGTTGGTTTTGATTTCAATAATGCAAAATCAGTTTCTTCAATTCAGTCTCTACTTTCAGGGCAACAGCTACAGGAAAACGACATGACGTTCCTCAGGCCTAAACAAGAGCAGGAGGATGATAATCTTTATGGTGCCTGCCTTCCCATCCATGAACTTGCAAATCCATCATCAGTGCCATCTCCGTCATCATCAATATATAATCGGCTTATGGGAAGTTTCCCATCATAGTGTCTTCTCTGCAAGTAACAAGCAATTGAGGCAGAACCAAATTGCCTTTTTCAAGCAATTCGGTCTTGTTATTCTGCTAAGTATTATTTATTCGAAATTTTTTGCATTAAGAACTACAATGTTTAAGCTAAAATCAGATACCTTGGCTGTCTAATTCTTTATATTCCAATTTTTTCTGAACGATTTAATAGTATTGAGCGCATCCCTTCTCTTTTTGTTTCTATTTAGATTGCATGATTTTTTTTGGCTTAACTTTGTTTTGAAGTTGCAGTTTGTATAGAGAAGTTTTCTGCCTCATTATGAGCTCTCCACTTGCAACCCAAAGGCAGCATCACTCTGATAAGAAACCTTATGTAATTGTAACACCCATATACATCCATAAACAAATTAAAACTAACGTGCTCATTAGTGGCGTAAAATTATTATAAATCAAATTAAATTCTGATTAATGTTATCCAACCTTATTTACATAAAATGGCATTGACAATGTACACAATACAAGTGAACGAAGCATCCAAGTCAAACATCACCCTTGAAATCATGACCACCTACACACACACACACACACAAATTTGCGTAACAAAAACACTGACTAAATATAACAGATTCAACTGATCTATAAAAAGGCCAGAAAATTCAAACCCTAAAGCTTATCAAAAATCGCTTGAAATTTAAACATAAGATAAAAGAGACAAATTATCATATAATGGTCATCATAATCACCGTTTTAAGGCGGAATGAGTAATATACATTGCATAATTTTCAAAAGGAGGTAATTTTCACCCAGCTTTTTCCACCCATCATCAGAAGAACAAAGAAAAAGATTTCCCCTTTATCACCCAAAAAAGCATACACAACATGCCCAGAGACTCAGAGAGGCAATTATCAATAGAATTAACATTTCAATGGCCCATCGATCACTTCTCTAAGCAACCACGAACACCAGGACGTTGTTTAGAAGATTCCTCGAGACTAGCATGACGATTCACGATCTTGGACTCATCGAAGGGAATCTTGGGATGGCGAGCATCATGATGAATCTGCATGGATTTGAAACCAGGTGCAATGACTTTACAGTGTGGACACTCGTACTTGGCGTGACCACCCTTCTCGATCTCAGTTCGTTCGGCCAAGCTCTCTTGCCACCGCCACGGTTCGTGGTGGCCGCTTCGACCTATGCCGCGATTTCCTTCGCTGTGTGCTTCTTGGGCTTTGCTTTGCCTGTCATGGTAATATATGGTAGGACTCGGATAGTGAAGGCAGTGAATTGGTAAAATAGCAAAGATTTGTATAAAAGAGCTTTGAATCTAAATAGTATTTTTTGGATCGAAATTGTGAGTTTTATTTATATAATATATATAATTTTTATCAAAATATTCCTTTATCTGAGTATTCGTAAAAATCTCGTCATTTTTGTGTTTCCTTCGAAGCTTATGAACTTATACATTCACATTTTGTATGTACAGGTTACATATATATTTATTTTGTATGTAACCTGTATATTTACATTTTGTATGTACAGGTCATGTGAATATACAGGTTACATACAAATTTATTTTGTATGTAACTTGTACATACAAATTTGTATGTAACATGTACATTCACATTTTGTATGTAACCTGTACATTCACATTTTATATGTACAGGTTACTTGTACATACGAACTGTTCTTCTTGCAAAATGTGAATGTACAGGTTACATATAAAATAAATTTGTATGTAACCTGTACATTCACATTTTGCAAGAAGAACAATTGTATGTACAAGTAACCTGTACATACAAAATAAATGTATATGTAATATGTACATACAAAATGTGAATGTACAAGTTTCAAAATGTGAATGTACAAGTTTCAAAATGTGAATGTACAAATTTCAAAGAATTAAAGGACCCTATATGTATAAGTGTACATTTTAATAAATTATATAATCTTAAAAAATGAAAAATTAAAGTATACATTTTAAAAAATTTAGAGACATTAATCTAATTAATTAATAAGGACACATATTCTGATTAAATCTCATTGTTAGCATTTTTTGAAATGCTTTTTTCAATCTTTGACCTTTTTTCTATATGATGCTAAACAAATTTTTGTCGTGAGTTTTTAAATGTACATTTTTTACCTGTAATTCCAAACATATTAGCAAAATAATAATAATAATAACCACAAAGCTTTACATTAAGCATATACAAAGAACTGCATGAATTATCAAAATAAGAAATAAATTCTTTTTCTTTAAAATTAATTATTTGTATAGTAATAATAATAATATTATACTGATATCATCTATAACATTTCCCAATTCATTTTATAAGGTAAAAAAAATATTATGTAAAAAAAAAAATAATATGAGATTTATCTTGGAATTCAATCTAAAGAGAAAAAAAGTGATAATATTAAAAGGAGAAAATAAAATACACTAAGATTGCCTCATAACTAATTAATTAATAAGTAATATAATGGAGTTTTTAGTAATTTCATATATAGTTATTATTATTGTAATTTAAATTTTAAATAAATGGTGGTGCTGTGATTTAATAATTTCTCTTTACTTTATGTAATGAATGATGTCCACCAAATGTGACGCTTTAAATTATACTGTTCTGTCCAAATGCTCTAATTTCCTTTATAAAGTTGATCATTTGAAACTGTTCATGCCTTGCAATTTGTTTAGAGTAATTCTACATGGCACCAACCAAAATCATTAAATTTTATTAAAATATTGAGGCCTTTAGCTTGAGCTTTTGGGTTTATGATTGATGTTGCTAATATCATGATCTTCATTGGTGGAACAGCAAACGAGCCTCCTCTTTGAAGTGGAATCATCATTGGAGGTGCTAACCGACTCAAAAAGCTTTAACAGATAATTCAAAAATGGAATCATCATTTTGAATTTCCAATACTCATAGTTAAAAACCCATATATTGGGTGATTTACGTAAATTTTATTTACAAGTTTGTTATTTTGGACTTATACAGAGTAAATATGTCATTTTCTAGTTTAATGTTTATAATTTCATATAAATCATACCGCACATAATCATAAATCAGAAAGTGTCTAGTGGTTCCAAATGGCAAAAAAGAACCCTATGAGTAGTAGTTTAAAAAGACACGAGTAAAAATGCTGGCCATGACTAATGTAACATTGGGAAGTGTGTGATTTGGAGTTGGGACCAAAAACAAGAAAACTCGGTCGAATATAGAGACTAAGCAGATGTTACTTGTGGCTTCTGTAAATTTTCATTGCTGTACAGCAGCCTCCTCTTCTTCGAACCATAACCTTGATACTGGTAGATAATGCTGTACAGGCACTGCCTCAATGACTTCACATCAAAGGTCTCAATGAATCTCATGTCCGTTACCCTCGATTTCACACCAGCAAATCGCTGGTACTCATCATACACAGATGATAAACACCAACTCTGCAGCTTTCTCAGGCAACCAACGAGACAACCGGTCCTATGCTGCAATAGTGAAGATATAAAACACATTATTGGTAAACCAAATTACTACCAACTGTTAAGAGTATGGAGAGCTTCAATAATATAAGAGCATGTAAATAGTGTAAAATCTATTTATACTCTCATTCACAATCTGATGTTATTGCTGTAGGACAAAGACAATGATTCGCCAAAAAATCAAAATCAAAGGACAGTGGAACAGAAATCTTGATCAACAAAAGGCTGAAAAGGCCAAGTGGAATTCTGAATGAGTAAACAGAAGCTTAATCTTCAGGCAGTGAACAAAAGAGCTGATAGAAGGCCTGAGTCATATTATTCCTGATTGAGCAACCATGGAAAGAGAAAGCGGAAAGGAAAGTCTTAAAGAATTAAAATGAAGCCAGATTCAAAAACTGTTATAAGAAAATTCTTTCATGCTAAAGTTTATGTATTCTACTTTCAATTAAGGTGATATCAAGAAGTAGCTAGAATTTTTAAAAATGCTGATTTCCATAAGGAAAAACTGAACTTCGGTAGAGATATTAGATAAATAAATATTAAAATTGTGCCAGAAAACATGTTATCACAATTGTCCCTCTGGAATTTTCATTTGAAATCAAACATGTTTAACATGGGGAGAAAAATGAAGAGCATTGTAGCAGAAAATCCAATGCAAACAGATAAGATATATGCACACATATTGTCTGACTAACCATATATAAACAGGCAGAAGATATAATTTGCTCCCAAAAAATCAACGATCGTGAACACAACAAGAACACAAGCCAATCAGCAAAAAATAATATATTAGCTTTTGGGAGCTGGGACAAAAAAAAAAAATGCACACCTTTCCACGCTTGCAGTGGATCAAAACTGGATGATTTCTCACATCTGGGGGCAAATAATAAATACAGATAAATACTAGTTCTCAAATAGATCTATTAATAACAAATAGAGCACAATAAAATGAAAATACTAGTTCTCAAATAGATCTATTAATAACAAATAGAGCACAATAAAATGAAAATTTGTGTGATAGCCCAGTACCAATTAAGACACCTAGGGCCTCCATGATGGTATCCTTGGGAATAGATACAAAAGGTTCCTGCAGAAGCAAATTTTTACAAGCAAAATAGCATCAGCAATAGAAAGAACCGAGCAGAGTACTCGATGAACCGTACTATCCTTTTCCTTGCATAAAATATTAACAGACATTTATACATTAGGGCATCAAATGACTAAATATACAAGATTTCCATTGAAGTCATGTGATTCAAACATTCTCTTCAAAATTTATAATCTTTCCATTCAATCCCCTTTGATAGTTTGATATAACTTTTAATGCTGCTGAACCTGAATCTTTATTCTCACAACTAATTTATTATACATGTACTAATACACTTTCTACCGCTTGAATTTATATCCCTTAAAAAATAATTTATTAATTTCAGAAAAAAAAAATGATTTCCTTTCACAATATGAAAAATTGTTCTCATTCTTGGCAAAATGCAATACTAGATATCAATTAGGAGCAGCAGAAATTTCAATAATAACACAACATGAGATCGGAATGGGGGTAAAGAGAAAGCAGATCCATAAAAGATACCGTTTTCCCATCGATTCCGAACTGAAAGAGACGAATGTTTTGAGACCGAAGAAACTCCAAATTGTCCTCTGGATAGGGTTCAGGACACAAGTATCTGCAGCACCAAACCAAATAATCAGATCACAGCACATGTCGCATTTGTCGTATACGTAACAAAACAAAAACATAATAATTAAATACATGTGAATGGACAGAATCTCGAAAACCCCAAACATCAAATCAATCCCAAGAACATACCAGGAGAAAAACAACATTTCTACCTATTTCATACGTACATCTAAATGAAGATTGTTGATATATAAATATATGCATGAGCATTTAATCAAGTATTACATGATGGATCGAAGATTCAGGGTTTGAAGGAAGCCAAAATTGGAGGGTTGAGGAAAGCCAGATCTGTAAATGCCGTCTTCAACCATTGAGAAATTCAAAGGCGGTACCAAAACGTCGTCGTCTACTTCCTCTTCCAATATACACCCCATTGTCCACTCTGTCTTTTCTTATTCCTATTTGTTCCTATCGATTCGGATTTCCAGAAAACACGAAAACGCTTTTTTTTATATGTCAGAACTGACGAAAATGCACGTATTAACAGCTTTGAGAAGAACAAGAAGAGCTCATGGTTTTTCTAATGAGAGGGAGGACCAACGACGCCGTACTCACAATTCCTCACAGGTTTCCTGAGAAAATCACTTTAAAGCGTTGTTCATTATTTATAAGGCAATTGCCAAAGCATCACCCCCTAAACAAAGAGGAACAGAGTTCGTTCGTTATTTATTTTTGAGTGGCATCAAAATCAAGTAGTAAATATTAAATAATATATCAGTTTATAAATATAAATCGATGGATGTAAAAATATTTTTTTTTTCATTTTTAAAAAAATGAAAAATTAGGTTTCTAATTTTAATTTAGAAAGAAGAGAGAGAAAAAGTAAAAGTGATTGAGGAAATCTTTTTCCAAAAACTAATTGGATTCGCAGGATAACTTTTGTTGGAGTCCTGGATTTTGGACCGGTCTTGCCCGAAGAGTAGTATTTTCTTCAAACTCTTTTGATTTTGTCAAGAAATATTTTCTTGACCGGTCCTGGGTTTTTTTTTTTTCCTTTTCTTTTTCATAAAGAATATTTTTTTTTTATAAGAGGTAGTAAGATTAAAGATAAACAAATAATACGATCAGAAAATTTTAATTCAATTCAATTGATAAATTTTATAATTAAATTAATACTAAATTAACAGATATTATAATAATTATAATTTATTTCATACTAAATTATTATTAAAATTATAAAAAAAATATATTTTATTTTTAAATATTATAATATCATATTTATATTAATTTAAATTAAAAATAAATATAAATGTTAATCCTATGTATTAATTTAATAACGTTCAAATATATATTTTTTATTATTTTAAATATCTTAGTTGTGATTATAAATAAATAAATTTTATTAAAGATGTACCAATTTAAAATTTAAATATTAGTATATATTATGTTTATATGTGATAATAATTTAAAATTAAGTTATAATTTTAATCTAATTTTATTCTAAATTTGTGCAAATTTAAGTAAAAATTGATTACATTATTATATTGAATTTAAATTAAAATTTTTTTAAATTTGCTTTGAAATAGATGCGGAGTTAGATTTGTAAAAAAAAAAACAGGAACCACGATATTTTGGAATAATGAATATAAACTGCTAGCATCATTAAATTCTCTATTTTTTTTTTTTTTATATTGTTGTGTTGATTAAAGTGAGGGATGCAAAGTGATAATTTTACATTTTGACCTAAACTAAGTTATAATTTATAAAACATTAGAAAATTTACGTGCTTTCATAGTATTAAAAAATTGTATGAGTAAAATTACACTTTCTTTAAGGTCATGTAACATTTATAAAGCGTTACAAAAGAGTGATTTTGGTCTAAATAATTTTAGAAAAATAATAAATACAATATTCTTTAAAATTTATAATAATGAAAATAGCACTCCTATCATTAACTAAATACTAACACTTATTCATTTGAATTCAAAATAAATGTTTTATTTTTATTATTATAAATTTTAAGATGTGTTATTTTAGATAATTTTCTAATAAATTTTGAGTCTTATGCATTTTGTTACATTAAATTAAAATAAATTAATACAATGGAAATGAAAAACATGCAAACAACTAAAGAGTGCTTACTAGAAAAGTTTCAAAGGAAAAACTATAAACTGATTAACAGCAATAACCAGAGTTTCTTTTGAGTGTTATTTTTTATTTTTTTTTATTTTTTTGAGTTATTTTACAATATCTATAGGCGGTAAGATACATACTCATTTAACAAAATTTTAAATTAAGCTTTAAATTCTAATTCAATAAGTTCAAGGATATTTGAGGAGAGCTCTTGAATAGCCTTCTCGCAAACCTTTTTTTTTGAGTTGCCAAAATGGGCAAAATCTAGCTTAATATTACTGCTTTTCGTCTACTTATCAAGATAATCATTAGATTCAATTTGATTAAACCTTTTAATAATCTTATTCCAATTTAACAATTTCTCTTTAAAGGAATAGGATTGCTTTACTTGCATATCACTATTTTAGGGTCAGAGCAAATCATTCTTGTAGCACTATAAATTATGATATTGCAATCTTACGTATTCATTTTGTTTGATCGAAGTAGAGTCTAATTGAAAGGTTGTTATTTGGCGGCTTCGATGGATACTTACAAACTTTTTTGAGAATTTATCAAAAATAATATCCCTAAAACTAAAATTTATAGTAACAAAACTAACACTCTCAATAATATTGAACATTCAATTTTAACGTGAAATATTGAACGGGTCTATATTGTCGTCGTTCAATTCTAATTGAATAAGTGTTCAAAGAAAAATGATATATTAATCATTTTTTTTAATTGTAAAAATATAAATTTAAACACAAGAGGTGCTAGTTTTGTTATTATAAATTCAATGGGTGTTAATTTTGTTGTTTTTCCTTTTTTTTTTTCTTAGTATAAGTTGATCTCCTGAGCCCATAGCTGCAAATCCTTATCATAATTGATGCTTGAATTTTCATTCACTACTACAATATGGGCAATATAAGGCAGCCTTTAATATAGAGTGAAAAATAAATAAGACAGTTTCAAGTACGTGACCGTCCTATAAGAAAAATAGGACTGTTATTACAGAAAAAATCAAACGTAACTTTATAGGACGGCTAGTAACCATCTTATATGTTAGTATATAAACCGGCTACTAGCCATCCTATAAGAAAACATATGTAAATTTATATGCAATCTCCGTCCTATAAGATTGCATAAGTTAAAAAATTTAAGTTGTTTTCTTATTCATCAAAAGTTTCCAAAAATGATATTGAAACTAAACTTTCTCTCGCGACTATTCCGCCGTCGTCCCAACGCCACCCAACGTTACCCAACGCCTTTTTGATTTGTAAAGCCATTCTGATTTGTATCTAAATAAAGCACTTAATAAGTTTGAGAAAAAAAAATGTGCTCTAGGAGTGCTAGAAAAATTGAAAGTTGTCTAGATTCATCTGCTAAAGTAGATACTGCTTAGAGCTTTCATGTAACGTCTGGTAAGTAGTTAAAGCTTGAGTATTTTGTTTTTATTTCCTCTATTGATGAAATTGTGTTATTGAGTTGTTCTTAGTTTTGGTGGGTTTTTAATTGATTTTTGAGCTGGGATTTTGATCTTGGAGGATTTGAGTTATAAATGTTAAAGAATGTAAACCTTGGCCTCTCTGTTGATGTTAGTGGTATTACTAGTGATTTTTGTTATAGGTCGGGTTATTTCAAATGAATGTAGAATTTCATTGGGCTTTTTTTTTTAATAAAACTTACCTTCCTTTGTTTAGGGTTTATTTATTTTCTTTATTATTCTCCCTTGATTTGTACCCCAATAGCAATTTTTTGGGTAAAAGTTTTATTGTTTATTTGTTTAAGAAAATGTTATTATTCATGCTTCAGTTTATGAAAAATGGAAAATTTTCAGTACTTTTGCTTCTAATTAGTTGTCGTATCATATCACTATGTGTTCTAATATAGTTTATGTGGGCTGATAATTTGTTAGATGTTTATGCATTTGATGGACTATTTAGTTTTTGAGGCTTTAATTTTACTTTTTGGGTTGAATACAAAAAGTCAGAAATGAGCCAAAGAACTTGTCTTTCTTAAGATGCTTCTTGATTTGCTCAGGCCACTTGATGAGATTCTAATTTATGACTTGATTAAATAATTGCTTTTGTAACTTTGTAGATCTAGAATATCTATAGATAATTTTTCAACTTCTAAGACCCTCGCCGACACCTCACTGTACACTCCTATGAGGCTTGGCTGACCATGCCACCCCAACGAACCCCCCATGAGATGTCAACGAGTCACAATTCCACCCTGTGCACCCTCGCATACCCTTCGCTGATCACATTGGAGAGCCACTGGCGAGACCTCCGCGATACCTCGGTGAGCCACAAAAATAAGTTTTTTCAAGGAAAAACTTCACCAATTAAAATAACATAAACACCTACAAACTTAGAAAAACACATGTAAGTAAAAACACATTTTAACATGTAATAAATATGCTCCCAACCACCCCGTGGTGTGTGAATCATACAAACATACAATAGTGTTAAGATCTATGTGAGTGTTTGTAATATTGATCACAAGCAAAACACTTTACATAGAGGTAGACAAAAATACTAAGTAAAATAAACAGATTTTGTGTTTTGCACACGAAAATGCCAACAAAGACACAAAGGAACTTACATAATTTACACACCCTATCAAGCTGCTTTCATTATAGGGAGGTGGATTGCAAAAAAATACTTTAAGTGCTCAAGAAATAACTAATGTCACTTAAAGAAAACTAAATGTAAATGAGGCTTAATAGGAGTCAAACTAGATATGAAAAAAGCTTATGATATGGTGGAATGGAGCTTTTTATTGCATGTTATGAAATGTATGGAGCTCTCTGAGAAAGTATGCAATGTAATTCATTCTCCACGATTTCATTCTCAGTATTAATAAATGGCTCCACCTTTGGTAAGATTTCTCTAAGTAGAAGTCTTAGACAAGGAGACCCTTTATCTCCTTACTTGTTCCTCTTAGTCTCTAAGAGTCTCTCATAATGCTTATCAAAGCTAAAACTTCTGACTTAATTCATGCGATTAAAATTGATAGAGAAGCTCCTGCAGTATCCCATCTATTATTTGCAGATGATGTGGTTATTTTTTATAGAGCAATTGAAAATGTGTGCATAATGCCAAATAAATTTTGGATAATTATTATGCTTGCAAGTCAAAGGATCAACTTTAACAAGTCTACAATTCTCTTCTCAAGAAATTTAAGTGCTGCTATGAAATATAAAATCTGTCAAATCTTAGAAGTTAATCGAACTAAAACTTCTATCAAATATCTTGGGCATTCTTTGCCGATAGGAAGACAAAAAAAAAATTTGAATTTAATAAATTAATAGAGCATCTTAAAGCCAAAATGGATACTTGGAAGGATAAACTTCTCTCTCAAGTGGTTAGAACTACTCTTACAAACACTGTCATGCAGAATTTACTTGTATACTCTATGTGTACCTTCAGACTCCCTGCTAGCATATGTGAAACTGTTGTTTCCATCATCAGAAAATTTTAGTGGACATGTAAAACTTTTGTGCAACACTTTTTTAATCTTATAGCTTGGGACAAAATATGTACTCCAAAATCCAATGAAAGGCTAGATTTAGAAAATTTGAAGAATATAATAGGGCTATGTTTATCAAAGGCTGCTTGGGATCTGATTCTTCAAGATGATAAAATTTGGGTGAGAATATTTAAAGGTTCTTAAACAAAATTCTGACTCCTACATATGGAAAGGTCTACTTTGGACTAGAAATGCCATTGAAAAAGGTGTTTATTGGAGAGTGGGGGATGATCACAGGTTAATATTTGGTCTGATCCTTGGATCTTTGGATTGTTATTTCAGAAATTACCATCCAATTTTGTTTTTAGTAGGGAAAACAATGTTGGTTTTTAGGATATTAACAATATCACTGATCTACATCTATTTGGAGATGACATATTACATTTCATTAGAGAACTAAAACCTCTTATCTTTAACAATCAGATAAAATAGCTTGGTATGGTTCTGGACAAAGGGGTTTTCTTAGCTAATATCCAGTTACAAATTAGAGAATTCCTCTTTTATTCCATGGAGAAAGCTTTGGAAAGTTTCATTACTTGAAAAGCATAAAATCCTTATGTGAAAAATTCTAAATGACTGTTTTTGTACAAAGAAAAGGGTAGCTTGCTTTATAGAAGTAGATGACTTAACATGCACTCTTTTCCATAATGGAAGATCGAGAACATCTTTTTGTTAGATGTGAAATCCTCAAATCTTGATGGTTTCACAAGAAATGAAATCTAGCTTGAAAATTCATCTAAAAAGCTAATATGGTGACCTATATTAGATTCATACTTGAACCACCTAAAAAATGGTTAGCAAAAGAATTTCCAAAGGAGTATTTCACACTGGCTGCAGTACTGATGCTTGAACAACTTTGGGGGTTAAGGAATGAAGTGGTGTTTAGTAGTGTTAAGATCAACCATTCCTTTCTAACTAAAAGACTTTTTACTCAAATTTTAGAATTCTCCATTTTTTTGAGAAACGATAAAAATCAAATTGTGGATGAATTAGGCCAGGATTATAAAACTTATAGACTTATTCTTGGCAACCACCTCCTAAGGATGCAATAAAAATTATTGCAAGATGAGCTAATGAAGGTCATTCCTATGAACAAACTCTGACCTAGATAAGACAACCCTAACACACTTACACTCCAAGTGTATCAGTGTTGTAGTGCTCCATCCATCTTCATGAATCAACACATCTGTCTTGATGCTAACACCAGTTCCTAGTGAGCAACAAGGTCCAAAACTACATCTGTATCCTGTGCACATGAAACAAACACATACCTATGAACGTGTTATGTAGAACTATGTGTAATTTAACCAAATACTATTATGTTATCTCTACACAGGTACACACTGATAGGCTAAACACAAGTAGTCAAATAAACTCTCCTTGACTTCAAGCAACACTCCCCCTGAATGCATGCATGTCAGATAAAAGATGTGATGAAAATCTACACTCACACCCCACACAAAGTAGAAAACAAATGTAAACATGTTGTGTAACATACAAACTTCTCCCCCCTTTTTAACACATAAAGTCAAAGGAACACCCCTATATGAAGGAGAGAAAGAGTACAATATGCAATAATCTTATATACTCATGCAACATATGCAGAGAGGAAACAAAGCATAAGAAAAAGAAACCGAAGTAATCACACAACAAAGAAATCAAATTTTATTAAATTCAAAGTTTTTATTACAAGATTTTTACAAGTAATAAAACACAAAGAAATAAAGAAAACTAAGATTCTCCTCTCCCTTAATCTCTATCAGGGTCACGCTAAGAACCGATGCTAGAATCCTTGATATTAAGAGGGTGGGAAGAAGGTTTTAGGAGGTTAGGAAACTCAACACCAAAGGTAGCAAGCTAACCAAACATCTATGTAAAGGAATCAAAAGACTAAGGTTGTTGGATGTCAGAATCTCTGAGAAGAGCACCAGTGCTTACACCAACTGAGTGAATCTGGGAATGATCACCCTACAAGAAGGTTGAATAGACGGTCAAAAATCAGAGGACTATGGAGAGCCATGATGGGGCTGTTAAAGATGCTCAATTCTGCTCACTTTATCATTAATGTTCATTAGCATATGTCTGTAGAGTCTGCATTCCTAATGATCTTCAGAAAGATCTTAAGAACCTTATCCAATCATTAGGTCAAAGCATCTACCTTTGCATTTAGTGAGACAAACTCAAAAAATTGAGGAGGGATAGGACGTGAAGTAAAAGGGGTAGAATGAGTGGCATTCTAAGAAAAAAAAGAAGAAGGTTCAGACTTTCTAGACAAGGGCTTGAAGCCTGAAGGTTTCTCATAGAAAGGGGAGTATGACCATACATAGAAACTTTAATTGCATCACCAAAGATAGATTGTACCCAGCGAGTAATTAAAGAAGGATAATGAAGAGTATAAAAGGAAGGAGAAAAGGAAAAAAAAAATGCTAGTCCTAAAGATCATACCAGCAAGATCTATAGACTCACCATAAAGAATGACACAAATAAAATGTCCCCTAGCATTAGGCAAAGAAGAGACATGAGTGTAAGGAATGACGCAAGCTGAAACGACTTGCAAAAGCATGTGTCTAGGAGAGGAACTATTAACAAAAACATAGTACCTCTAGTACAAGAAGTGTCAAGTAGGGGTGAAAATTCGTGTTGAAACTTGATAAACGAACTGGAACAAACCGAAAAAATACGAAACGAACACGAATGATTCAAATTCAGGTTGGTCCAAATAACACGAAAAAATTCAATTTGGGTTCGAGCTCTATTCGGGCTAGCTCGTTTAACTCGAATTGAGAATTAAAAAAAGAAACTTGAATTTTGTGGGATCAAGCGATACATTGACTCTTGACTCATGAGCGTACAAGAATAAAAATTATGATTCCATTATTTTCTTGAATTAAATTCTCTTGAATTATTTTGTAATATATCAGTTTATCATATATATCTTTTCTTTTATATTTTGTTTTGTAATATGTCAATTTATCATGTATGTCTTTTCCTTTAAATCCTGTATTTTTATATTTTTTTGGATCTTTGAATGGTATGTCAATTAGTTGCTAACTTTCTATAAAATATGTTGTGAGAAAAAAGATCTTTATTTAAATACTATGATTATTTTGATATTTTGGGCCAGCTTGAGCTTTAATATTTCGTGTTCGGGTTCATAATATCAACCCAAATTAAATTCGGGCCATGTTTAGGTTAGGTGAATTCGGGCTGGGTTTGTTCGGGCCAGCCCGAACTGGCCTAACACGCATGAATTTTCACCCCTAGTATCAAGTCCTGCAAGTCTAATAGCCATGATAGATTGATTTTGAGTTTTAAGATGCTCAAAATTATCAAAAAAGTTGGGACCGGTAAGATTTTCATATTCAAAACGAAGAACAAGAAAAGAAGGATTTTTCATGTTCAGAAGAGATAAGAGGTCTAAGACATTATCTCTAGAAAAGGTGACCTTATGTCCCCTTAAGGAAAAAGAAATAGAGAAGCAATAAGCACGTATCCCAGAATAAAACTCCACAAGAAAGTAGGATTGAAGGAGTAATCAAGAGAAAAAGAGAGCCAAGAAAAGTATGCAAACCTTTCCTAAATAACAAGAAACTTCTCAATTAGAACAACATGCTTATAAAGGCATGAGGGAGACTTCCTAGGTTGGGACGCATATCCACTGGATGGAGGAAAGGGACCAGTTTCATCTTTTAGTTTATTGAGGCATTTTGTGGAGAGAAAGAGGGTAAAATATTTTAAAGGTATATAAACGTAGTTTAGAAGGTAGTAGGCAAAAATTATTTGAATGTATGAAGTATTTAGGAAATTTTGTGGTTTGAAACAAATGAGAAAAGAGGGTTTATATAAGAAATCCATACACCTCGTTGACCCTTCACTGAGGGGGTCGACGAGGTACCCGTGATTGTGTAAATCATAACTTTGATGAGACCTCAGTGAACCCCCAGTGAACGGTCTGCAAGACGACAGTAAGGGTGCTTGGTGAGCAACCTTATAGGGTGAAAAGAGAGAAAAAACCTTTAAACATTTATAAAAAATCACAGAAAAACTATTTTAAGCAAATTCAAATAAAGAAAGAAGAGTGCAAGGAAAATAAGACATTTTTAGAGAAAAAGACAAAACATAGAAATAAACACATATAGAGAATGCTACAAAAAGAGAGAGAGAAGAAAACAAATAACTCAAAAAAACTAACTCATACATAAAAATATTGTGATCAAAATACATTACTTGGTTTGAAAAATAAGTGATGAAGGGCAACATGAGCAAAATGTAATCTCTAGTCCATATGAGCATATGGAGTATAAACCACTTGAGAGTTCTTTGTTTTAGAAATTCTCGATTGACCTATCGAGCGGTCATACAAACGACTAGGAGGGCTTTCAAAAAGTTTTTTCCTTTCTTTACTATGTCATCGATGCATAATACACCCAAAAACAAAATGCTCAAACGAACCACAGTAGGTACATCTTGAGAAGTCAGAATGAAAAGAGCAAGGGGAGATCTCCTAGTACTACTCTGAGCATATCTTGGACACTAGTTGGCAAGGTGGCCAATAGTACCACAAGAATGATAAGTACGAATTGGAGAGCAAGAAGAATTGGGTCTCTGTCTCTGAGGAGTAACACGAGGAGGATAGGGAGTAGTAGAAGTGCCTACATTTAGTCTCATACCGAGGTGAGAGCTTAACTTCACACAGTGAGTTCTGATATGCCCACGCTTACTATAGTGGTGACAAGAGGGGATGAAGCATGTAGGTATTGACAATAGACCATTATCGGCACGATTTGAAGAAGGAGAAGGAGGTGAGATATCCACCCTACTTAAAGAGACAAGCTAAAATGACATTTGTGACTTACCTTTTGCATCAACTTTACCTTTTTCTTTGGTAGTAATAGTCCTATACTGATGATCTTCTATAACAAGTTTGATAAAGAGAAGAGCAATAGTAGAAGTTGTAGTATAAAAGTTGCTGATTTAACAAAGAGTGAAGCAAAAGCAGCAGTAGAAGGAGAATAAACTATACAACCATCATTAGTAAAACCCAGCCCGCGTCTATCACTGGTAACCTTGATCCTAATAAGGATCTCATCAACCTTCTGAGTACCCATTAGAAGTTTCTTAACAGTGGTCTTGGAATGTTCCAACTCATCCTCAAGGTTAGATTGCTTAGTACTCAAAGCAGTGAGTAGGTCATCATTTTCCTTAATGAATGCCTTAAGAATATTAGCAGAACTGCCCAAACTCGGAACTTTATCTTGAAGAGTTAACGACTCCTTATCTTTTTGAGATACGACATAAGCAAGGTATGCTTTTTCACTTTCCAAGATCTCAATCTTCTTTCCTAGAAGTGAAATTCTTTCAACTTTCTCCACTAATAGATCCAGATTAACTATCCGTTGATCTGTAATACTTTGGAGATTCTTTAGAGATTGTTCAAGGAATCTCATCCCTTACTTGTTTGATTCAGTTTCAATAACCATATCGTTAATTTTTTTTTTCATAATCTCACATTTCTTAGTGAGATCATCTCTATCAAGTAGGTGAGTGGATTGCTTCTTATCAAATTCAACTTTAAGAGTACTCAACTCCTTTTCTTTAGTATCAAGGCTACCCAAAGGCTTCTTCCAAGCTTTCTCATTCTTAATGTGCTCCCTGAACAATTCGTTGTAGGTTTTCAAGAGCTCATCATGCTCGTCCTTATCGATGAATATGAAAAATTGAGAGGTCATAGTGGGAGGATCATCTTTAGACACCTTAAAGGCTATAAAGTTACTTTTATTCTCTTCCGAGCTACGACTACTATCCAAAATAGTAACCATGCCAGATTCTTGTCTCTTTAATTGACACTGAGCAATAACATGTTAGAGTTTTTAATACTCCTAACACTTGACCTATCTATTCTGACTCCTAAATTGAGGTTTTTCTTCATCTTCTTTAGAGTCTTCAACTTTAGCTCTGGAATCTCTTTGACTAGAACTTTCTTTTTTTGATATAACAAGATGTTCCTTTTTCTCTTAAAGAATTTCTTAAACTACTTTACTAATAAAGAAAATTATTCTTCATCCATGCTGGATGAGTCATCACTGTCAATGATGGCTTTAACTTTCCATTTCTGAGTCTTGGTGGTCTTTAAAGCAAGACCCTTTTCTTTATCAACAAAAGCAATTTTTTTGGGGAGTAGGTGATCAATTTCAAAATCTTGAAGATCTCCAATGATTTCATTGACCTTTAAAGGTCCTCCTTTAAATGTTGTTTCATTAGTGATAACCTTTTCTCAAAAACTCTGAGGAAAGTCACACAGAATCTTCTCAGATTGAGGTTCTTCATCAATAGGACGGCCTAGGTTGTAAGAAGTATTGTTAGAGAAGCGATCGTAGAAGTTATGAAAGGTCTCATCTTCCTCCATTTGAAGAAGTTCATAGTCCCTTTTAAGTCTCATTAACTTGGATTTCTTTATTGCAGAGGTACCCTCATGCATAATTTCCAAACTATCCCAAGCTTCCTTAGAAGTAGTGCAAGCACAAATTTGTTTGTATTCTTCTGGAGTAAAACCTCAAGTAAGTACATACAGTCCTTTACTGTTCTAGTCTTACTCAAGACTTTTCTCTTTCATCCATTCAATCATAGGTTTGGGAATAATAGGCATCCAACCATTCTCTATTTGTTACCAAACACGGTACCAGAAGAAAGTCCGTATCTGAGATTTTCAATAGGCATAGTTATGCCCAGTAAGAAATGTAAGTCTACCTACGTACCCTCTTTCAACGGAGTCCTTCCTAGTGAAAAGTGAGTGTGTGTGAAAAGTACAAGAAATAGATGAACACCAAAGCAATTAAGCTTAACAAGGGTGAACCAGCTCTGACACCAATTGAGAGAAGTCCAAACTTGATGAACAACTTAGTCTTGGTGATACGAAAACCTAAGGACTCGCACTTCTCGTACAAGCAGCAAAAACAATTAACAAATAATACGTAATTGCAGTTAAATAAATAACACTAAGAACATATAAAAGTAAAAGCAATAAATGCTTTCTAATCTTAGTATATACTATATATGTTGTCACATATACCATAAATACTTAGATTGTACTAACTCATTTAACAGAGCATACAAACACAAAGATATAATGTGGCAAACCCTCTTAGGCTCCAATCCTAAGTGGTAACATCCACGAGTTACTTAAGGCAACCGCTCAATAGCCAAATTCACTAAATGAAAGAAAATAGTTAATATAGACTTGACAAAGATAAAATGACAAATACCTCTATCAGTTAGGGACCACTTGTCTTAATTGCCTAGGTTGCTATCACCAGCTGTCACCACAGCTACTTTGATCCTCATTAGATCCGACTGACTTACAGAGCCACACCGCTATGTAGATGATGCAAGTACCTGCAATGAACATGCATGAATAAATAATATGCAATTTACCCTAAATATGATTTTAGAGTAAAATATTTCGTATCAACAATACGAAAACACACTCATCATATGTTAATACGAAAACTTCACCTCGTAATAACAATATAGAAATATATTTGATGTATTGTCATTACAAAAACTCCATTTGATAAATTATTTTTAACAAACCTCAACTCCACCTCGTATCTCAATATAGAAACAACAATCAATGTATTGAAAATACAAAATCTCCTTTTGAAATTAACTCACAAAAATCTCCAAGTGAATAATCACCTCTGAATCACTAATACGGAACATCGGTCAAAGTATTAGTGATACAGGAAAAATATATTTTTGATAAAAATATTTTACGCAAAAACAAATTTTATGTAACACCACAAATCAGCTCAAATAGTATGAGAAATGAGAATTAAAGAAGTGAAAAGTTGTAATTAATAAGTGAAAGGAGGGGAGTATTTATAGCTAATTTTTTAGCTTTCAGACCTCATCGACCCCTCACCATGCACCCTAAGCTTTGCCAAACACCTCATCGAACCCCTACGAGATGTCAAAGAGGCCCAATGAGTCACAGTTCTATCTTGTGCACACTCATGGACCCTTAGCCGACCACCTTGGTTAGCCATCGACGAGACCCCAATGAGCCATTAAAATTAAGTTTTTTCAAGGCAAAACTTCACCAAATAAAAAGCTATAAATATCCATCAATTATGGGAAACAAATGCAAGCAAGAACACATTTTAACAAGCAATTTATATGCTCTCAACCACTCTGTGGTTTAAGTATCATACAAACATACAATAGTGTTAAGATCTACGTGAGTGTGTGCGATACTGATCTCAAGCAAAACACCGTACATAGAAGTAGACAAAAGACTAAGTAAAATAAACATGCTCTATTTTTTGTATACTGGAATGGCAACAAAAACATAAAGGGACTCACAAATACAAAATAGACATTATATCCTGTATTTTACACATACCGGTGGCACACTGAAAATATGATATGTGATTTGCTTCCATAAATTAATGCAAAAAATGAAAACAAATGTTAACTAAAAGGTTAATAGAAAATTATATAAAAAAGCACACATAAAATCTATAAAAAAAATAGTACTTTCAATGTCATTGAATGAGGTTTAATTGGTTGGAGTCAAGGGCGTAGCTAGCAATATATTTTAGGGGGGTTGAAATTAAAATTTTTTTTTACACAAAGTAGAAAGTTTTATTAAAATTTTAGAAAATAAAAAATATATTATAATATATCATTAGTAGAAATTACGATGTACTATACTCAATCTAACATTGATTTGTCATGTCATATTTTAATAAAGACATAGAGTTAGCACTCAAAAAATATAGAGCTAGCACTCAAAAAACATAGAGTTAACGGATTATAATTAACTTATAACAAAAATTAAAAAAAATATAATAAGTTAATAAGTATTAATATCAATTATGTATAAAATAAATTTATTAACTTAAAAATTTAAGAAAATATAAAGCTCAATCAAATACATCAAAATGTTAAAACTAAAATTCTAAGAAATATATGAAAATATAAAAAGTAAAATATGATTTAGATTTTTAAAATTAGGACTATATTTAAAGATATATGTTTGATAAACAATAAAGGACTAACTTATAAAAATAATTTTGAATGAAAAATTTAGAAAAAAGAAATATTAAAACAAATTTATAAAGAAAATTTTAAAAAAATTCTAAAAATTATTAAAATATAATGTCAAATAATATAATATTAGATAAAATTAAAATTTGGGTTGAAACAAAATATAAGAAACTTTGACGATATGAATTAGGAAGGCTTAAAAGATTTAGTCTGAAACTTATCGTATATTTTTTTTCAATTTTGTTTTTATAATTTTAAGTCTTAAATTAAATATTTAATTTTTTTTTGAATTATCACATTTAAGAATTTGTTTTTATAATATAAGGCTACAATTTTATTTGGGTTTGTAATAGTTACTAAATACATAAAAAATGAATATATATTTAAGCACTTTATTCACAATTTATGTTATTTTTCGTCTACATATTTATTAAATATTGTTAATATATATTAAAATATGTACACAAAAATTAAACACAATATATTATTACAAACAAATTATTTATTTAATATTAAAAATATATATATAATTAAATTTTTTGTAAAACAATTTTTCAGGCTATAGTCTCCCTGAGAAGCTCCGCTCATGATCGGAGTTATACATTAAATGTGTCTAATTAGCTGGGTTTAACTTAAATGACATCGAATTAGATAGAGTTTATTTTAAAAATAAATAAGTAGAGCATAAATGATATTATTTTCAAAGTTAATTTATTGAGAGTATGTGAAATTAAAAATGGATATTCTTTTCAAAGTTCACTGCAATTAGAGCTAAAAATGACAATAAACTGTGCTTTGAATTGAGGTTCAATGAATTTATAAAATTGATGGTTTATGTTTATATATGCAAGCATCTTTCATGTGAGGTTTGTTTTTTTTATAGAATATGACTCCACTCTGTTGTCGTAATTGGAACGGAGGGCATGGGCATGTTTGCTACAATTTGTATTTATGTGGTAATATTTGTCGCATTGCATAACGTATGTTAATCCCTGGAATTTTCGGTATTATATAAATTTATGACTGGTCTAATGAAGATGGCTATGACCAAATCCGTTCTCATTTTTCACGTTATTAATTGTTGTGGACCATTTATTCTTTAGGCTTTTCAAAAGTACTTTTTTTTCAATGAACAGTAACAATTATTTATTAACTATAACTAAATTATATAAATATTGATTATCTTTTGAATAAAGTATTATAAATTTATTAAACATTGAAAAGTAAAAAAAAAAAAGTCTAAAATTTAAAAAAATTGTAAGAATTTAGGGAAATTACCAAAAATAGCACCCCCTAAAAATTATAATAACAAAACTAGCACTCCCTTGTGTTCAATTAGAATTGAACGTTTAATATTGAACGTTCAATATTCAATTTGAACGTAAAATATTGAACGTTCAATATTAAATAGGTTTAATTATCGTCATTCAATTCTAATTGAACGGATAATATTGAACGTTCAATATTGAACGAGTCCAAATTATTGTCGTTCAATTTTAATTGAACACAGGGGTGCTAGTTTTGTTATTATAATTTTGGGGGTGTTAGTTTTGTTATTTTCCCAAGAATTTATTAACGCAGCATGTAATTATTGATTTTATATGGACAAAATTTTGATTTTGTTTTTTTAAATTTGAACTTTTGGTCCATTTTTTAATACTTAATAAACTTATAATGTCTCGTTTAAAAGATAATAAATAATAATTTTTTTCTATATTTTATTTATAATTAATAAACTATTGTTATTCTTTCTTTCTTTTTTTTCTTTCTTTTTCTTTCAATTTTTCTATTTTACTTATCATTTTGAAGTGATATTATTGTTCAATTAGTACTTTTATTTTTATCTCGAGAACAGTGACACTATATATATAGTTGAATGTGTCGAAGTTTTTCTCTCAATTTATTTATTCTGTTAGAATATATAGAAAAAAGTTAAACAATTTTATATTACATCAAAATTTTTACTACAATAATTTTTTATTAAATACAATTATATTAATTTAATTGTACTTTTACATGTAATATTGTATAATAACCAAAATGATAATTATAAGTTTCCAAAATGATTTAACTCAATAAACTTTTTTTCCTTTGAGTCTCTCAAATTTGAATGATAATTAGCCAGGTTTGAATTGAAGGACTATACTGTCAATAACAAGATATTTAGTAGTCCTTCAAAATTGTGAAATTTATTTAGAATAATTTTTTTATTTTTTATTTTATTTTTTATAATTTTACGGATAACAACTGCTCCAAAGAAATTGACCATAGTAGTTGACTAAAATTGACTAGCCACCCTTGTTGAAAACATCCTGCATAACAAATGGGATTCCAAGTTACTTCATATTAGAATTTAGGGAAATAGACTCATAACCCCTTATTAAACAAAATTTTGATATAGATTCCTCCCACTTGAATTTTATCATTTATTGATAAAAATACCCTTTTTAAAAATATATCATGAAATTTGATTTAAACAAAATCCAATAAAAATAAATGGAAAAAATAATAAAAAATTAGGTAAAAAATTAAGAAATAATAGAAGTAAAAACACAAGACATCTCAGGATATTTTTTTTTTACAATAAATGATATTTAGCATAAAGTAATTTAAAGAAATTCAAAAATCAAAGCTAAAAGAGATAGATTTAGGGAAGAATCATTCTCCAAAATAAGAAAATTACTTTCAAGAAAATACATAATATATTATGGTATAAGTAATAAAGAAATGAGTATTACTATATATCAGATGCAAAAGAAAGATTTAATATACCATTAATTGATAAAAAAATCATTATAGAAAAACTATCAAATTTTTTTCAAAAAGATAAAGGAAAAATTGGATACATTCATTTAAGAGAAATACAAATTATAATAAAAGCACATTTTAAAGAAAAAATGGATACACCAATTAAATTAACATTATTAGACAATATAATAACAAACAGAAAATATGCTTTATTAGGAATGATTGATGGAAACTTAGAATACCAAGAATTAAAATTTATAGCATATCATAAATTTGCTGTTAATATCCATGATAAAAACTTAAACTAAGTATTAAGTCTAGCCTATGATTTTGAACGAGAAAATTTAAGGAAAGATGAAAACCACTCATTTTCAATTCATTATCTAGTAGGATATTCACTAACAAATAGCTACAATATCTCAATATATGGACAAGACGTATTCATAAAAATAGATAAAACTTTCGAAGAAATAGGACAAGTAATAAAGAAATCAAAAATATTAACAGAATATGAAGTACCTGATGAATAAAATTTAGATATTAAAAAAAACCTCTCATACCAGTAAGAAGAAGCAATGTACAAAAAATTAAGTTTATAAACACTCATACAAAAATCAATAAAAAGGACATAAATAAAAGAACTAAAAGAAGAAATTGAAGAAGTAAAAAAATTAGTTTATACAATAAAATAATGTTAGACTAAAAGCTTATGGTAAAAGACGAATTATTAGGAATACAATTAGAGAAAGATAATAACTTAACAAGCATATGTAACAACCAAATATATATAATAAAAGCTTTAATTGTTTTAGAAAAAAATAGATACCTTCGATAAATTGATTATTAAAATTTTACAAGAACTAAAAGCAATACAATTATATATGTATAATGAAATTATAGAATTGAAAAGAGATATTAATAACATACCAAGAGAAAATTGATTAAAATTCGATCCATTAAAAATATTAAAAGAAGAACTTCCTAGAAGATCTGATGCCTTAATGCCCAATTATGAAAAAAGAAAGGATGAAAAATTCAAAGATATAATTACAGTATAATGAAATACAGAAAAAATCTAGAAGAACAATTTATGAATCTTGGAAATAAAGATATAGTAAGACTAATTAATTTGTTAACCTTAAAAATGAAGAATTAGAAAAACATTATAAAGAAAAACTTCGTATAAATAAGGAAGAAGATGATATGGCAGTAATCAGTGAAAGTAAATATGAACAAGAAGATATAGGTCAAAGAATTTAGATGGAACCTGTATAGCAAGTCCAAAAAGATTAATCCCAAAAAGAGAAGAAACATCTAAACCATATTGGAAAAAAAGAAATAGACAAAGACCAAGAGAACCTGAACCATTTAATAGGAGAAGACAACAACCTAAAATAGAAGAGAGATTATATTGGGGGTACTAAAGGGAGTATTCTACAAGAATTTAGATCTCATTAAAATTATAAATTTAATATTCTAGATTTAGATTGCATAAGAGATAGAAATAAAGCTTTAGATGAATGGGCTACTGGAATGAGTGTAATTGTACAAACTTTCACAACCACACAATCAAACCCCTTAACTTGTAGAATATTAGTAGCTCATAAAATGACAAAAAATGTAAATATATGGTTTAAAAATCTAACAGAACAACTACATTTAGATATGAAATGAAATGCAATAATAGGAAGAGAATACTTAAACACTATAATAAATAAAATATATAAAGAATTCATAGGAGAAGATAAAGGAAGGAACATTACTAAATCTAGTAAAAATGAAATAAATGAAGCCAAATGGTATTTAGCTAACATGAAAATATGTAATATGTGTTACATAGATTCTTTTATGTGTGAACATGAAATGTATTATCATAAACTACCATATTTTATGCAAGAAACTTATAAGGAAATATTTTTTTCAAAAATTACCCAGAACATTGCATAAAACTATGATAAAATGATGAAATAAAAGAAACACAAAAACAATACCTGATACTTTAGGAGGAAGAATAAGAAGTATAAAAAGTTGGATAATAGTAAAATGTTAAGAAAAAAAAGAATATAAACAAATAAGAGAAAATGATAAAATCTATTGTAATTCAAGAGATTTTAGAATGCCAAGAAAATATAATTGTAACATAAGATCATTTTATAATAGATATAAGAAACATAAGAAATTCAGAAATTTAGAAAGTTCAAAATGTATAAATTTAGGAAACAAAATTTCCAAAAATATGAAAGATTGTAAAATAGAGAACCTTAAAAGCAAATATATTTTAAAAGAAGAATTACTATCCATCAAGAAAAAATAAATGTAGATGCTGGATATGTCATGAAGAAGGACATTATGCAAATAAATGTCCTAGTAGGCTTCAACATATGAAAGAATTTAGAAAGAAATTTCCCCAGAAAATAAAACTTTTAGAAGAAGCTTTTAAGATGGAATTAGAACCAATAAAGGAATCTGACATAGATAATACATGCAGTATTTATCTATTAAAAAAACTGAAGAGGAAATAACAGACTTAAAAAATCTGATTCTAACTCTGATTTTGATTCTAATTAATGGATGAACTATTAAGCATAATAAATCCAAATAGTACATATATAAAAATATGACTAAAATTTAAAGGATATAAAAATTATCATTTACATGCTTATATTGATAAAATAGCAAGTATGTGTGTAGCTACTATGTATCAAAAATTAAAAAAACATTAACTGTTTCATAACTAACTTTTATGTCATAACATAAAAGGCAAAAACGTTGTGAAAATATAGAAAAAACAAAAATCATATTTAAAAAATATGTTTTTAAACATAGAGTTGACCAAAATTCCTTTATAAGTAAAATACAAGAAGATAAAACCTTAATAGGTATAAGAAAATTATAAAAAAAATAGTATGTTCAGAAAATCTATTATATCCAAATAATAATAGGTTTGATGAAATAGCAAACAAAAAATTTAAAAGATCATTAAAAAGTTATAAGAGTTAAACCAATAATTTATACTACAGAAGATCGAGATAAATTTAAAGAGCAAATTCAAGAACTTTTGGAATTAAAAATAATTATTTCTAGTAATTTACCATATTTTAATATAACATTCTTAGTAGAAAAAGAAGCTAAAAAAAGAAGAGGAAAAAAGAAAATGATAATAAATTTTAAAGTTTTAAATAAAGAAACTATTGATAATGATTATTTTATTATAAGAAAAGAAGAATTATTATCACTTATTAAAGGTAAAAAGTATTTTTCAAGCTTTGACTGTAAAAATGAATTTTGGCAAGTAAGACTTGATTAGTCACAAAAATGAACAACATTTAGCTACCCATAAGAACAATTTTAATGTATAGTTGTTCCATTTGGACTAAAACAAGTACCATATGGATAATATTTCAAAAAATATCAAATTTTTTGTTGTGTATATATAGAAGATATATTAGTATTTAGTGATGACTAACAAAATATTATTTATATAATATTAATATTTTACAAGAATGTAGAAAATATGGAATAGTACTACCAGAAAAGAAAGTAGTCATTGCTCAATAAAAAATAAAATATTTAGAGTTAGAGATAGAAAATAGAAAACATCATCTACAATCCCATATTTTAAACAACATTCAAAGTTTTCCCAATATGATTAAAGATAAAAAATAATTACAGAGATTTTTAAGATGTTTAACATATGCAGAAGTATATATAAAGAAATTAGCATAAATGAAGAAGCCATTACAAACAATGCTTAAAAAAGATTATGTCTAATAATGGACAGATTAAACACTAAATAGATGGATAAAATAAAAGCAGAAATAAAAGATTTATCAGCTTTATATAATCTAGGACCAGATGATAAAATGATAATAAAAAAGATGCTTCACATGAATATTGTGGAGTAATATTAAAAGCAAAAGTCGATGACAGAGATGAATATTTTTGTAGATTTACTTAAAGATCTTTTGATGGCCCTGAATTAAATTATCGTAGTAATGAAAAAGAATATTTAGCTGTTTAAAAAGTATTAAGAAATTTGCAATATATTATAAGTTCAAAATTTACTGTTAGAACTGACAATAAAAACTTTGGCATTTTCTAAGAACTAATATTACAGGTGACTGTAAACAAGGAAGGCTTATTAGATCACAATAATGGTTTAACCATTATAAATTTGATGTAGAACATTTGCCAAGAAGTAAAGAATCATCTTGATATAGAAATTAAGATTAAAGAAAAAGAAATCTTAATTCGAGAAAATAAAATCAAAATTTTTCAAGAACAAATTGAGATATTGTACCTTAAGAAGTCTTTAGACAGTAAACGTACACTAGCTGACTTAGCTAAACAGAAAATCCCTAAAAATCTCCAATGTTCTAAAGGAAAGGAAGTTAAATCTTCAAAAAAAAATTAAAACTCCAAAAATAAGTCATGGAGAAAATAGTACTAACAACCCAAAAAAGAAAAAAGAAAAGATTAATTGGGTAGATGAAGTCGAGAAGGAAGATTCAAAAAAGATCTATGTAGTATAAAATGAACCAAAACTAGGAATCTATACCAGCTAGCCAAAGGCAAGCAGAGTAATATTAGGATTTAGTGGAATCATACACAGAGCTTTTACCAACAGAATAGAAGCAAAATGAAGTTATTCTTATCACCAACAAAAGTAATAAAAAACTATTCTCAAATAGTCCAACAACCAACAAAAGGAATTAGTAGATTAAAGAACCACGAAAAAATTTCAAGACTAATAATTTTTAAAGAAGCAACAAATAATTTCTTAGAAGGAGAAAGGGAAATATATAAGAATCTAACAAAATAACAATGGTTAAGTTTATACAATTTGGCCAAAAAAACCACTGAGGAGTATCTTGATGATATAAAATTTTATACCACAGAAAGATTTTCCACTAGGTAGCAAATTTAACATTTTAGAAGGAGCTGATCCATTGTTTGTCTATAAGACATTCCATGCTGGCTTAATAGAAAATTTATACCCAAGAAATGATTAAAGAATTAAACTATTTCCTGAGAATTTTAAGAAATCTATTAAGAATTTTAAAAGAAAAATCAAAGGCCATGGAAAAGCCTGTCTATTTAAGATATTTTAGTTTAATAATGGATTAGAACTAAGAAACACCAGTAGGACCTTATCATTGATTAGCAAATACTAAACGATAAGTTCCTCATCCAAAAGCTTTATCAAAAAATGGTTTGAATCTTAAGGAACTTTGTATAGAAAGAGGACAAATGCTAAGCCAAATTTATCATGAAATAAAAACTAATAACTCTTCTAAAATTAAGGTTAACTATTGCACCAATAAAGTTATCATTACTTTTCAAAGTAACATGGTTATAACCAAGGAAGATAGTGAAAAAAGTAATCACATATGAAGCCAACTTTAATTGCAATGACCTTGTAGTAAGCAAATAAACTAAGAAAGTTTTTTGCCATTATTCTAAAAAGCAATCAAAAGATCACAAATGCATTTATTGCATCAAAGATAAGGAAGTTACTTGGACACAACCTCATCACAAAGCTCAGTGTCGGCAGAATAATTCATGTAGGGATCACTCCCAAAAGTTGGCGCTAGAAGCATCAATAATGTAGGCACTTTTAGATGCCAGATAGAAAGTTGGGTGAGATAGTAGAATCCCACCAATGTAAACAGAGAACCCTTCGTCTGTAAAAGGGAACTCTCTTCTCTTAGAGGGATATACGAAAATTAACCTAGCTCTTATCTTTTTCTATTCTCTATTTGTATCTTTAGAATGAGTATGAACTTGAAACCCTTTCAAAGTTGATAGTTCTTTAGTTTGTAAAACTTTATATTTAATGAATAAATGTTCATCTTAAAATCCAAATCAAGTTATCACTCTAACCTTAGGAAGTTAAGTACGAATCTCAATGAGATCAGCAAGGATATGAGGTTTGTAAGCTTGGATTTGAAGTGAGGCTTAGCACTTTTAGAACAAGAAGGAGATAGCTAAGAAGCGGGAAATACGACGTGAACCCATATTCAAAAACATGTTAGTTTATATTAAAATACTAGTATTCCTTGAATTTTATTAATATTGTTGAATTTTGTCAATATTATTAAATTCATAAATTATATCTTAAATTATGAAGAAAGTAGAAAACAAACATAATATCATGAAAATGAATTATTATAAAACCAAGAAATCAAGAACAAATCTATATAGAAGTAAAGTTAAAAAATGTTTTGAAATCCAATAAAATTTAAAAGATACAATTGATCTCAAATAAGCTCTTGTTTGTTTTAAAACATCTGTAAAAGACAATTTTAAAAGAAGTGGAGGAAGATCAAAAGTAATTGAAAATATACAAATATAGATCGACTATTTTTCTAAACAAGAAAAAAGATACAATTTAGTAAAAGATCAAAATAAAGAATACTGAGATCTTGAAGCAAGCATTAAATTAGTAAAAATAGACATAAAAGAAAATAATAAAATTCAAGAATTAAGTTTTTGGATAGAGGAAGAACTTGAAAAGGAAAATTATGACTAAGATTAGAATATTTTGAAGGAAAATATATGGAATTATTAGAACAATATTTCGACAATGAATGTTATGAAACCTGTTTGAAAAATTTTAAAAGATTCGATACCGTTTTAGATTATTATACAGATTATATTTATAGTATTTTATATTTAATAGAGAATTCGGTAGGAAAAATTTTAAGAAATTATTTTGCCTAATGAAGAAGAATTTGATAACCTAATTTTTAGGTTTTAATTGTTTAAGGAACACATAGGAAGATAAGTTAACTGAAGCTTAAAAATAAATCAGCTCAGAAAAATTTGGTATCAAAGTCATAAATATATTTGATAAGAAGGATTTAAAATGTTTAAAATTAGGTATAACTAACCCAATTCAAAAAGGAAAGTAAATTATTTAAAATATTATAAAGAAGAAACAATAGAATTAATATTACTAATTAAGGAAATAACAAAATGAATTATCCAAAGAGATAACATATATAATAATCTATAAAGTACTTTTTAATTGGAACATAAAATTAACATGGTTACATCATAAGTAAAATGCTTATTTAGAATAAAAATGCTTGCACCATTACAAATTTATATTGTAAAAAAATTATTTAATTTAGTATGAAATACTAAATATAATAAAGATTTTATGAAAAATTTTACTAAAATATTTTTAGCATGTATAGAAACATAAAGAACAATATAATACTATCAAAAGAATAAATAGATATCCTAAAAGAAAAACTAAAAACATTAAAAGGATATAACAACAAAAGAATTTTTTTTTAGAAGAATTTAAAGTTTTTTTAGACAATATTTTAGAAAAGTTAAAAGAAATCCTTTAAAAATATCAAAAGAAATGAATACTAAAAATAAAACTGTAAAAATAACAAACAGGAGATCATCACAGATTAAGAATATCAAAAAGGGTCTATCCCAGCATATAACCCTAGAATTTACAAAGCAATTCCAAGTTGCTGCTTACAATATTCTTATTTTTTAATTTGTTTGAATGTGGAAGATGTAGACTTCTGAATTTTCTACCAAAATGTAACATTAATATGGTTAAATGTGAGATTAATTTTTTAGCACAACTTAAAGTTGCTAGGTAGAATTAACTCAAAATTTAAAGTTGGCTATTTTTTTTTTAATTGTGTAACACCCACAAAATTCTGACAATTTAAATATATATTACAATATATTAATTACTTTCTTATACCAATTTGAAGCCTAATGGAACGTTGCTTAAAGGCTTATGAGCTAGTAAATTACTACCAACCCATAAGTAACTACTTTTTTTTTTTGCTACATAATAAATTATTGCTTGATGAAATACCAGGAATTACAACAAACTATGGTTAAAATAAAATTCTTAGTAAGTGAGTTGAGCATACACAAATACACAACTAGAAACAAAGCAGAAGCAAAATTACTCATATTGACTATAGATGTTATTATGTTAAAAATGCATACTTTCAAAACACATAAACATCAAATATAAGACTTTAGCCCAAAAAATCAGTTTAGTCTAAGGCCAACAAAAAACAAACATATATGGAGCAAGAAAGTTGCTCATCAGCGATCAAATCCGTATCAGAGTAAGTGCAAATGGGAATGTTTGACTTATAGAAACTAGGGGTCCATCATCGAGCATTAATACATCACACTAATAGTTTAGACTCTTGCATTTTCCTATGTACCCTACAAAGGATGAGATGCCTTTCACAAATTGTCACATATAACAGAAATACTACCCAATGGGTAGCCATAAATCATAGATACTCCAATCAAAAGGGGCCAAAACACAAAATGACCTTAGGATAACCGATTAAAACACATACACAAATTCTTATCACATGCATTGTTAAAGCCAATTTTTGTTTAGTCACATTCCTTGACATGTTGATCCTGCACATCACTAGCAAACAACGTCTAAAGGAACAACATTGTGGGAGAAGAAGTAAGAACCACTTAAATAGAGGAATCAATTGTATTTCATCCAAGGTTGTAAAATAGATGTGAGATTTTGGTCCTAGCAACTAGTGAAACAAGAAAGACATACATGGATATTCAATACGCAATCAAAATATCAAAGGGGTTTTTAGAGGTTGAAAGAATGAGCATACGCCTACCTTTTCAACTTTTCAAATTATGAGACCCTATTTAAAGAGTTTGGTTAGATGACTTTTTAGTAAATAACACGGATTAATTAATATTTATATTATTTAATAATAATATAAATATCTTAAGTAATTAATACGAATCATTTAATAAAAGTTTATCTAACTATACTTTGACTGTACCATTTCACTTTTGAACAGATAACGTGGACCAATTAAATGATTTCATGCCTACCTAGTTTAATTTCTACCCAACACAAGCCCCCTAGGCCACTTTGGCAACGTAGGTAGTCTAGATTTTATCCTGGCGTACGGTAGCTCAGCGACAGTTAGCTTTGGGACGTCTTGACTAAGATGGGAAGCTGGTATCCCAAATATCTTCATTCCATAATGTTCTCATGGTCATAATCTTTCCAACGCCTATTTACAGACCTCAATTCGAGTCCCGATTGGAAAGGTATGAGAGGTCAAATTTGGAAAAAAATTCAATTGTGGGCACGTGGGTTTGACTTCCTAAAAGAGATATATTCTGAGTATAATTCTCCAAAATCTTTTCCTTATTTGATTTCTTGGATCTTTATTTGATAGGTGGTTGAGATTAGGCCTACTAGTCCATTTAAAGACCTAGTCACTCTCAACCAATTCCCTTTAGAATCCAAAGGTCAGAGCTCTGGGAAGAAACAATTTGGGAACATCATTAGACTCCAATCAAGCTAGATAAGTGGATCAAAACTTCCTTCTTTTACCCATTTCCTTCAGTTTTCTTTGAATATCCATATAGATTGAGAAACTTGGTAAAACACATGGACCCTTAGAACTTTATACTTTTCCTTTGCTTTGATCCAACATGGTTGGCCAGGAAATTTTCTGAAGGGTTTGCAAATATTTTTTTTTGTGTGTGGTTCAAAAGATAACTAATCCTTGGGAGCATCTTTGACTTGGTAGTTGAGAAACTCATGATTGGTGGAAGAGTACACACTCAAATCAAAATGACCTAGCATAGGAGTAGATCAAAATGACCTAGCATAGGCCTGCAGTGAGCCCACTCCTTAGAGGAATTGAGGTGGGCTTGGCCCATGGATTTCTTCTCGTTGACCCTTTGTCAAGGTTGGCCCTTTGAGAAACACATCTTATGCTGGTTCCTTGGCTACTGCTGGTCTTGTTGTCATCCTCAGCTTATGCTTGACCTTGTATGGAATTGCTTCCTTTAAAAAGGGAGATCCCTCAACGGCTCCCTCTTTAACCCTAACAGGTCGTAAGTAGCAGCCCCACCAGCTCCAAACCTCCGAGGGATAGGCCAAGTTCACCAGCGGCTTTTTCTTTGGAGGAATTTCAAGTGTTACTTGGGCTTTTTCCTTCTGTACGTCTTAGACCTTCCTTACTACTTCAAGTAGTTTCATATTCTTGTTAATGCATATGATGTGATTTTCTTACTTTGCCAAGGAAATGCAAAATTGTATATTTTGTGCTGATTACTTTATTATAACTTAAGAGCATTGTGCTTCAACGTTTGGCCTGCCGCTTCTACTTCTCGTGTATATCATTATTTTTGTTGAATGATATCTATTCAGGCCACTGGGGGCCAATTTTTGTTAAGCCATTATTACTCAGTCGTTAACTGAGCTACCAGGTTATTCAATTGAGGCAAATTTACTACTATGTATGCAAATTGGTAATTTCATTAAAAGTCCAAGATATGTATATATATTTGGGGTCATATATTTAATTACAAAACCATAGTAATCAAAAGATTCACAAGGCCAAATCTAATTAATAGGTTCACATAACAGTATAAGAGAGAGACAGAGAAGTCCAATTTAAAACTTCATGATTTAGAAACTTAAAATGTAATCACATAATCATCCACACACATACAATTAAATGGCAGAAGCTTTGAGAACAAGATGATTAGGTGTATCATTAGGTTGTGTAGCCATGGAGAGATCAAATTGGTGATGCCAAGAAACAGGTGGGACAGAGATCAAATCAGGGGATATGAGATTCTCCCAACCCTTCATTGGATCTGTTGTTGCAGAACTTTCTAAACCTATGTGTGTCACATGCTTCACATCTGTAGGGCACCCTATCTCTATATCAATTTCCTCTTCTTCCATTTCTTCTTTGTAAGCTATTAAGGAAATTATGGAGAAAAGTTTTATTTTTTATTTTTTTAGAAGCAAATAAGGATAAGAAAATGAAATTAACCCAGTTCTTCGAACTTACCAAATATTTGGGAGAAGTTCTTGAAACCCTTGAACATCCTTTGAATTCCATTTGATGTGTCTGGTTTTGGAAGTGATAAAGACTTAAATGGGTTCCTCATGCTTTCAACTGATAAGCTCTCTTCATCTTCTTCATCCTCTTCCTCTTCTTTGGTTCCTTCAGCAAAACAAATAAGCCAAAGTGAATGATAAAAATGCAATGTGTTTGAAATCAAAGGAGTGGAAGAGAAGTAGAGAGAGAGAGAGAGAGAGAGAGAGAGACTTATTGGAGATGGGATTTTCTCTGTTTTTGATCTTCTTGGCTGCTGTACACCAAGAACAACACTTGATTCTGAGATGCAACCAACAGAAAAAGGAAGAAGAACAAGTCTTTCCATTCTTTCTCTCATTTTCACAAAGCAGAGAAAATAGAGTTAAAATTGGTGGTTGAGAAAATGCAAAAAACTTGAGAGTGGAGTTGGTTTTCTTATAACAAGTATCACAGGCTTTATTATCAAGTTAGAATAATTAATGAATAAGAAGTCAAGCTACATATACAAGTCTGTTTGGTAGAGACATATATTTAAAGAAATGTTTATAAACTGAGAGCTCCAATTGTTGGGTATGCTGGTACAAGATATCAACAATCTTAAATCGCTCTCAATCCTGAATTTTGCCTAATAACAATGCCAAAAACCCACGTATATATAATATATTTATACATGGATGTATAAGTGTTAGTTAAACTAGGGAGTTTTTCGTCAATAACCAAAAAAAAAACTTTTTTAAATTTTCTTTCTAAGTCTCTATACGTGGGGGTCCCCCACTTTCACTTTCATCTCTTGTAGAAAAAGCTATCATTTTTCCACCAGAAATGTTATCCATTTGGTTTTTACGTATTTTGTTTTCATTGTATTTTAATTATTTACTTGGTCTGGACTCTTCCTTCAATGTAGTACCTTCCAAGCGATCTTTTGGGGTTAAACATGGGTTCATAGGTAAGCAGATTGACAAAATTAATGGATGTATTTTCTTAATTTGAAGAAGGAAAGCTTGACTGATTAATTGGAAGAAAAACATTTATTGAAAAAAATAAATAAATAAGAATATCAGATTTGCTGATGAGAGGAGATTGAGTTAGCTCAAAGGACAAGATGTACATATAAAAAAAAAAATGACAATTCATCTTCTGTGTATTTTACAATTGAGTTTGAATTATGCCTTTTTTTTTTTTCTTTTTCTTTTTCCTTTTTTTTATCAAAAAATTAGCTTCTCGGAAGGAAGATAGCATAACTTATTTTTTTTCCATTCATTCAAATTAACGCTGATATTGAGAGTACTAGCAGTGATTAGTATCTAAGAATGTCGTCAAATAGGTCTTTGTGCACAATTACAGCTTTTTTATTCTTGGAACTCATGACTTAATGTATGTAGCCTAGTTGCTATTCATTGTCGGTAAATTATGCGTATTTGTGTTTTTTTTATTTTTAAACTCAATTACTGACCTGATTATTAACTTGATTAAATGGGTACGTAATAAAGTTTAAAATGGCATGTGAAACCAAAATGAAATATTGACAAATGAGGCTATTTCCGTAAAAGTAATCCAGCCTAATTAAGAAGGTAATGATAATTAATAAGTTGAGAAAAAGATTAACTCAAAAGATATAATGCTAATGTTAACCCAATGGAAGGTTCAGTTATTTTATCATCTTTATGGAGATTACCATATGATAGAAACTTATGAACACTAGGCAGGTGAGTAATCTTAATTTTCAAAAACCTGATATGCCAATTAACTGTTGGTCATATTCAAGCTGGGACCTGGTTAAAATCGACTAACTCATCATTGAGCATAAGAATATATAATCATTATTACGATGGAAGCATCTCTCTCTCTCCCCTCTGTTTATTTCCTTATGCTTTTATCTAATATGTAGATCAATCATAATCTAAATATGAAACTAGGCTATCATACAAGCGATGGAGGTGTTTGTTGCAGTGGGGGCTACTAAATTCTCGAAGCAATTAAATAAAAAGGGTCCTCAGAAAGATGAGCACAAAGCACTAGGCAGAAACTGTACCTAAATAAATAAATATAGCAGCAGAAAAGAGAGATTAATGTTACTAAGTATCAAGTAACGTGTGAATATTAAATTAAAAATATTAAATATTAAATTAATCGTGGAAAAATGTGTGAGAACTTGCGACTCAAAGGATAGATACACATTTTTTTAGTTGCAAGCTGCATGCAATTATATTTTGACTTATTGTAATGGTTACATTGTGTCTTTCATATTGTGTAAACTTTACATAGGAAGTCTTGTAGATTTACACGTTACATGCTAGTATAAATAAGAGTCTTAGGTTATTGCAGAAAGGCATCCTTTTCTATATAGATTACTATGAGCAATCTAAGACTGATTGTAGTGTGAACTGTGTGTTCAATTTAGTTCTCTTTTGAGAGACCTTTGAATGTGTATCATCTTGAATTTCATAATAGATTGGAAGGGTTTCCCTCCCATGAATGTATGCTCTCAATTTGAGAGAGTAACCACGTAAAAGTTTCTGGTGTTGTTCTTCTATTCTTTCTCAATTCTTCTCTTTTGCGTGTGATCCTGTTTTTGTTCATATTTTTTCTTTTACAAATTGATATTAAAGCCTCGTGGATTGCTAAAATTTTTATAGAGTTCTTGATTAAGGTTGAGCTTGATCTCTTTCTCTTAATCTTGAATGCTACTCTGCAAGATTCTTAGAGGTAAACATACAAAATTAAAGATGGGATTTACTACGTATGTAGTGGAAAAGCTTGATGGAAGCGGAGACTTCAGACTATGGAAGCAAAAGATGTACTCTTTATTGGTTTGGCAAGATGTGGCCAAGGGAATTGTTGATAAATTTGAGTATCCTAAGAATTATAAGGAGTTGGACAAGAAGAGAATTCTTATGAGAAGACTACTTTACAGGTTTAGAACAAATCAGATGATATATATCTAGTCAAATCTTTATCGAGTATAATCAATCTAAAGGTTTAGTTATTTGGATTCAAGATGGATCTGTCAAGAAATTTAGAAGGAAATCTTGATGAATTTTAAAGAATGAATATAGATTTGGCAAATTCTAGTGAAAAATTGATCGATGAGAATCAAGCTATCATCCTTCTAAATTCGGTGCCTGATATGTTCAGAGACATTAGAAATGCTCTTCAATATGGAAGAGATGGCCTGAAGTTTGATACAGTGGTGTGAGTTTTAAGGACAACGATGCTGAACTCAAGAAAGAGAAAAGAATTGGGTATAGGAGAGAAGAAGGGTAGTGCTATTGGAGACTCTTTGTTCACCAAGGAAGATCAACTAAGAAAGTAATTAGTTACAAGAAAAAGAGTAGATCATAGTCGAGAGGGAGATCACACTCAAGAGGAAGATCAAACAAGTGTTGGGCATGTTTGAAGGAAGGCCATTATAAACATGATTGTCTTGTTATCAAGAAAGGTCTCGAAAATTCAAGTGATGGTGAAATTGATTTTGTGTCTGACAAGTTTGATAGCTCAGTTGTTCTTACTATTTCAACGATGAAGTCTGAACTCATAATAGATATTAGATTCGGGTTGTTCTTTTCATATTTTCCCCACGAAGGAATCTTTCTTGAATTTCAAGAAAACTAAAGGAGGTTATGTGTTGCTCGGAGATAATTCAGAGTGCAAGATTGAAGGTGTTGGTGAAGTTAAACTTAGATTGCTAGATGGTACTGAGAGAACTCTTATTGGTGTTAGATATGTACCAAGATTAAGAAAAATCTTATTTATGTGGGAATGCTTGATACTGTAGGTTATACCATCAAGATTGAGAATGACAAAATGAAAGTTTCTAAGGGCTCACTAGTGGTACTGAAAGCTAACAAATAGAAAGACTCTATGTCCTAGAAGGACACACTATTGATGATTGTGTTGTTGTTGCTACAGTTGGGGTGGATAAATCTTTGTTATGGCACAAACGAATGGGGCATGTTAATGAACGAAGATTGGTGGAATTGTCAAAGAGAGGACTACTATATGGAGATATAGTAACTGGTATGGGAATCTGTGAGCACTGCATTGCTGGGAAACAGAAGAGAGTGAAATTCCCAAAAAGGTAAACATACTATAATAGACATTTTGTAATATTCTCACCCAGACCTCTGGGGACTAGCACCTATAGCTTCACTTGGTGGCAACATGTATTTTTTAACGTTTATTGATGATTATTAATTCTAAAAAAAGTTGGGTGTATCTACTAAAAACAAAATATTAAGTTTTTCAAAAGTTCAAGCAATCGAAGGTTCTTATTGAAAATCTGACTGGGAAAATATTGAAAAGGTTGAGGACAAACAATGGAATGGAATTCTGTCACAATGAGTTCACTGAATACTGTCAAGAACATGAAATTGAGAGGCATATGACTGTGAGGTTAACACCCCAACAGAATGGGGTAGCTGAGTGGTTAAATAAAACTCTCATAAAGAAGGTTAGGTGTCTTCTTTCTAATGCTATCCTTCCTGCAAGTTTTGGCCAGAAGCATTCAATTCTACATGTTATTTAAACAATAAAAGTCCGTCAAGTGCTTTAGAGTTTAAAACCCCAAATGAAGTTTGGTTTAGTAAACCCACTTAGTATGCACATCTTAGAGTTTTTGGTTGCATCAATTATACGCATGTGAATGAAGGGAAACTTCAATCAAGGACCAAGAAATGTATTTTACTTAGGTACCCAGAGGGAGTAAAAGGTTACAAATTATGGTGTCCAACAACTAAAAGAAATATTGTTAGCAAGGATGTTATATTTGATGAATCAACAACAATTTTTGATATGAAGATCAAGACACAGGACAGTGCACCTATAACCAACTCATCTACACAACCTGTGGAGGTGGAGCATATCACACATGATCAAATAAATGCTAGAACTGAGGAGATACAAACTGACCAAGGTGCAGTTGTATCTAAAACTGATGTGGGACTAGGGGTGTCAATCATGTCGTGTTAGTCGTATTCGTGTCGTATTTGTTCGTGTTCGTGTCGTGTTTATTCGTGTTATTCGTGTCGTATTTTCGTGTTGGTTGGCACATTAAAAAATTTACTTGAATTTTTTTTGTGTTACTTATTTATAATAGTAAGAAATAACAAAACCTTTAAGAACATAAAAAAATTATTGATCAATTCTTACTAAAAAAAATTCGTGTCATGTCGTGTTCGGATCATGCTATCGTGTCGTGTCAAAAATTGCCACCTCTATGTGGGACAGACACTCAGTGATATTGCAGACACTATAGTTGATGTGTAAATTATAGTACTCACAAGTGTACGAATCACTCATAGAAAGTGATATGCAAACCTCCGAGGTCGGTCTCTCAAGGAATTGCAATGGTTTTAAACAACCTTTTTCTTAATCTAATTAGAGTCCTAAAGCAACTAAAACACTAATTAAATAGAGTTCTAGTAACACTAAAACTCTAAATAACTAGAATCCTAAACCTAATAAAATTGTAAATAAAGTGAATTTGTGAGCAAGATCAATGGTGTCGAACAATTAATGAAAACAATTACGCAAATTCAAAATTAACACAAAAAGATTTCAAAAATTAATGGAGGATGTATGGACATTTAGTTTGGTTGGCTATGCTTGCATCGAAAAGTTATGGTAAATTAACATAAACGTTATAATAAATAATTTTTACCGGCTTTCCTTTTAATTACGAAAATTTTTGCAATTAGGTAATTCTCTTTGTTGATTAACTAAACAATATCCTACGATCTGGTATATCAATCAGCAACCAAATTATGCATAAGGAAAATATGCCAATCAAACCAATGCCGTGACTAGGTCATTAATTTGAAGCTTTGATTAAGTTTTTTAAAATATAGTCAAGGTGACGTTCCTAAAACTAAATTCTCAAATTTTTTAACCTAATTATGAATCTCAAATTGGCCCATGAAAATTCACAATTAAATATTTAAACATGCTCTTAATCAAAAGGTAAATTTATTTATCTCAAAACAATAAAAACATTCACCACAACAATTCTAGCAAATATGGCAACACAAACTAAACATTCATAATAAAATTAGCCACTCATGTTCATATTCAAATTCATAGACAAATATAATCTGAACATACACTCAAAGAAGTAAGAAGAAGAAAAGTAAATTCTATAACAAGAAGAAACCCTAGATCTAAATACCGCTATTGGATTGGATGTTGTTTTTCTCCAAAAGCTTGATCGTCGATCTTCAATGGTCTCTTGGTTCCTTAGAATTAATTCCCTTGCTTCCTTGAGTGTGAAAAAGCTCCTAAAAACTGATTGAATCTCTTGTTGGTTTGTAAAATTGAAGTGTATAAAAGTTATGTCAAAATGGGACTCTAAAGGGGGTATTTATACATGTAAGGGTTACATAGAATTTTGATTGTATCAGGAATAGGAGCGCCACGACACACATTTTTTCCGCCGCGGCACAACAAAAATTTGGAATTAATGATCAAAACTCGAGAGGTGCTCACTGTGGCGCGAGTTGTTTTTAGTTTCTTCACATGTACCCCCTTACATATGTGCTGGCTCGTTATGTATGACTTACATAATTTGACTCCTATTGCCTGTAAATTGTGATCCGAGCTTCGTAAGTGTTCCGTCTTAGCGTGTTTGCATTATTCAACTCATTTGATGCTAAAAACACCTGAAATACACTAAAACGTACTCGTGATTCTGAATTGATAAATTTATGAAAATAATCAAATAAATAAGATACAACAAATCTATTTTTAAACAATTAAGCACAATAAATCACGAAATATTGGTACTTTTTGAGCACTTATCAATAGTCTCAAATGATTTTCCTTATCAGCCATATGAACTGGAGCCTGATTTTATTAGGAACTATCAACTCTCAAGAGATAGAGTTAGAAGGGAAATTAAAAGGCCAACTAGATATGGTAAAGCAGATTTGATTTATTATACACTTTTTGCTGCACATGAATCATATTTAGATGAACCTTCCACCTATAAGGAAGCAAGCACTTGCAGAGAAGCTAGTAATTAGAAAAGTGCTATGGATGAGGAATATAAGTCACTAATGCTAAATGAGACCTAGGTTCTTGTAAAAAAACCTAGAGGTGTTAAACTGGTTGGTTGTAGGTGGTTGTACAAGCTGAAAGAAGGCATGCAAGGTGTAGAACTTGGAAAGTACAAGGTAAGGCTGATAGAATAAGGCTTTACACAGGTTGAAATAGTGGATTATAATGAAAGTTTCTCACCAATGGTTAAATACACATCCATAAGAGTGTTACTGTCTATTGTAGCACATTTTAACATGCACCTTGAGTATATGGATGTCAAGAAAACGTTCTTACATGGAAAGTTAGAAGAAAAGATCTTCATGAGGCAACCAGAAGGATATGTAGAAAATGGAAAGGAAAATTTAGTATGTTTGCTGCAAAAGTCACTTTATGGACTAAAGCAATCCCCAAGACAGTGGTATAGATGTTTTGATGGTTTTATCACTTCTGTTGACTTTAAACGTTGTGAACTGGACCCCTGTGCATATGTTAAGGTGGAGCACAACCATGCAACAGTCTACTTACTCTTATATGTAGACAATATTCTTATAGCTAGTGAAGATTTTGATGAGATCAAATGGGTGAAAGGTGTACTGACCTTTGAATATGATATAAAGGACCTGGGTGCAGCCAAAAGAATTATAGGCATGGAAATTTCAAGGGATAGAGAAGCTGGAAAGTTGTTTGTGTCACAGAAGAGCTACTTAAACAAGGTACTAAGCAAATTTAGAATGACTTGTGCTAAATCAGTTCAACCCCATTGATGCACATTTCGAGCTATCATCTTAACAGTGCCCTACAAGTGACGAGGAAAAGGAAGAAATGAGTTTGGTGCCTTATGCAAATGCTGTAAGGAGCCTTATGTTTGCAATTATTTGCACCATGCTAGACATTACATATGGAGTGAGTTTGGTGAGTAGATTTATGTCCAATCTAGGAAAACAGCATTGGGAAGCTGTTAAGTGGTTACTGAAGTATCTCTCTGGTACTGTTGATGTTGGGTTGGTGTATGGACAATGTCCTAGAGGTGATTCAACACTATGTGGTTTTGTGGATGCATATTTTGCTGGTGATTTAGATAGAAGAAGGTCTCAATCAGAATATGCATTTAGTATGCTGGGTAACACAATAAGTTGGAAAGCAACTTTGAAGCATGTGGCGGCCTTGTCAATTACAGAATCCGAGTATATTGCATTAACAAAAGCTGTCAAAGAGGTAATTGGCTTAAGGGTTTGCTAAGCAGTTTTGAACTGAAGGTATAAAGTGTGTCCTATTTACTGTGACAATCAAAGTGCAATATGTGTTGCCAAGAATCCAATGCATCATGAAAGGACAAAACATATAGACATCAAGCTACATTTTACAAGGGATATGGTCTTAGATGGGAAAGTGTCAGTTATGAAAATTAGAAATACAAAAAATCCAGCAGATTTCCTCACAAAACTAGTAGTTGTGAGAGCAAGTTCAAATTATGCATGGACTTGCTTAAAGTTGGTGAAGGTTAATAACCAGTGTGTGTAGGCAGGGCAAGTACGTTCAGTGATCCATATGAAGGTTAAGGTCCTCTGAGTCAAGGTAGAGAATTGTGAGAACTTGTGACTCAAAGGATAGATACACATTTTTTTAGTTGCAAGTTGCATGCAATTATATTTTGACTTACTATAAAGGTTACATTTTGTCTTTCATATTCTGTAAACCTTACATAGGAAATCTTGTAGATTTACACGTTACATGCTAGTATAAATAAGAGTCTTAGGCTATTGTAAAAGGCATCTTTTTCTACAGATTATTGCGAGCAACTTAAGACTGATTGTAGTGTGAGTTGTGTGTGCAGTTTGGTTCTCTTTTGAGAGAACTTTGAGTGTGTATCATCTTGAACTTTATAGTGGATTGGAAGGGTTGCCCTCCCATGGATGTATGCTCTCAATTTGAGAGAGGAACCACATAAATGTTTATGGTGTTGTTCTTCTATTCTTTCTCAGTTCTTCTATTTTGCGTGTGATCCTATTTTTGTTCACAATTTTTCCTTTACAAAAGGGGAAAATAATAACCTTCCACACATTTTTCTAAAACAACACTTACGCACATACATACATGATTTCAAAAAACGTTGTGAAGCTATCCTTAGGATTTGTTTTCCACTTAGATAGCCTTGAGACTAGCTTATTAGGGTATGGAAAAGTAATATGCTTTTTATAGTTGAAGCTTAAGCCTATTTTCACACATTGATACTATGCATTGAGGCATATAGCCTCTATTTTGTACCATAAAAAGAAAAATGGGTTCACTAAAATGCAAATTAAGGCTCCACTTGGACTTTTATATAAATCCCACTAATTATTCGGCCCAAACAAGTAAAAAGAAAGCTCTAAAAGTAAAAAACTACTAACAAAGTGATAATAAAAAAACCTTATTTTTTATGTTATAACTTCCAAATAGTCCTTTTCTTCCCTTTCTTTTGCTTTAGCCTTGGTTCATTCTTTTTTTAAACAACTTCTAAAAACCTCATGTTACTTTCAACAAGTAGTTTTTTAAAAACATGTTCTTTCTAACAAGTAATTTTTGAAAAATATAAGTAAGAATATTCTTATTTGTTGATATTTTCCTTTTTTTCATTAGTTGCTACTCTTTATTTCATCTTCTTTCTTCTTTGTTTTTTCATTTTTTGCTCTTTGAATTGCAGTTATGTTACCAATTTTTTTTTTTTTTTTGCTGTTAACTTTTTGATGAATTTTATTAATTTATTTATTGATTAACTTTTTGCGAATCTTAATTTTATTATATTTAGAGATTTTAGTGGTAGTTGGATTGGTATATAATTATTAAGATGTTATTTTTATAAAATCTATCTTTTTTATTATTTATTTAAAAGTTTATTTATTTATTTATTTTTTATTCCTAAGTCTCTAAACTTACATCTTGTCTCGGGAGAAGATGTAATCTTTGTAAAATATTGCGCACATATACATACCTTTAAAGCCCCAGCAAACTCTGTCATTACTTTGTTCTTTCATCTTTAATTTATTGCAACTCAAGTCATGCATCCGCTTTGTGTTAAATGGCGTCTGAGATGCATAAAAGCGGACAACTTTTTTCACCTCCGCATTTGCTCTTGATAATTACGATACGGAGTTATGAATCTGCAATTTATCAGAAAGCAACATTATGAGCTATATGCCTATATATAATATTGTCAAAGAAATGCGGCTCCATTAACCATCTATTAAGCACTAACAGAATTTTATCATGCGAAAATAATAAAAAATTATTAATCAATTAATCTTGCCTAAATGAAATTTAAACAACGCGTATCTTACAAATTAGGTTAAATTATACTATTAATTCTCAAACTTTAATTAAATTTATACAAAGGTTTCCAAAACGTACAATGTTTTCAAAACTTTTTTTTTTCCTAAACAATAACTTTTTTTCCCTAAATTTTTTTTTCCATAACTAAGAGTACAATCAAATTATAGTGTGACACACATAATAACAAATTTTTCACATAATAATTGATCAATTATAAATGTTAATGTAGGATCCCAAACAGAGAAAAATTATAAATGTAAACACACAAAAAATTATAAATGTTATGTTTTCTGATACACTTAACTTAACTCTCTTAAATCAAATTTTTTTTATAATATATATTATATAATATATAATATTCTTAAAAGTTAAATCAAAATTTTAATATATAACTTTTTTATTTTTTCAAAAATAATAATATAATATATTTTTAAAAATAATTTTTTGATATATTATTTATAATGGTCCGGTTCGGTCCGATTGGTTAAAAAATTTATAAAATCAAACTGGACCATATTTCAGTCCGATTTTTCAATTTTAAATGGTTTGGTCTTATTTTTGGGCACCCTATTATATACAAAGATAAAAATACTTTCACAGCAATTACATTCAAATAAACGTAGCAATCTAATTCAATGAAGTATATTTCATAAAACACTTTTTCAATACTCGCTTTTGTTTTGCTTCTTTTTACTTTTTTGATACCCCAGCCACAAACATAGAGAGAGAGGTATATTACCAAACAAAAATTGAATATAATAGCTAAACATAAACGTCGAGAGAAAGTGAATAAAAAATCTTAACCACAATCGGTTTACAATGAGTCCTTATATATAGAACTAACATAACTGAAAAACATAAAAATTACCAAAGCTATCCTAATTATATAAAATAAAAATAATATAATTATCTTAACACTCTCCTTAAGCTGGAGCATATATATTCTTCATGCTAAGCTTGGAACAAAGATAGTTAAAGGTAGTCTTAGATACTGCTTTGGTAAAAAGATCCCTATGCTGCTTAGTTGACTTGATGGGGTACTAACTTCACCACTCATGACTACTTCTATGATGAAATGACAATCAACCTCAATGTATTTAGTTCTTTCATGATGCACTGGATTCTTTGCTATTTATGAAGTAGACTGGTTATTACAAAACATCAAGGCTCCTTGAACTTGACATTCAACTCTTTGAAAAGATTTTGTATCCATTTAAGTTCACATGTTGTGTGTGCGGCCTTATACTCTACCTTTGCACCAAATCTAGAAACCACAGACTGCTTTTTACTTTTCCAAGTAAACAAGTTTCCTCCAATAAAGTACAATATCCACTAGTAAACTTTCTGTCACCTTTAGAACCTACCCAGTTAGCATCTGAGTATTATACTACATCAATACAACTCCCTTTTTTGTAACAAACTCCTAAACTAACAATTTTTTTAAGTATCTCAGTACTCTATAACATGCATCCCAATGACACTGATTTGGACTCTACATGTATTGACTTAAGCCACTAATAACAAAGGTAATATAATGTCTTGTAATAGTGAGATAAATAAGTTTGTCAATAAGACTTCAATCTCTTCCCACATCTTCAAACTTAGGGCTGGATGAATCATCAAGCACAAACACTTTGGTCCATGGGAGAACCAGTAGGTTTGAATGCTTGCATGCTTGTTTCAACCAAAAGGTCCTATGTCTACCCTCGTTGAAAGAGGACTAAACCTTCTTTGCTTCTTGCCACTTCAATTCCTAAAAAATATCTTAATTGACCCAACTCTTTTTTCTGGAAATGTTTCTTCATGTGGTCTTTAACTTATTCAATACATGCCACATCACTACCAGTAACAATGATATCATCCACATAAATCACAATAATTATAACTCCTTTAGTAGTCAATTTAACAAACACATAATGGTCAGAATGACACTGTTTAAAGCTAAAAGCAATTAAAACACTACTTAGTTTTGTCAAACTAAGCCCTAAGTGAATGCTTTAAGCCATAAATGCCTTTCTGAAGTTTACAAACCATATATGTCTCCCCCTAAGTAACAAAACCATGTAGGTATTCCATATACACTCCTTCCTGCAAAATCTTGTAAAGGAAAGCATTCTTGTCATCCAACTGGAACAAAGGCCACCAAAAATTAACTGCAAAGAGATTATTACGCGAATAGAGTTCAATCTAGCAACAAGTAAGAAAGGCTCAAAGTAATCGATGCCATATGTTTGGGTATATCCTTGGGCAACTAGTCTTGCCTTAAAACCTCTCTATAGAACTATCAGGAATATATTCAATAACAAATACCCATCTTCAACCTACCACTTCCTTACCAAGAGGCAGGTGCTCTAATGTCCATGTACCCTTATCTACAAGAGTCTTCACTACAACAATTTGGGTAATATGAGACGGCAAAAAACATGGAGTGAGAAACAATTAAGGCTGTCACATGTTTGTGGCCATCCTATAAAGTTTATAGGATGGTTATTTATGAAAAAAAAATTGTAAAACTTTATAACGTGGCTTATGATCATCTTAAAAGAAATTCCTATAAGGAAGTTATAAGCTGTCCTATATGGTTTTTATAAGACGACATATAATTGACCTATAAGAATTTCTTTTTTAGATTTTATGCTCCACTTTCCCTGTTCCTCTCACTTTTCTCACAATCTAGCCCTTAGAAACTCCTCCAAAAAGAACCAGATAACTGAGAAGAACCTAACCATTCCATCGTTGCTCAACCCTCCTATCGTCATCCTCAACCCTCACTCCACCCGTTATCTTTAGCCACTGTCACTTAACCTTTCCTACACAGTGTTGTTTGCTACTCACTGCTCACAGTTCGCCGTGCCATTTGCCACCACTGTTCTAGCAATTCACCACCTATCATCTCCTCCGCTCGATGTCATTTTCCATTCACAACCCCTTCTACTATTCTCTAACTTCACCATGAGGCATGTTCTGTTTTTTTTTTTTTAGCTATGTTTGATTGCTTTTTTGGTTTGTATAGTTCATTTTTTATAATGAAATGTTCAAGATGATGTCTATTATTGTTTTACTATTTTCTAAAAATTTTTAGATTATATTTTTTCCTTTTGTTATTTTTTTAACTAAAAATTTATTTGCTTAATTTTATTTATTGAGAAAATATACAAGATGTTTCATATGAATTTAGTAAAAAAACTTTAGTTTAGATTGAAATATATAATTGAAGTAATATTATATGGAAATTATACAAAAACAATATAGGACGGTTATAAAATAAATTAGAATGTATTTTGGGCTGTTATTCTCATGAACATTATATAGGAAATTTATTTTTATAGGACGGCTATTAGCCATCCTATAAAGTTTTTTAGGATGGCTATTGATTGTTCTATAAACTTTTAATATATGATACCTATTTATTGACTGGCTTATAAAGTTTTTTTAGGGTAGTAACTAACCATCTTATTTGGGAATATACTTTTATTTAATATTCTACGAGTGAAATCTTTTCAGATTTGTTATTGATGCAAGTTTGTATTGATAAAATGGATAAGAGTTGAATGTCTATGATAGAACAAAAGTACAATTTATTGAGAGTGTGAATTTTTTTTGAGATTTGCTTATAATAATTCAACCGAAAAAGATCTAATTCATTGTCCTCGTTTGAAGTGAGCAAATTTGAAAAAATTTAGTATGGTTGAAGTTATAAATCATATATATGATGGTATTAATAGTGGATATACAAATTGATATCGTTATGGAGAAACTAGAAAGAAAAATTCAAAAGTTCATCTTAGAGAATAAGTTAGTGAGATCAATCTATGTGAAAATGATTTCACAAATAATGCTAACAACATTGAAAAAGTCTATTTTGATGACAAAGACAATATAAGTAACTACCAAGACATAATAGATGATGTCATAAAGCCATTATACCAAGAATGTAATAAGTTCACAAAATTATCATGGGTTGTCTCACTTTATAAATAGAAGGGTAAACATGGCCATTCAGATACAAGTTTTATGGCCTTGCTAACTCTTTTTAGTGAGATATTCCCAAAAGATAATGTGTTGTCATCATTAATGAATGATGTTAAGAAAATTCTTTGTGAACTGGACATGAATTATGAAAAAAAAAAATTCATGCTTGTCCTAATGATTGTTTCCTTTATCGAAATGAATACAAAGATGCTATTGCATATCTGCTTGCCAAAAGTCAAGGTGAAAAGTTATTACAATGTTAGGGAAAGAAAAAGCTAATGTTCTTGCAAATGTATTGTGGTATTTTTCACCAATTTCACATTTTAAAATAATGTTTCAGGATGCAGCAATGGCTCAAAATCTAACATGGCATGCGAAGTAAAGGGAAAATGATTGTACGTTGCGATAGCCATTTGACTCACCCGAATCGAAGCATGTCGACTATACTTGGCTTGAGTTCGGTACTGAGTCTAGAAATCTTAGGTTTGCACTTTCAGTTGATGGGATCAATCTCATCGCTCTTTAAGTAGTAGATATATTTGCTAGCCTATTATACTTATCATCTTTAACCTTCCTCCTTGGCTATGTATGAAAAGAAAATACATGATGCTATCTTTGTTAATATCTAGACCTAAGCAACCCAAAAATGATATTAATACTTACTTAGAGCCATTGATTGAAGACTTGAAATTGTTGTGGACTGATGGAGTTGATGCATATGATAATTTCAAACTTGAGAATTTTAAGTTGAAAGCTATTTTATTATGAACCATCAATGACTTTCTAGCTTATGAAAATCTTTCTGGTAATGCTATGAAATGATTTTATGCTTGTCCAGTAAGTAGTGAGGAGTATCAGGGATCAAAGTTAAAACATTCAAGGAAAATGTCATACATAAATCATAGAAAATGGTTAACATGGTATATTCTTATAAAAAACAATACAAGTCTTATCGGGCATGAAGAGGAGGGATAACTAATTGCATTTATTAGAAGAGAAGTATTAGCAAGAGTTGAAATGATGATCTTTGCACGTAGGAAATAAAATTATAAGGTTGATATAAGCACTCCATGGAGGAAAAAATCAATCTTCTTTGACTTAGAATATTGAAAGTTCTTGCATGTTAGACATTTGTTAGTTGTCATACATATAGAAAAGAATGTGTGTGATAGTATTGTTGGTACATTATTAAATATTCCTAGAAAACAAAAGATGGTATTTGTCAACACATTGATCTCATCAAAATGGATGTAAGAATTGAGATTAGCCTAAAAGTGGATGCGAATAAAACTTAATTACCTCCAACATGTTACACTTTATCGACGATGGAGAAAAAATCATTTTGCAAGATATTGACGAATATTAAAGTTCCTAATGGATACTCATCCAACATAAGTAGTTTGGTTTCTTTAATTGACAAAAAGTTACATGGGATGAAGTCACACGATTTTAATGTCTTAATGCAACAATTTTAGCCAGTAGCCTTGCAAGGGGTGTTGCCTAAAGAGGTGAGGAGTACAATTATTAAGTTTTGCTATTTCTTCAATGATATATACAAAAAGAGAATTGTTGTTTAAAAGCTGGATGCAATTCAAGCATAGCTTATAGTCACCCTATGCAAGTTAGAAAAAATCTTCCCACCTTCATTTTTTGATTTGATGATACGTCTCACAATCCATCTAGTAAGAGAAGTAAAGTTATGCATACCAGTCTTTTTGAGATGGATGTACCCATTTGAACGTTTAATGAATTTGAAAGGGTATGTGAGGCATAAGAACCGACCATATAGCTGAAGAAACAACTAGTTCTATAACTTTACCCACTACCAAGAACACAATTCCAAATGCAAGATATGTTGGTGAATCTATAAGAGTTGGAAAACAAGCACTAGTAGATCGTAAATTGTGGGAGCAAGCTCGTTATCATGTCCTGTCAAATATAGATGAAGTTCAGTCATATCTTCAATAATTTTTTAAAATTTTATTACTTAATTTTATTTATGATTAAATATAAACAAATATATATATGCAATATTCATATTATTTTACTAGGAAGCATTTGAAACATATTAAGGACAAGAATAAACATTCAAGACGCACAAAAAAATAGTTAATTAACGAGCATAATTGTACTTTTATTTTTGGCTACGTCATGAAGTGAGTATATAAAAACCTAATTTTTTAAATTTATTTGCATATGTTTTTATATATGTCATTAAATTAGTAAATTCGCTTGATGTTCAGATTTCTCAAGAGCTCAGAGACCTTAATAATAACATTTCTACCATACTTAGATGTATTTCAAAGTTTGCTAAATTCCACTTGATTAAACATGGTTATATCATAAATGGTTATAGGTTGCATACTACGAAAATAGATGAAAATCGAACCAATCAAAATAGTGGTGTATCCTTAATTGCACAATTCAGGTAATTTACTTCAGTAAAGGATAAGAGATCTGTACATAGTGAAATGACATACTATAGAGTTATCCAAGAGATATGGGAGTTGGATTACTACAAGTTTAATAAGTGTGTATTCAAGTATGATTGTGTTGAGAATGTTAGCAAGGTTGGTGATGTGCAAAGTATTGTACTCGCAAGTATATGAATCACTTATAACAAGCAATAAGCAAACCTCTGAGGTCAATATCTTAAGGAATTGCAGCAGTTCTAAATAATATTTTTTACACTTCTCTAGAATCATAAAACTATTAAAATACTAACTAGTTAGAATCCTAAAACTACTAAAATACTAACCAATTAGAACCTAAAACTACTAAAACATTAACAAGTTAGAATCCTAAAACTATTGAAACACTAAATAATTAGAACTATAAATTAAATTGAAAGCAAGAACGAGAACAAATATGGAAAACAAACGAGTCATAAAATTATGTTCCAACTTTAAACTAACTTAAATAGGTTTTTTAATAATCAATAGAAGATTTATGGACTTTTAGCTTAATTGACCATACTTGCAAATAAATATAATAGTGAATTAACATGAACGATTATTTAAATCAAGATTGTCGACTTTTCTTTCATTTACGAAAATTCCTATGGATCGGGTAATTTTTTTTAGTACATCAACTAATCAATCAAATTATGAACAAGGAAAGTTATGCCCAACAAATCAATGCCATGACTAATTCATTAATTTGAATTCTTGATTAAGTTTATCAAAATAGAGTCGAGATAATGTACCTAAAACTAAATTCTCAAAAATTTTAACCTATTTATAAACATTAAATTAGCTCATAACATTCAAGAAATAGATATTCAAACAAAATCTTAATCAAAAAAATAATATTTATTTATTCTTGCAATTTAATCATTCATCAAAATATATCTAAACAAATATGACAACAAAAGCTAAACATCAATGATAAAATTAACCACGCATGTTTAGAATAAAATTTATAGACAAATATAATCTTAACATATATCACAGGATAGAAGAAGAATAAGAATAATCTAATTACACTAAAAACCTATGAGGTTTAAATAACAGCAAATTAGATTGGATGATGTTTCCTTCACCAAAAGCTTGTAGCTCTAAATTTTATTATGTCTTGACTCCTTATTAGCTTCCCTTGCTTCCTTGGATGTGAAAAAGCTCAAAAATCATAAAATTTTAGGGTAAATGTCATATAAAAATTGCGTGTTGTTAGAAACATAAGGGGTATATTTATAGATGTAAGGGTTATATAAAACTTGGACTCTCCAAAAAAGTTCGCTCGCCATAGCACAAAGCAAAAAATTATCCCATAGTAAAACCCCAGAGTAGTGCATCACAGTACACAAAAATTTTTGCCGCAACACAAGTTGATTTTTGTGTCTTCGTACATAATCCTTACAAACTGGTTGGTTTCTTATGTAAAGCTTAAATGCATTAGTCATTTTTGCTCCTAGATTACTATTTAAGTGTTCCAAGTGTCCCGTCTTTGCATGTTTACATTATTTATCTTTTTTGAAGTTAAAAATATATGAAATACACAAAAATATACCTGTAATTTTAAATTGATAGATTTATCTAAATAATTTAATAAAGCGTTATTATTAAATCTATTTGTATCAAATTAAGTACAATAAATTATGAAATATTAATACTTTTCAAGCACTCATCACAATCCCCAACCAACTTCTTGCTAGTCTCTAACAAGTGAAGTGATCTAAAAACTAAAAGAAAGAATAAATAAACTAAACTATACTAACCTAAATCACTTACATAGATTGTCACGGTTGCATTCAACATATGCAACAAGCCTTTAAGGTGGTTGACAAGTTATAATCTCATGAGGTCTTTCAGTGATGATACCCACAAATATCCTATTAAATAAAATAAAATAAATTAACTACAAACAAATAAAACTATTAATTAAATCAAAAAAAAATTCTCATATTTCGATTTCTTTACAATTCATAATTAAGTTTCATTCATAATAATATTCAATCTCTTAACATACATCAAAGTCTATTATGCAAATTAAATTCATATTGTTCATCCATATCCCAATGCTCCAACATATTCATATCAAATTTCCTAAACTCAATGTTAAGAATCCAAATTTGCTTTGAACTCTAAGCCTCACAAGATTTACTCTTAATATCACACAGACTCTAAAGGTTCATGCACTCAAAAAGTATATGCAAATATCAGTTATGTAAAGAAGAAAGCAAATAGGTTTGTATATGCATAATAAGAATAAAAGTTCAAGTGCAACAAAATTGATCTCATGGAAGGAATCAGATGCTAGGATTATGATGAACTCACATTACTCATTTCATACTCCAATCAAACTCATTAAGCAAAAAATATCAAATATGTGCCTATGAATGACTGAAAATGATTTTGACTTCAAGGGATTATTTCTTTATATTGCAATAGCCACCTAACTACTTTTGAAATTTTTTTTTAATATAGTTTATTTATATGTATATACTTTTATTTGTGCACATATCCATTTTTTTTTTTTAAATTTTAACCCTAACCATTTATGAAGTAAATTTTTTTTTTTTTTTGCTAAGTGGCTATTATAATTTCTTTGTCTAAGGGGACCCCATATATAACATTATAAATTAGAAGTCAAGTATGAAGATAATTAAACACTCACTTTTAATTGCTACTCAAGTCATTTAATTAGAGTTATAAAAATAAACAACATGAACTTTATTTGATTGTTAAAAAATCCTAACATCTAATGCAAAAAACCTAAAGAGATCATCTAACAATTTAGAATTATAAGGAAGGTGTTTATAATAGTATAAGAAAATTAATCTCTCAAAATGAAACGATAAATGCTCAAATATCTCATAAGGTAGTCTCTACTATTTGACTTTAGGACATTAAATTTAGAATAATCTCAATTTTAATATCATGAGCATGATTTATGGATTATGACTATGAACCATTCCTTACAACAAACTTTTAGAATGTTAAAGAAAATCAAATATAACATGCATAATATACTTAATTATTCACTCTAAATTAACCGAAAGCATGATAGTTTTGCATGAAAAAGTTTTTAGTTGACCCCTATTTACACCCCCAAACTTAAACTAAACATTATCCTCAATATTTTCAATCAAGTATATGTTCAAAAAAGCACTCAATGGTAGCGAATAGGTAAGAAACACTAATGCAAATAAAATAACAAAATAGAAAAAAGAAGAAAATATATTACCAAAATTGTGGTGAGTTGCCTCCCACCAAGTGTTTTCTTTAACATCTAGGCAAGACGAAGCTAGTTCATGTCAAAGGGGTTTGTTCCTCCATTGTCTTGCCCCTTCTTAAAACAAGGCTTAACATTAATTGAAAAATATTAAGAATGAGTATTGCATGCATAAAATTTATTTACAGGATAAAAGAATTCACAAATCAGGTTTTTGTTATGGGAATGCGTAATCTGTTCTTTGTAAGCATCATCCTAATTGGGTGTCTAAGTGTCCCCTTCTCCCTCTTTTTAATGATTGAGACACCAATTTTACTACCTAAACTTTCTGGCAAATGAGTGTCACAAAAAGGTGAGTTAATAGAATTAATATAAGCAGACTTACTAAAATAATTATAGGTGGAGCAAGTAAGGTATTAAACATTGTAAACTTTACAATCTCTCCTAAGACTGTCATTGTCAACCTCCCTTATGAACTTCAATAGTTATTTTGGTGTTGGCCATGAATGGCCTACCAAGAAGAAGTGTATGCTATTTGCTCTTATGTAAGGTGTCTTCCATTTCTAACACCACAAATTCTATAGGGACAATTAGCTTGTCCATCCATACTAAAAAAATCATTAACTATCCCCTTTGGATATTTAATAGAATCATCAGCAAGCTAAAGGGGCATAGTTGTTGTTTTAAGCTCTCCAAACCTAGTTGTAAGTACACTGAATATGACATGAGGTTTAAACTTGCTCCCTAACTCTAGCATTGCTTTGACCCTCTTTTTGTCTCCCAAAGTGATGTCAATATTGAAGGTTCTTGGATCTTTCAACTTGAGAGGTAGGTCATAAAGATTCTAGCACTATCAAATTTTGATTCGTAATGAGGTCCTTGAAGAATTTTGCGTAAGCTGAAATTATTTATGATAACATCTAAGAGAGGAAGATTGATGTAATTTTAGAAAACAATTTAAAGTGTCCAAAAACTATTCATCCTGTCTTTTCTATTTTAACCAGGTGAATAGGAGGTTTGTAAGGCTCTAGTGCCTTGTGTAACTGAGGAGTTTTAGATAACTCTTTAGTTGTTCCCTTGGAAGACTCATCATGTTTGTCACTTGTCTCTCCACCTTCATTGGAAACAAATTGAGGGATTGTAATGTCGTTCACTTGTTCATGCATTTTTTCCTTTCTCCATCTTTTTTAATTCGTTAGGCAATTTTCCTGCTTGAATCTTCACCATTTTCATTGATGTCTCTAGAGAATCCAACCTTCGATAAGTTATTACCTAGTTGTCTTTACTTACTTGAATGAAAGCATTCAAGTGATACTCTAAAGTTGACCTATTAGGTTGATTGGGTGGGAAGGGTTGGTTTAAATCTTGGCCTTGACTTTGGTTTTTAGCAAATGGTTGGTTATTGTTTGACTTCCAAGAAAAATCTGGGTAATTTTCTCCATCCAGAATTGTAAGTATTAGAGTAGGGGTCATTCCTAGGTCTAGGTTGGTACCCTTGTATTAGTTTAGCTTCCTCACTAGTACCTAGATAAGGGTCACTTGCAAAAGAGCAAACATTAGCACCATGCCCATATGCACCACACATTCTACATACTCTTGATTTGTCATTTGATTCAAATTCTTGATAGTGAGTAATTTCATGTACTTGTTCAATTCAGCAAGTTGCATTGCCATTTCATTGTTGGAGCCTAATTCATTGACTCCAACTCTCCTTCCTCTAGCACTCTTTTGTTGGGAGTTGGCTCCCAATATTTCATATAGCTCAATGTCTCCTCTTCTCACCCATAGCTCCACCTACAGTATTGTCAACTGTATACTGACACTGTTGTATAAAAGAACTGCTTCTGCAGCTGCAGTGGGAAATGGTAATGTGTACACTGCATTAAGTGGATCTTGAACCTATCTCAAGCTTCATGAAAGGGTTCTTCATCCATTTGTGATAATGTAGCAGTCTTTGTCCTTAGGTCAGCAGTCTTTTGGTGGGAGTAAAACATACTCATGAATTTGTTGTACACTGCTTCCCAAGTGATCAAAGATCCCGGTGCTAATGTCATGAACCAAGACTTAGCTCTATCTGTGAGTGTTTATAGAAAACACATCATCTTTCGTTGATCTTCACTAAGCCCTTGCAATGAAAAGGTTCGCACGCAAGCATAAAATTCTCTAATAAAGTTCAAGGGGTCCTCATTAATAATACCATAGAAAGAAGGAAGCATGAATACTTTTCAATTCATAATTCCTAGCTGCATTAGAGAGTTGTATACACGATGTAGCCGCCCCAATGATTGGCTTTGCATACTCCTTTATCACCATCTGCTTAGCTCTATTGTCACCCATAATCACTTGCACTTGTTGTTGGTCCACTTCCTCTTGAAAATTAGTATCTAGCTTTCTTGAAAGGTACTTGATTTTGTGGATGTTGTTGATGAAGGGAGCGAGTTCCTTGTTCAAAGATTTCCTACCCTACATGCACCAATAAAATCAACCAAATATGCAATAAAATTAGAGTACTTTAAGAATAAGACTAAATATATATATATTTTTATAACAAAAATAAAATGCAATATAAGTAAACAAAGCAATTAAAATTAAATAAATACTAAACCTAATTCAAAATATCTAAAAAGTTAAAAAAAAATTATCTAAAATTCCATGTGATTAAATATCATGGTTATATCATAAATGGATATAGGTTTCATACTAAGAAAATAGATGAGAATCGAACCAATCAAAATAGTGGTATGCTCTTAATTGCACAAGTCAGGCAATTTACTTTGGCAAAGGACAAGAGGCCTATATCTGATGAAATGACATACTATAGAGTTATCCAAGAGATATTGAGTTAGATTACTACTAGTTTAATAAGTGTGTATTCAAGTGTGATTGTGTTGAGAATGTTAGTAAGGTTGGTGATGTGCAAATTATAGTACTCGCAAGTATATGAATAACTTATAGTAAGAGATAAGTAAATCTCCAGGTCGATCTCTCAAGAAATTATAGTAGATCTAAATAACCTTTTTATACTTCACTAGAATCCTAGAACCATTAAAATACTAGCTAGTTAAAATCCTAAAATTACTAAAACTAACCATTCAAAGTCCTAAAATACTGAAACAGTAACTAGTTATAATCTTAAAACTACTGAAATACTAGCTAATTAGAACTATAAATTAAATTGAAGGCAACATTGAGAATAAAGATGGAAAACAAACAAATCACAAAATTATGTTCCAACTTTAAACTAGCTTAAATAGGTTTTTTAATAATTAAAAATTTATGGACGTTTAGCTTAGTTGATCATGTTTGTATCAAAATATAATAGTAAATTAACATGAACGATCATTTAAATCAAAATTCTCGACTTTCCTTTTATTTATGAAAATTTCTATGGATCAGGTAATTTTTTTTAGTGATTTACTAAGAAATATTCTATGGATTGAGTATATTAACTAATCAATCCAATTATAAACAAGGAAAATTATGTCAAACAAACCAATGTCATGACAGGTCATCAATTTGAGTTCTTGATTAAGCTTATCAAAATAGAGCCAAGTTGATGTTTATAAAACTATATTATCAAATTTTTTAACCTATTTATGAACATTAAATTGCCCATAGCATTCAAGAAATAAATATTTAAACAAACTTTTAATTAAGAAACAATCTTTATTTATTTTTGCAATTAAACCATTCACCAAAAGTATATCTAAGCAAATATGACAACAAAAGCTAAACATCCATAATAAAATTAGCCACTGATGTTTAGATTAAAATTCATAGACAAATATAATCTTAACATATATCACAAGAATAGAAGAAGAATAAGAACAATCTAATTATACCAAGAACCTAGGAGATCTAAATACCAATTGAATTGGATGATATTTCCTTCACCAAAAGCTTGTAGCTATACCTTCTATTATGTCTTGAGTGCTTGAGATTGGCTTCTTTTACCTCCTTGAATGTGAAAGAGCTCCAAAAATTATAAATTTTTGTGCAAAGTTGTAAAAAAATTGTTGGTTGTTGGATACGTAAATGGGGTATTTATAGGCGTAAGAGTTACATAAAACTCAAACTTTTCAAAAAATTTCATGTGTTACAGAACAAAGCTAAAAATTGTCTCACAATAAAATCCAATAGTAGTGCACCGCGGCACACAAAAATTTTCACCGCGGCACAAGTTGATTTTTTTCTTTGTATGTAACGCTTACAAACTGGTTGGTTTATGATATAAGGCTTACATGCCTTAGCCCTTTTTGCTTCTAGGTTGCTATTTGAGTATTCAAGTGTCTCTTCTTCATTTGTTTACATTATTTATATTTTTTAAGCTAAAAACACTTTAAATACACAAAAACATACCCGTAATTTGAAATTGATAGATTTTTGCAAATAATTAAATAAAACATTATAATTAAATCTATTTCTAATAATTAAACTCAATGAATCACGAAATATGAATACTTCTCATCAGTTAGCGTTCGTAATGATAATTTTGGAAGGTTTAAAGTTAGCTTTATTGGAAAAATGGTATAATGTAATCTTTGAAAGTAATTCTAAAATAGTAGTTCAGATCATTCATAATAGCTCTAATTGTCTACTCTATGAAAATATTGTAGAAGAGATTTAGGATATTGTAAGAAGTAAGGGTTAGGCTTTATTTTTTCTCCTAAAGAGTGTAACAAGGTTGCTCATAAAGTAGCAAGTTTTAGTCTAAAGCTTACTGAAAAAATATTTGGACAGAATGCTCCTTTTGATTATCTGATTAATTCATAGAGATTCTCGTTTATGAGTATTAATAAAATTTTTCTTTCTAAAAATAAAAAGAAGAAGAGAGATTTGAAGTACTACAACTAAATCATGATTAAAATATGAAGGTTTCAACCGTCAAACCCCTCTACCTCTTATAAATATTATTTGTGTCTTATACATAAATAGTTTAATTATTTAATTTATTTTCAACATCTTTCAATAAAAAAATAAATATTTATTTTTTTCTAACACTAAAAAAATATACGTTTATTTATATTATAAAAAAATGGAAAATTACCAAAAATAGCACCCCCTAAAAATTATAATAACAAAACTAGCACCTCCTTGTGTTCAATTAGAATTGAACGTTCAATATTCAATTTGAACGTAAAATATTGAACGTAAAATATTGAACGTTCAATATTAAATAGGTCTAATTATCGTCATTCAATTCTAATTGAACGGATAATATTGAACGTTCAATATTGAACGAGTCCAAATTATTGTCGTTCAATTTTAATTGAACACAGGGGTGCTAGTTTTGTTATTATAATTTTTGGGGTGTTAGTTTTGTTATTTTCCCTAAAAAAATTAACATATATTTTTTCTTATAAATTAAAATAAAATTTTATATATAAATTAAAATTATTTCACATAATTAAATCATATTACTTTTGCAAAATTAGTTAGTTCACCGGCGTTCTCTAGAATATTATGAAGATAGCGTCTCCGATTATTAAATTAACAGAAACACAAATGGTTGACTTTGACAAGTTTCAATCAATTCTAAGGAAAAAAAAATAAAGTAATGGGCTCCACGCGAATAATTGCTCAAAGTCCGACTTCACACTGGTAAACCTGTTTAGTTTCACAAGAGAGACGTTGACCCGATTAGCTCAAAAAGAGAAGCAGAGACAGAGGTTAAATACAGGGGAAGAGGAGCCTTCATCATTGCGCTAGTTTGGCAAAACAGATCATCAATTAAATTTCTATCTTCATTTATTTTTGTTTTGGGGTACTTGTGAATTTTGGGAAGAAACTGAAGATATGGCCGTTGCTTCTTCTTCGGCTACGCCACTTCGAGAATTAACCGAATATGACGTGTTTCTAAGTTTCAGGGGAAAGGACACTCGAGCAAAGTTTATCAGCCATATCTTCGATAAGCTACGCGAGAAAAACATAATTGTCTACAAAGATGATGTCACACTTCCAAAAGGAGATAAGATTTCAAATATTTTCAAGGCAATAGAGAGTTCGTCGATTTCCCTAATCATTTTATCAGAGGATATGCTTCTTCTTCGTGGTGCTTGGACGAATTGGTTCATATACTTCGTTGCAAGAAAGAAAATGATCAATTTGTTATTCCGGTTTTCTACCACATTGAGCCCTCCATTGTAAGGTATCAGCTGGGGACTTATGCCACTGATCTTGATCGACTCGAAAGACATTACAAGGACAAAATCAGCACTTGGAGAGATGCTTTGACGGAATTAGGTGATCTCTCTGGGTTTCATCCGAACAACTACAGGTATTTAATTAAATATCTTAATTTATTTTCTAGCTCATCCAGTTATTCTTTCTTAGAAATATAACTAGACCAACACAATTTAGGCAAGAAGGACTTTAATCATGAAGTGGTCTGAATTGGGGTTTTTTTTTTTTTATATATATAGAAAAAGAAAAGGCCAACTCTAATTGCATCCTCATGAAAATTCTAGCACATATTATTAGAGTGCTTTTTCTTATATGTCCTTTATGATACAAAAATTTTCTTTTTTGTCCGAATAATGAATTCTTATGATTCTTAAGTCAAAATTCATAATTTTTGAAAATAATTTTTATAGAAAATTAATGATTTTATTTTTTTAAAATTTTTTTCTTTTGATATTTTTAAAGGATTTCTTTTAATTATTCTAAAATAGTGTCTAAAAAAATTTTAAATTCTTCTAAATTTTTTTTTTTGTTCTTGTATTTTCTAAATGTTTAAATTTTTCTTTAAAGATATTTATTTGTTCTTGTGATAGTATTATGTTGTTCATTTTTGTTTTTATATATGCTAAGAACATTTTAGTAAAAATTTTTCTTAAAATCTTTACTATTTTTACGTATTTCGTACCAAACTAAAAATTCTTTTAAATTATATATTTATGATTGTGTAAGCATTTTTATTCTTAATAAGTCTCTTACTTATGATGTAACCATGTTAATTCTGCGTTTTAATTGAAAAATACTTTTATAAATTATTTATGTGTTATTTCTTTGGATAATCCTTTTGTTATTTACTTAATAAGTATTATTAATTCTATTATTTATTTTTTATAATATTTTAAATAATTTCTTTTCTCTTTGAATTAGGTTGGGTATACCTAATTTTGAACATTTTGTTTATAGTCTTATTGTAAAATATGTTTATGGCTCTGATACCAATTTTTATGGTTTATTTCATTTTTAAGCTTCAGTTAACTTATTTTCCTATATGTTTCTTAAATAAATAAAATTCAAAAATTAGGTTATCAAATTCTTCTTCATTTACTTTGACAAATTTCTGTGTAAAATAAATTCTTAAAATTTTTCCTACGTAATGGTTTATTAGATATAAAATACTATAAATATAATCTATAAAATAATCTAAAAGGGTATCGATCTTTTAAAAATTTTCAAACAAGTTTCATAATATTCATTGTCAAAATATTGTTATAATAATTGCATATATTTTCATTCAAAATCTTCTATCTTGGTCATAATTTTCCTTCTTGAGGTTCAAGTTCAAAATTCTCAAGTTCTTCGTTTATCCAACAACTTAATTCTTAAATTTTCTTATTTTCTTTTATGTCCATTTTTACTAATTCAATGCTTGCTTCAAGATCCATGTATTCTTTATTTTGATCTTTTATTAAATTGCATTTTTTTCTTGTTTAGAAAAATAGTCAATTAATCATTGTATATTTTCAATTACTTTTGACCTTCCTTGCACTTTTTTTGAAATAGTCTTTTACAGATGTTTTAAAACAAACAAGAGTTTGTTTGAGATAAATTATATCTTTTAAATTTTTTTAAGTTTCAAGATATTTTTTAACTTTACTTCTATATAGATCTGTCTCTGATTTCTTGATTTTATTATAATTATTTTCCATGATATTATGTTTGTTTTTTAATTTCTTCATAATTCAAAATGTAGTCTATGAATTGAACAATATTAATAAATTCAAGGTATATTAATTTTTAAATATAAATTTACTTGTTTTTGAATATGGGTCTAACTCGTACTTTTGCTTCTTAACTCTTTCCTAGTTTCAAAGAGTTAAGTCTCATTTCAGATTCAAGCTTCTATACCTCTTGTCTCTACTAATCTTATTGAGATTTGTACTTAACTTCTTAAGTTTAAAGTGATAACTTGGTTTGGAATTTAAATTGAACTTTATTCATGAAATAAATAATTTACAACTTAGAGAACTAACAACCTTGAAAAGTTTTCTAGTTCATAGTCATTTTAAATTATAAAGATAGAAATGGATAGGAGATAAAGAGAATTATTTTTTGTATGTCCCTCTAGTAGAAGAGAGTTCCCTTTTATAGACTAACAGTTCCCTGTTTACATTGGTGGGATATTACTCTTTCACATAACTTTCCTTTTGGCATCTAAAATGCCAACATTATTGCTTAGCTTCAGCACCAATTCTAGAGGTGGTCCCTACATTATTTATTTCATTGTTTGCCAACATTGAGCTCTGTGAAGATCATGAGCCCACATCAAATTTCTTATCACTAATGCAGTAAATGCATTTGTGATTTTCAGATTGTTTTTTTGAGTAATGGAAAAATACCTTCTTTGTTTCCTTACTTATTTCAAGCACATTACAATTAAAACAAGTTAATTTGTAATTACTTTTTTACTATATTCCTTGATTATGACTATATTACTCTAAAAGTAATAATGACCTTACTAGTGCAATAATTGGCCTTAATTTTACAAAGAGTTATTAATTCTTTTTATTTCATGGTAAATTTAGCTTAGCATTTGACCTCTTTCTATACATAATTCTTTTGGATTAAATTTCTTTTATGGTAAGGCTTTGGGATGAGGGACTTCCCATTTAGTATTAGCTAATCCAAAGTTTAATAAAATGATATGGACTTACTAGTGTTTCCTAATTTCAATCCATTATTGAACTGAAATATCTTAAATAAATTGGCATATATGTAGCCCTAATCTTCTTTTTAAATTTTTTTTATAGATTCTTAGATATATATTTTCTATTAATCTAGTGTGGAATGCCTTATAGACAAATACTGGATCAGCTCCTTCTAAAATATTAAATTTGCTACCTGATGCAAAATCTTTTTCTATGGTATAAAACTTCATATTATCAAGATGTTCTTCAATAGTTTTCTTGTCTAGATTATATAGGTTTATCCATTGTTGTTTTGTCAGGTTCCTATATCTTTCTCTTTCTCTTTCTTCTTTTGCTTCCTTGAAGATTATTGGTCTTGGAATCTTTCCAATGTTCTTTACTTTGTTTGTTCTCTTCAGTAGGTTGTTGTACTATTTGAGAGTAATTCCTTGCAATTTCTATAGGTTATAGCAACTTTGGAACCCTACAATTAGTAAAGCTTCATTCTGCTTCTATCCTGTTGGTGAGGATGATTCCACTAAATCCTAATATTGCTCTATTTGTCTCTGGCCAACTAGTATAATTCTTGGTTTTGGCCCATTATATACAACATAGATCTTTTTTGAATCTTCTTTCTAGGCTTTATTTGCCCAAATGATTTTCTCTTTTTTCTTCTCTGAGTTGTTAATACCGATTTCCTCATTTTTTGTTTTGGGATTTCTAATCCCTTTCTTTTCAATTTCTTTTGAAGATTCAACTTTTTTTACCCTTTGAGTTTTTGATTCTTTAGGATTTTCTTGTTTAAGTGAGTCAGCCAACTATCTTTTCTGTCTAAAGACTTCTTAAGGTTGTTCATTGAAGATTTTGATTTCATTTTCTCGAATTAAGGTTTCATTTTCCTTGATCTTGATTTCTATATCAAGATCATCCATTCATGTACTTAAAATATAGTTAGAATTGTTAATTCTCTGGTTAGCAGATTTATAATGCTAAACTATTTTTAGTTCTTGGTAAATGTTCTACATCAAATTTATAATGGTTAAACTATTGTTATCACCTAATGAGTCTTCCTTGTTTATAATCACCTGCAATATTGGTTCTTAAAAAATGTCTAAAATTCTTATTGTCAATTCTAACAATAAATTTTGAGCTTATAACATATATTGTAAATTTTTTATTAACTTTTTTAACAACTAAATATTCTTTTTCATTACTATAATAATTTTGTTTAGGGCTTTGAAAAGATCCTGAAGTAAATGTGCAAAGGTATTCATCTTTATCGACTTTTGCTTTTAACACTATTCCCCAATATTCATGTGAATCATCTATTTCTATTATCATTTTATCATCTGATTTTGGATGGTATAAAGTTGGTAAATTTTTTACTTGTACTTTTACTTTATCCATATATTTAGTATCTTGATCAGTCCATTACCAAACATAATCTTTTTTAAGTTTTGTTTGTAATGGCTTTATCATTTATGCTAATTTCTTTATATATGCTTCTACATATGTTAAACATCCTAAAAATCTTTGTAATTGATTTTTATATTTGAAATATGGGATTGTAGATGATGTTTTCCATTTCCTACTTCTAATCCTAAATATTTTATTTTTTGTTAAGCAATAACTGCTTTCTTTTCTGATATATTATTCTTAATTTTCTACATTCTTATAAAATATTAATAATGTCTAAATAATTTTTAGGTAATTAATTACTGAATACTAATATATCATTTATGTATACACAACAAAATACAAAATTGTGATATTTTTTAAAAATATTATTCATGTATCTTTAAAAAATATATGATGCTTCTTTTAATCATAATGGAATAACTGTCCACAGAGACGGACTTAAGGCACGAGCTGTACCGGGCTTCAGTCGGGACAGCTTTTTTTTTTTTTTTTTCAATTTTTTTAATAAATATTTATAATATAAATATAATTTAATATATTATATTAATTAAAACCCTAATCAAATTATTACTTTCAATTACTCTGCTGCCTTACATCTGCTATTTATTAATATTGTTTTATTTTTAGGTTTTGAAACGCTGTGCATTTCATATCTTCTTCTTCTTCTTTTTATAAAAAATAAAATTATTATAAGTTATGTATTATTATTTAAAAATACTAAATATTTAAAATATTTATATTTTAATCTATACTCATATTAATAATTATGTATTATATATTCCTAAATTATAGCTTTTAAACGTTTGATCGATAAATATTATATAATTATTTAATTTAAGTACTTATTATAATTATAAATTTATATGTATTTAGTATTCATTTTTTTCATAACAATTCACCATTATTACATTAAATATGTTATTTAAAACGTCAGTTGAAATTCTATGAGATGATTGTTGTACAACACTTAGATTTTTGAAACATACATTCTCTATCTAAATTGTATGAAGAGCTAGTTAGAACAGGAAAGTCATAGATATACTATCTGATTGATAGATTAATCGTTTGGTGTTGACCCTTCCAGTCTCTCAGCAACTACGAAACGTGCATTTAGCATTATGAAACTCATTAAAACATCACTTCAAAATAAAATGGGAGGAATTTCTTCAAGATTGTATGATTGTCTATATTGAAAGAGAGTTTACAAAAAAAAATTAAATCTGATTTGATAATTGATGAATTTTATGTTATAAAGCATCGTCGGGCATAACTTAAATAATTTTTTTTTGTTTATTTTTTAAGTTTATATTATTTTTTCAATGTTAGCTATAAATCTTGATATTATAAATAAAAAAAATTAAATTTTTTTTAATATATATCAGCCCTCCTAGAAAAATATTTCTGGGTACGTCCCTGACTGTCCATTAGAATTATCCTTGTGGGTAGCTAAATACTGTTAATTTTTGTGATTCATCATCAATCTTATTTACCAAAATTTACTTTTACAGTCAAAACTTAAAAATACTTCTTTCTTTTAATAAGTGATAGGTACTGAATGTATCATTGTATCAAATTCCTCTATTAGTTTTAATTCTATCTTAAAAGTTTCTTATAAGATTTTTGCTTTTGGAAAAATTCCTTTTTAAATTCTTTATTATGCTGAAGCCTATTAGAACATTCATTTGCATAGTATCCTTCTTCATTGCATATCCAACATTTACATTTATTTTTTTCCTAATAAAAAATAATTTTTCTTCTCAGGTGTTATTTTTTCTTCTTTTAAAATATATTTGTTTATAAGATTTTTTATTATATATTCTTTTGTACTTTTGGAAATCTTGTTTCCTAAATTTATATCTTCTTATTTTTCTGAATTTTTTATGCTTCATATATTTATTATAGGATCTTATGTTACAGCCATATTTTCCTAGCATTCTAAAATCTTTTGAATCATAACAAATTTTATCATTTTCTCTTATTTGCTTAGATTATTTTCTTTCTTTATATTTTACTATTATATAAATTTTAAAACTTCTTATTCTTCCTCCCAAAGTATCAGGTATTGTTTATCTATTTCTTTTATTCCATACTTCTGTCATAATTTTATGCAATGTTCTAGGTAATTTTTAAAAAAATATTTTCTTATGAGTTTCTTGCATAGAATGGGCAACTTATAATAGTACATTTCATACTCATAATAAAAGAATATATGTGACACATATTACATATTTTTATATTTGCTAAATGCCATGTAGCTTTATTTATTTTATTTTTACTAGATTCAATAATGTTTATTCCTTTATCTTCTCCAATGAATTCTTTATATATCTCATTTGTTACACTGCTTAAGTATTCTCTTCCTGTAGTTGCATTTCCTTACATTACTAAATGTAGTTGTTTTGTTAAATTTGTAAACCAAATTTTTACATTTTATGAGCCACTAAGACTCTACAAGTGAAGGGTTTATTTGTGTGGTTGTAGAAGTTTGTATAATTACACTCATTTTACTAGACTATTTTTCTAAGGCTTTCATTCTATCTCTTATGCAATCTAAATCTAGAATGTTAGATTTGTAATTTTCATGAGGTCTAAACTTTGGTAAAATACTATCTCTAGTACCGCAATATAATCATTCTTTCAATTTTGGTTGTTGTCTTTTTCTATTAAAAGGTTCAGGTTCTTCTTGTCTTTCCTTTCTTTTCTATGTAGGTCAAATGTTTCTCTTCTTTGTGGAGTTGCTCTTGGTGTAGTTGATAATACAGGTTCCATGTGAATTCTTTTACTTATATTTTTTTATTCAGATTCATTTTTCCTAATTATTGTCATATCATCTTCTTCTTTATTTATACATAGTTTTTTTTCATAATATTTTTCTAATTCTTCATTTATTAAGGTTAACAAATTAATTAATTTTTCTATATATCTATTTTTGGGTTCATGAATTGTTCTTCTAAATCTTTTATGTATTCTATTTAAATTTTAATTATATCTTTGAATTTTTTTCTCATCTTTTCTTTTATCATTCTTGGGCATTAAAGCATCCTAAGAGGTTCATCTTTTAATCATTTTAATGGATCAAATTTTAATTTATTTTCTCTTGGTATGCTATTAATATCTCTTTTTAATTATGTAATTTTTTTATGCATATCTAATTGTATTTCTTTTAATTCTTGCAAAATTTTAATATTCAATTCATCTGTGATATCTATTTTTTCTGCTGAGAGAATTAAAGTCTTCATTATAAATATTGGGTTGTTACATATGTTTGTTAAGTTATTATTCTCCTCTAATTGTATTCTTAACAATTCGTCTTTTACCATATTATTTTATTTTATAAATCAATTCTTTTACTTCTTCAATTTCTTCTTTTAATTCTTCTATTTCTTTGTCTTTTTTATTGATCTCTGCTTAAGTGTATAAACTTAATCCTTTATATGTTACTTTTTCTTACTGATATAAGATGTTTTTCTTTAATGTCTAAATTTCATTCATCAGATATTTTATATTCTATTAATGTTTCTAGCTTTATTATTTTTCCTATTCTTTTGAATATTTTATCTATTTTTATAAGTTTGTTTTGTCCATATATTGAACTATTGTGACTGTTAGTGAATACCCTATTAGATAATGTACTGAAAATGAGTGATTTTTATTTTCATTAAATTTTCTCTTTCAAAATCATAGGCTAGGCTTAATACTTGGTTTAGATTTTTATCATAGATATTAACAGCAAATCTAGAGTATGCTATAAACTTTAATTTCTTGTATCCTAGGTTTTCATTAATTATTCCTAATAAAACATTTTTTTTGTTTGCTATCCTATTGTCTAATAATGCTAATTTTATTAGTGTATCTATTCATTCTCTAAAATGTTCTTTCATTAAAATTTGTATTTTTCCTAAATGAATGTACCTATTTTTTTGGAAAATTTTTGATAGTTTTTTCATAATAATTTCTTTATCAATTAATGGTATATTAAACCTTCCTTTTGCATCCATTATAGTACTAATACTCATTTATTTATTACTTATTTTATAATATATTATGTCTTTTCTTGAAAATAATTTTCTTATTTTAAAGAATGATTCTTCTCTAAATTCATCTCCTTCTTTAAGGTTTAGTTTTGAGTTTTGCATTTTTTTTTTTAAAAAAATTAACTAAATATTATTTCTTGTGAAAAATATCCTGAAATGTCTTGTTTCTACTTTTATTATTTCTTGATTTTCATTATTTTTACATGTAATACATATATTTGATGGTATGAGTTTAGTGGATGTTAATAGTAGTTCTAAAAAAAATTTGGTTGCTAATAATATAGACAAACGAAATTACTAGGGCCCAAAACTGTGTGAGGCAGGAAATGTTGGCCAAACTTTATTGGCAAATGATGGCCCTTTTGCTAATAATAAATCATGAGTTCTCCCTAAATTCAGGAATGAAGCTGATTTAATAAAGGACATTGTTGAAGATATCTTGAAGAAGCTGAAGAATGTATCATCAAGCGACATGGAGGATGGTCTAGTTGGAATTGATGAACCCATAGAAAAAATTATATCATTATTGTGCATTGACTCAAGCGAAGATGTTCGTATTATAGGCCTTTGGGGCATGGGTGGTATAGGTAAGACAACTTTGGCTAATATAGTGTTTAATCGACTTGCTTCTAAATTTCAAGGTTCTTGCTTCCTTAATGATATTAGAGAGAATTCAACTGAACTTATTAGAGATAATTCAACTAATCATGTTAGAGAGAATTCAATTAATCATGCAATCAGCTCTTTACGGAAGAAGCTTTTCAGTGGGTTATTAAAAGAAGAAAACCCAAATCTTGCAGAAAGGAGGTTACAACTTAGAAGGGTTCTCATTGTTCTTGATGATGTGAGTAGTCCAAAACAATTAGAAGTATTGGGTGGAAAGGGTAGTCGTTTTGGTGCTGGAAGTAGAATAATTGTGACTACTAGAGATAGGCAAATTCTTACAAATATTGGAGCTCATGGAATGTACCAAGTGAAGAACTTGAGGTACAATCATGCTCTTCATCTATTTCGTCGTATTGCTTTTAATGAAAACTATCTGGCTGAAGATTACAATGAATTGTTAGAAAGGGCAGTGCAATATACGAAAGGCGTTCCAATAGCCATTAAATTCTTAAGTATGAATCTCCAAAGTAAAAGTAAAGAAGACTGGGAAAGTGAGCTGAATAACTTGAAACGAGTTCCCAATATGGAAACATATAATGTTTTGAGAATAAGTTACGATGGATTAGTTCGTGAAATGCAAGATAATTTTCTCGACATCGCATGTTTCCTTAAAGGGAGGTATGAAGATGATGTAAAAAGCATACTAGATGCTTCCTTAAGTGCTCTCATTGATAAGTCCCTCATAAGTATTATGAATGGAAAAGTTTGGATGCATGATTTACTACAGGAAATGGGTCGTGAAGTTGTTCTCGAAAAATTCCTTGAAATGCGTACTTGGTTGTGGATTAAGGAGGATGTCTACAACGTGTTAGAGAATAATCTAGTAAGTGCCAGACTCTTTACTTTTCTCATTCAAGCATTTGAAGCTGTTTTTTATTTGTTTAACAATTTGGGAATACACATTGATGATAAGAAGAGTTACACATTCAAGTATAATTTACGGATATTATAAGAAAATATATTATAATAGAAATGTAAGTTAGAAAGATAGACTATAATTCAATCAAGCAACAATGATTTAATCTTTAATATGCAATTAACTTAATATATTATATTATTGACACGCTACTAAAATATATTTATACTTTTAAGAAATTTTGTAGACCTCTTTAAACTAATAATAAGGTTGAAAATCACGAGGACCTCATCCCATGTCCAAAAAAAGAAGATAAATTTAATTTAATTTAATTTTTTAAAAATAATAATAATAAATATTAATAATAATAGTAGACAATATTTTTGATTAAGAGCAATTAGGATTCAACAGTAGAGGCAATTAGGCCTTTTATTGAAGAGGCAATTAAGCCTCCATGAATGAGGCAGTTGTTGGCAAAGATTCAAGACAACAGAAAAATATCGAATTCATTGAAAATTCCAAGAAATCAAGATGTGAGTAAATAACATCCAAATACAAATAAATTTTGTAAACATACAAGAAAAAAATACTTGCAGGATTTTATATTTATTATAAAAAAGATACTTAAGTTTTGCATTTATTTTTATAACAATTTAATCATATTGTTATTTAAATAGTCATTTGTTACGGTCACTTTTTAATAACAGACTAAATTATCACTAAAAATAAGTATAAAAATTAAGTATTATTTTTAAAATAAATATAAGACTTATAAAGTCACATTCCCACAAAGAATAAACACCAAAACAATTACGCTTATGAAATACATCGGGTAAAAAACAATAACCAAAGTAATTATGTTTATGAAATACAATTGGTAAAAAACAATAAATAAATAATTAGGATAATACCAATTTAAAAGTTCTCTTATGATAAATATGTAAAATGAAGTAGAAAAAATTACATCTACCTATCTATCTATCTATATAAAAGATGGAGTTTTTTCTCATATTTATATGACATTTTTTTGTTTGATATTTTTTATTATTTTATTATATCTTACATATCTACAATTCTCATTATTTTATTATCTCTTGGCTCTTGTTACTATTTTTTTAAGAGAGAAATTTTTTTCCATAATATTTGTTTGATATTTTTTAGTTTGATGATTTTTTTATATTACTACTCTTTTAAGAGAAAAAAATTTGCTCATAATATTTGTTTGATATTTTTTAGTTTGATGATTTTTTATATTTTATTTCTATATATCTATTAGTCTATAATAAAAAGGGGAGTTGTCTTCTCTTATTGGTCAACTCATTTATTTGAATTATTTTTGTTTGATATTTTTACAAAATGAAAAAAAAAAAAAAAAAAGATTTAGTCATTGATAGCCCACATAAAATCTATATTTATTTATCTATATATAAATGAGAGTTTACTTTTTCTTATTTATTTGTATTTGATATTTATATTTCTTTTATTTTATTTCATATTTATTTGTATTTAATATTTATATATTTTTTATTTTGTTTGAAATAAAAAGTAGAGGATTAAAAGAAAGTAGTTGATAATCTGTATAATCTGACAGCATATTAGTGAACAGGTGGTAGTTTTTTAGTAATATTATATGTATTAAATTGTTGTATATATTAATTAACATAAAATAATAAAGTAAGTAAATATCAATTTAAAAAAATATCATTATATCTAATTTGTAAAAATAAAAAAAAATAAAGTATCATGTTACCTTCAATAAAATACTCTTTACAAGAATACAATAAGTTTTCCTTATAAAAAAATTATGCATTTATGGGATAATTAGATCTTGAAATAATTTTTATTGTTATTTTATTTTTTTTTAACAATTATATATTTTTATGATTCTTTGAATAGTAAAAAAAAATTAAAGGAGAAATTGTAAATTTTTTTATTAAAAAATATATAATTTGCAAATAAATAATAACAGGAGTAGTCGAAGTGAATAGACAATAAATAAGTTAAAAAATATCGAATGCATGATACAAACCTAGAAAATAAATATTCAATTACTATAAATAAACTCCCTAACAAGCATGATGAGAAATGAGAAATATACATCCTATATTCCTATTTATTTCATTGTCCTCCATACAAATATCATTTATTTTATTTTATTTTTTTTTAGATTTTTATTTAATAAAATTATTTAGGAGCTGATGTCAAAAAATTGTCAGAGAAATAAACAAATTATATTTGATTTTTTTTTTTTATAAATTTTGTTTGATAATTTGTTTTGTATTGTTATTTTATTTGATAATATTATTTTGGAGTTGATGTTAAAAGGATATACTTCTAATTGCATAAGGAAACAATATCAAACCTTATGAACTTTATTTATTCTCGAAATATGATTGAGTTGGTTCATTTTCTACCAAAAAATGCTAAGATAATATAAATTTGTACTTACATTCGTACCTATATTAATTATAATATGACATGTGTCTAAATTTTCTTTAAAAGGAATAACTTTTTTTCATTTTCAAAATTACTTGATTACTTGTCATACCATAATTAATATAAGTGGAAGTTTATGTGCAAATTTATGTGTCCTAGCATTACACTTTTACCTCTGACTAAAAAAAAGCATTCCTCTTCTAACAAATCCTTCTTTGTTCATTAAAAATAGGTATTTATGAGTATTAGTTAAAAAAATTATTATTTAATTTGAAATGATATATAATAGTTAAATTAGACATTATATATTTTAGAAGCAGTTTGTTAAATAGTAAAATTTATTTGACATTAAAAGTTGAATAATTTAAATAAAAGACATATTTTAATATCTTTAATTTATTATGCATAATCTCTTGTATTTCAAAAAAATACACATGACATAATTCCCATTTGAAAATATAAAAAATTTATAATTCAAGTTTTAATAATAATTATGTGAATATAAATTGTATAAAAAAATATACAAGGGAGCACGAGCCCAAATCTAGTAATTAAAAAAAAAGAAAACAAAACAAAACAAAAACAAAAGAGTAGTTTTGATGCAATTCTTTTTTTTCTTTTCTTTTTTTAAATTTAAGTAAGGCTTTGTTTTCCCTCCTTAGAAATAAAATGCATTTATGGGTAGTTATTGTGAAAATGGGGGGATTGCATATTAAAAAATTGAAGGGGAAAAAGAAAAAATAAATAAAGAAAGAAAGATGAAAGCATTAAAAATTCAAATGAAAAACAAAATTCTCACAACAAATACCCAAAGCAGTAACATTTATTTTTTCAATATTAAAGAAAAACTAATCTAATATTAAACGAAACCAATCCCACATGAACACAAGTCTAATTAAAACCAAGTTTACAAGCCCAATTAAAACCAACTCGCTGTTTAATAATAATGTAATAGTAAAAGATTGAGAAAAAGCGAAATGCGCAGATACCTCCATCAATTGCGGGAATTAGAATCCAGAATCGGACCTTTGTTTAACTGTCTTATTTGGATTTCGATTAAGTCATTTCTTCTGTCCATCAAACAATAATTCATATTGTTCTCTTATTTGGAATGGTTATGGATGGGCGGGAGTTCTGCAGGATTTGAATATGCCTATTTCTTGGGTTATAATTAAATAGGTTGGAGTTTTGGGGTAATAATTGAATAGGTTGGAGTTTTGAGGTGTAAACATTTTAGGGGTATTTGAAGTGTAAAACATCATTTGCGATTCCATGTGTAGTTTTTTATTAGAAAAAAAGTCTCAACAAGTTTTAACTTGCTATAATAAGTCACTTTTATAATTTGGGTCGATTAAATATTAATAAAAAATTAATATAGTCAAAATATTAAAAATATCTAATAAATTAATGGTCGATATTTAATCGTTATTTTGGTGATAATTAGGTAAAATAAATCTTGAGGGTCCATTTTTAATAAAAAATTACACATAAGACCACAGATGAATTTTACATCATTTTTTTGTTTGTTTCAACATTTTATTGAAAGCAATCAAAAAGAAGCAAGTAAATAACAATTAGATTGGAGGTGAACACATTAATCATATAATGACATGTAAAAAAATTATCTAAAAAATTAAATCATTTCTCCATGTTTTAATATAATTTTTCCATGTATCACAATATGATTGATATGTGAAAAAATTTGTGCAAATTTATTTATTGTTAGTACTTGTCTAGATTGGAAATATCTTACCACGCAGGAAATGTTAGGGTCAAGTGAGTCCAATTCTTCTCTATTATTTTTTATATGTTACTTTATGTATTATTAATATGCAACAAGTAGGTGAGAAAAAATAGTTAAAAATGTGAATTCTTATTGTATACATGTTTACTAACCATTGATATAGCATATAAAGTAGTACAGCCAACATGGTACTAGTAATTTTCATCTTATTCGATGGCCCCTCAATTTTTCTGAATTCAAATTTCGTACCACGTATGGTAAGATGTGGATGTATGTGACATAATATTAAGCAAACAAATACATAACAAAAATGACTAAAATATGGGCTTTTGTTACATTAATTTAGGTCATTTTATTATATTTTTACTGCATACTAATATCACATCAAGTAACAAATCAAAAAGGCACCGTGATTTGAAATCGAGGTTCTATTTTTAGTAAGTTGTTGTACCTGTTCATATTCCAGGGAACTCCAGAAATTAGGGGTATATCCTTGGACATCTCCGGGAACAGAGAGCTACGCCTGACTTCTACAGCTTTTAAGCCAATGAATAATCTCAGAATACTGTCATTATATGATTCCAAATCACCTAGAAAATGTAAGATCGACCTTTCCAAAGGACTTGAATGTCTCCCTGATGCACTTAGATGCCTTCGCTGGCATGGATACACTTTGAAATCTTTTCCATCAAATTTTAATCCAAAGAATCTTGTCGAACTTGCAATGCCCTTTGGCAAGTTTAAGCTGCTTTGGAACAGAGACCAGGTATGCATCCTTTTTTGGGCAAATGTTTCATCTATTATTCAAAGTATTGCTTTAGTTTCAATTTACTACCAAAAATATTTTTTGTATTAATTTACTACTTAAAGTATTTAATTTTGTTTCAAATAACAAAAAAATAATTTTAAAATATCATCTATCATAACTCAGCCCAAAGTTTTTGGACATGAACGGGGAATTAGAATTGAGCATTAACGTGATATCTATTTGAAACGCAATTGAAAGATTCAAGTAGTAGAAAATTGACACTTTGTTTTTTTTTTTTTTTTTTTTTGTAGTAAATTGAAACTAAAATAATACTTTTTTATTACAAAATAAAAAGTTTGCCCATCTCTTTTTAATTACCTCTTTTAGAAGTGTTTTTTAATGTGGCATTCAAGATGCACACACAAGTTACCTTTAGTTGTACGGTTTTTATCACAGGAATTACTGAAGTTAAGATTAGTTGACCTTGTAAAGTGTGAGCACCTAACTCGAATCCCAGACCTCTCAGGGTCTACAGATCTCAAGACCATACGTCTTGAAGGTTGTAGGAAGTTGTTGAATGTGAGAGACTTGTTAAAATGTGCAAGTCAATTGAAGTCTCTTCAGGTTCTTAACCTATCTGGCTGCCCTTATATTGACAAGTTTCCAGAACTTCCTAGAACTATGAGGCAGTTAAATTTGAGCGAGACAGAAATAAAAGAAGTTCCCTCATCAATTAATAATCTCTCTAGTCTCAAGGCACTTGTACTAAGAGATTGCAAAGGACTTGTGAGCATTCCAACTACTATCTGTAAGTTGGAATCTCTAAGGTCTCTCGATCTATCTGGCTGCTCCATGTTGGAGAACTTTCCAGAAATCTTGGAGCCCATGAACGAGTTGGTGAATCTTGATTTATCCCGCACTGCAATTAAAGAGCTCCCATCCAAAATTGAAAATCTAGTTATGCTTCAAAATTTAAAGCTAGAATATTGCAGCAGACTTGAGCTTTCCCCCGAAAATATCAACACATTTTCGAGTTTATCTTCATTAGAAATTTTAAACCTTAATGGAAGCACTATTGAAGAACTACCAGCAAGCTTTAAACAACTGTCTAAGTTGTCCTGGCTATTCTTAAGCCATTGCAAGAACCTTAAATCTTTACCAGAACTTCCACCATTTATAGAAAAATTGTTGGCAGATAACTGCCCTTCACTGGAGACTGTGTCAAGGTCAAGAACAGGGCTAGTCGACGATTGGAGTCAATATCCAGTTTGTAAGGAAATAGTTGATTTCAGTAACTGCCCAAAATTGGATCAGGATGCTCGGAGAAATATAACAGCTGATGCAAAGCTTAGGATTATGCGTATGGCACATTTATCATACACGATGGGACATGTAAGGAAAATATCTTAAACTATCTCCTCTTCATGAGTAGCATTAACCTTTGTATTAATGAATAATGTTGAGTTTAAATCCATGGTACAGGGATATAAGTTTGCTAAAGAGGCTTCAGCTAGCATTTCTTCCGTGAGTATTTGTTGCCCAGGAAATGAAGTTCCGGAATGGTTTGAATTCCAAACTGATGGGTTTTCAATAAACTTGGAGCTTCCTCCACAGTGGTTCAGTACCACCTTCTTGGGTTTTGCTGTGTGCATAGTTGCTAAAGTCTGGGAGCATAAACGTGGTCGAGCTCTGAGATTTCGATGTGAATCACATCTCCAAAGCGATGATGGAGACAGCATAAAGTTCAATGGAAGTATGGAAGTGTGGTATCATCGTTCTGGATTCAGGTTTTCCCAACAAGATCACATGTTCATGTTGTATGACCCCTGTCTGTGCTTTGATGTTGTCAAGGAGAAAAAATCTGGTCAGTCCAGTCGTTTTCAAAATGTCAGCAAGGCCTCATTTAACTTCTTTGTAGAGGGTATTGATGGTGAACGTCTTGCATTATGCAATGTGGAAAAGTGTGGTATCTCCTTGGTTTATGCACAAGATGCAGAGGTGCTTTCTGCTACTGACAAAAAATTTGGAAAACCAAGGTGGTCTGAGGAAGGTGTCACACCTAATTCACGTCTCAATCATTCAAGAGGCTGGATATTTGAATACCTTGGGAATTACCACCGAAAAATTAAAGAGAGCAAAGTATATAAGATAAGAAGAGCACTCGTAGCAGTGACCGTGTGCCTTATCCTTAACATCCAATACAATGATGAATTGAAGAAAAATAGCAAAATGTATGCTTTTACGCTTGAGCATTATATTGCTTCATCTGTGGTACTTATTTTTGCATCCATTTTAGTTTTTTTTATATTAAAGAACAAGTAAGGGCACCCCTCTACAGAAACGGTGCCAAGTCTAGGACAGCTCACAACTTGTGAATCTAATTATCTAAAGAATGGACAACAGTAACTTCTGAGGAGTTAATTGGTGGGGAGGGATATGACTAAGTTTGGTTCTGTAACTCTTAAATAGGTTTACATTTTCTCTTCTTCCCTCTCAGTCAACAAAAAAGCAGTAACCCCAATCTGTCTGTTTCTTGCTCTTCTCAACAGTGTAACAAGCTTAAACAAATTTCATTTTGAGCAGAGGATCCAATTGAATGTGTTATTCTTCTGGATTTGTAAGGAAGTGGAAAGTGATTGTGACTACTTCATCTTTTCTCCTTCCATCTCAGTTTTAGAAGCAAGGTTTAAACTCATATTTTTTACCAGCCAATTTATAATGCTCTGTTAGTTAATTGGGGGTTCAAAACTGGGTTTTAAAGAAAGGGCATATTCGTAGTTTTAGCTTCAAATTAATATGACTTATTTTCTCTATGTAACCCTAGAAACATATATATAAATATATGAGTGCTTGTTTCTCAAGCTTGTGCCGAACAATGAAGAGGCAAAAATGAATTAGAAGTCATCAGCCATTATCATCCTGTGAGAAGAACAGAAACAAATATCATCAGCCACTTTAAAGCCATATAAGACAAAAATCAAGATTAGTTATCATCATCTTGAATTAACATCAAAGGTAATTTCTTGAATTACCCATTGTACAAGCCGTTCCACACCTTTGAGGAATTCTTGCAAAATGAGTAAAGTGACTTATAATTTACCGTTTAGAGCCAGTAAAGGCTGAGAAAAAAAATTAAATAAATAAATAAGAAAGGAACGAAAATTTAAAAAACAAAAGAAAAAACAAAGTAAAGCCAGAAAGAGCATATCCCAAAATCCCCCAATTTCTTGAATCCTACGAGTCACGACCATCTCTCGCCATCATCTTCCTCGCAGTTCATCCCACTCTCACACCATTTATGACACCATCTTACACTAAGAAATAGAGGAGGCTGAGAAAGGTAGGAGAAGAAGAGGAGAGATACGGGGAGATAAAGTCTACACTCTACAGCGATGGGAGAGGGAAAAGCAATGAAAGAAACCTAACCAGGGCACTCTTAGTTTCTGCTCCTCTTCTGCCGAAAACCATAATAGTTCAAAAAGGAGAGAAAATCTAAAGAAAACAAGGAAGAAAAAGAAGTAAGAAGGATTGGGTCCGTGGAAAACAAGGAACATAGTAGAAGAAAAAAATTTGGGAAAATAACAAAATTAACACCCCCAAAAATTATAATAACAAAACTAGCACTCTTGTGTTCAATTAAAATTGAACGACAATAATTTGGACTCGTTCAATATTGAACGTTCAATATTATCCGTTCAATTAGAATTGAATGACGATAATTAAACCTATTTAATATTGAACGTTCAATATTTTACGTTCAAATTGAATATTGAACGTTCAATATTAAACGTTCAATTCTAATTGAACACAAGGGGGTGCTAGTTTTGTTATTATAATTTTTAGGGGTGCTATTTTTGGTAATTTCCTAAAAAATTTTATTTTATTTTAATGCTCTCCTTTCTTAAGTCACAAGCATTAAATTAAAGTAAAGTCTATTGACCTAATTTATTTGTTTCCTTTTTCTATGACCTACTCTTCTTTCTTTAATTATTAATTATATTTTAATTTATATAATTTGTAGATTAAAATATATTTTGTTAGATTTATAAAAAAAATATGAAAAGATTTGATTTTTAACTTTAATTAAATTTTTATTTCGTTAGGTTTATAAGAAAAATATGAAAATGTTTGGTTTTTAACTTTAATTAAATTTTAATTGAGAATTTAGGACTTTAATTCATTTTTGTGAGTTGCTATATTTATGTAAATTTAGTGTCAAATTTTTGTTATAGTGGTACTTCAAATTGACTGAATATACAATTTCATAAGATTATTATTTGTAAATAGTTTATAATTAAAATTGAATTTAGTTTGTAAAAGATTATTTTTAAACCATTACAGTTGATGTATTATTACAAGTATATATTTGAAATGGGATATTTTTAAAAACTTGTTTGTCAATGTCATATTCCCTATAAATTTAAAGTTTCATAATTTATGAATAATTTATATATCATAGTTCGATCTAAATTATTTAAATACTAAGTTATCATTTTAAATAAGTTTAACTGTAGATGTTTGCAATTCAAGGGTGATGAATTTGGAAAAAATTGTTTGATATTCTAATTTTACTCTTATATTATGACTATATTATTAAATTACATGAATATCGACTTATTTTTACCATAAGTCGACTTAAATTCGAACTAAAATTCTACACTTTCTAAGTTGCTATTTTAAATGGCGTTTAAATGTAGACGCTTGCATTTCAACAGTGGATAGTTTAGGATAAAAAGTTTGCTATTCTGATAGTACCTCTATATTAGAACTGTAATATTAATTTGCATGTATATCGACTTATTTTCACCATAGTTTGACTTAAATTCGACCTAAATTACTTGAAAGTTAAGTTGTCATTTTAAATAAATTTAACTGTAGACGTTTGCATTTGAAGGGTGATAATTTTGGAAAAAATATTTGGTATTCTGATTTTACCCCTATATTATGAATGCATTGTTAAATTACATGCATGTCAACTTATTTCTATCATAGTTCGACTTAAATTTGACCTAAATTACTTGAAAGCTAATATGCCCTTTTAAATGAATTTAACTGTAAACGTTTGCATTTGAAGGGTGATGATTTTGGAAAAATTGTTTGGTATTCTAATTTTACCTCTATATTATGACTATTGTTAAATTACATGGATATTGACTTATTTCTACCATAATTCGACTTAAATTCGAACTAAAATTCTACCCCTTCTAAGTTGCTATTTTAAATGGTCTTTAAATGTAGACGCTTGCATTTCAACTGTGACGATTTAGGATAAAAAGTTAGTTATTCTAATAGTACCCCTATATTAGAACTGTAATGTTAATTTGCATGCATATCGACTTATTTTTACCATAGTTCGATTTAAATTCGACCTAAATTACTTGAAAGCTAAATTGTCATTTTAAATGAGTTTAACTATAGACGTTTGCATTTAAAGGGTGATGATTTTGGAAAAATTGTTTGGTATTATGATTTTACCCCTATATTATGACTGTATTGTTAAATTACATGTATATCGACTTATTTTTACCATACTTCGACTTAAATTCGATCTAAATTACTTGAAAGCTAAGTTGCCATTTTAAATGAGTTTAACTGTAGACGTTTGCATTTGAAGGGTGATGATTTTGGAAAAAATGTTTAGTATTTTGATTTTACCCCTATATTATGAATGTATTGTTAAATTACATGCATATCGACTTATTTGTACCATAGTTTGACTTATATTCGACCTAAATTACTTGAAAACTAAGTTGCCATTTTATCTGAGTTTAACTTGTAGACATTTGCATTTGAAGGGTGATAATTTTGGAAAAATTATTTGGTATTTTGATTTTACCCTTATATTATGAATGTATTGTTAAATTACATGCATATCGACTTATTTCTACCATAGTTCGACTTAAATTTGACCTAAATTACTTGAAAGCTAAGTTTCCATTTTAAATGAGTTTAACTGTAGATGTTTGCATTTGAAGGGTGATGATTTTGGAAAAATTGTTTGGTATTCTGATTTTACCCCTATATTATGACTGTATTATTAAATTACATACATATCGACTTATTTCTACCATAGTTCGACCTAAATTAGACCTAAATTATACCCTTTCTAAGGCACTATTTTAAATACATTTAATTTTAGAATGCTTGCATTTAAAAGGTGACGATGTTGGAAGAAATGTTTGGTATTATGATTTCACCATAATTAGACTAAATTGCATGTATTTCGACTTATTTTTACTATAGTTAAACTTAAATTTAACCTAAATTATTTAAATGTTAAGTTTCTATTTTTAAATTATTTTAAACGTGTATGAACGAGTGCAAATGTATTGAACATAATATCAGTGAAGTGTTTTTCTTGTATTACAAATTTTGTACTTAAATACATTTACGTGAGATATGATCATAATATGATAATATCATTTTAACAATAATACCTATTTATGTAAATTATTTTGTTCAGATTGGAGATGGATGGACTGAGTGCACTAGTAATACATGGTGGTGAGTGAGTCAAGTTAGAAAATAGAGAGGAATATCATGGTAAAGAAGGTGTTGTGATAAGGTTACGAGAAGGAGATGATTACCTTGGGTTGAAAGATAAGTTATACAAGAAATTAAAAATTGATAAATACAAAAATGTTTTGTCAATTAAATATTTCTTTAAGAATGATGTAGTATTTCCAACAGTTGCAATATGTGATGATGAAGATTTGGATGAATTTATGAACTTGCACTTTGAAAAAAATCATAGTAAATCTGTAATGTATGTTTTTGTTCATATGATAGACATCGAGCATTCCACCTGCTCACAAACTAATGAGAATGGTGGTGGTCAATTGTTGAAATGAGATCGCCTGTCGACCAGTCCCAAATTCACTTCACTCCTCATTTGGTTGAAAACATGTCATTGTTGCATTCCATAAGAATACTAGAGAATGAATATTTTGATATAAATAAAAACATAAAGACAACGATTGAGGAGAGTCCATTACAAAATGTAAGAATAGATGAAGGACGTATAAATTCATGCTCAACAATTAATGTAGCTCATGAAGTTTAGAGACAAAATGATTCAAACAATCTGGTTGTCCCACATTCAACAACATCAACAAGAAATGAGTGTACAGGATCGAACATGAGTTTTGAAAAATCAAAAGGCGAGCTTGGATTAAGTGTTGGACAAGTATTTGACTCTAAATCTCGTCTTCTTATAGAAATTGGTATTTATGCTATACGAACCAATTTGAGACAAAAACGAGCAAAAGTAGAAGGGAGGTTGTAGTAATTAAATGTGTTCACCAAAATTGTTGTTGGAGGATCAGAGCTAACAAGATATTGGGATTAGAAAGATTCAAGGTGACAATTTTCAACAAACTTAACTTGTGATCCGAACAAATATATGGTAAAAAATCGAGCAACAAAATCAAAGGTGCTTGCGAATGCGATGAAGATGAGATTGGTTAGGCCTGGTAGAGTTTATAAGACTAAAGATATTATTGATGATTGTAGGGAAGAGTTTGGGATTGAAATAAGTTATACAACTGCCTATAGGTCAAAGGAAAAAGCTCTAAATTTTATTAGAGGCACTACAGAGGAATCATTTCTTAAGCTCCCATCTTACTGTCACATTCTTAAGAAAAAAAATCCTTGAACAGTGACTCAGATTGAAGTAAATCCTGTGGGAAGATTTAAATATTTTTTTCTTGCTTTAGGACCTTCACTTTGAGGTTTTTCTAATTGTATGAGACACGTTGTTAGTATTGATGGTTCTTTTTTGTCCGGTCAATATGTTTGACACGTTATTTGTCATAGCGACATCAGATGAGAATAGTAACACCTACCCAATTACAATGGGTATTGGAGATTCAGAGAATAACGATGCTTGGGAATGGTTCCTTTCCAAATTAAGTAGTGCAATAGGCAAAATTTTTGATCTCGTCATTGTTTCGGACAAACATCTAAGCATTTTACAAGCTATTCCAAAAGTCTTTCCTAATGCCTTACATGGATATTGTGCTTTCTATATGGAGATAAACTTAAACAACATATTCAAAAATGAAAATATAATTCCCTTATTCCGTTGTTATTCAAGAGCATACACAATAATGGAATTTGATAAATAAATGGCTAATTTGAATGGTATTGATCCTGCTATCACAAATTATTTAATTGATGCGGGAAAAGAGAAGTGGTCAAGGCATCATTTTCCAAGCATGAGATACGGTATTATGACAACAAACATAAGCAAGTCATTCAACAATGTAATGAGGGCTGCTCGTGAGATGCTGATTACCATGCTTGCCGAGTATTATCACGCCAAGCTACAAGAGTGATTTGTATATCGTAGCCAATTGGCCTTAAAATGGGGGAATCGGTACCTTACAGAGGATGCTGAAGCAAAAACAGTTTGTAATAGGACAAAATCATTAAAGTTTAGAGTCCTAAGGATAAATGCTTATATTTTCCAAGTACAACGTTTATTTATACTTTATTAAATTGTTCCTACTAAATGCGTTATTTACAATGCATCTTTTAAAGTATTAGAAATATTAATTATGTATAAATAACAAGTCATTCATGGAGACACCAGTGATGAAGTAGATTTGTTAAATAAGAAGTATACCTGTAAGGAGTTTGACATTCACAAGATTCCATGTAGTCATGACATAGCAGCAGCTAGATTTGAAGATATTAACGTTCACTCCTTGGTTGATAATAAATATATAGCTGAGTGTTATCTAATTGCTTATTTTGAGCCCATCTTTCCAGCAAATGATCATGGTGAATGGGAAGTCCCTAAGGAAATAGCAGACTTAGTGAATGAACCCCCAAACACAAAGAAAAAATTAGGTAGGCAAAGAAAATGCCGAATTAGATCACGTGGTGAGGAAATTAAGAAAATTACTCTTTGTAGTAGGTGTCGAAGACTTGGACATAATCGTGCAACATGTAATAAGGTCTTACAAATGATTGTCGAACATATACCATTATCCTTCACTTAACTATTTTCACATATAATGCATAAATACTGTAATGTTAAATTGATCATTTGTAGTATGAATTGTTGGTATTTGTTACGTAATTTTAAGTACATGTCATAGTTTGTATAATTATTAATGCCTTGGTTGATATTTAATGAGGGTAACTCTTTTCTCTCTATTATTATACTTGAATGTCAATTATTTATGAATGGTAAATTATATATATTTTATGAATATCTTTTCGTTTGCTGCAAATCATAATCAATTCGCATTCAAAATTAAGTATGTCTTCAAACATAAACTTATTTGAACACACTAGCAAGCAACTCTCATTTCTTCACGTTATGTGTACTTCACAAGACTATTGTTGTATGATTTGCATCAACAGGCATTATATTTTAGAAAAACATTGCTATTAAAAAGAAATGCTAAAAATATACTCATTTATATCTATTTTTGTATTTTGGGAGTTTATTCTTGTGACACGTATTAATATTATATAGAAAAATGAACAATTTTTTACAATTTCTAAAATAATTTGACACGACATAAGAAGTGTAGATCAGAACTGATAACTGAGAAGACATTGATCTTGTTTGATTGCTATGTTTGTAATTAGTTCTTTTTCCTTTGTAGATAATCATTGTTTGATATTGTTCTCATCTAGCCGGATATTAATGCAAATAAATATAATCAAATCAAATTTACAATGGCACAAGAGAACAGAAAATAATCAATTGTAGAAATGCTAATCGTATTTTCATTATCATTAAACTGAGTCGTAAATAGAAGACTTTCATTTATTAAATTGAGAGATATCATAAGAAAAATAACATAGATGAGATCTTTTGGTAAAATATCAATACATCATTGATAACATCTGTCCATAATATTAATGAATTCATCACAATACTGGACATATTGTAGTACAAATTATAATTTGCAAATAAATATTAAATATGATAATATCTGCTTACCAAATTCAATAGCAACACCTACTACAATTGACAACAGGATATACAAATACTCTTGGTCTAAGTTACCAAAATATATGTACATTAGAAGCAAATACCATAATTCGACTACACATATACAAGATAATTTCAGACATGAAACAGGTTATAGACAACATAAAAAGGATCTAAACAAAAACTTTGGTGTGTTAAACACTATAAGAATCACATCAGAAGGATATTGTCTTTAAAATTATATAATTCATAGCATAGCTTCTTCCAAAATAAAGCTATGTCTTCATGCTTAATGCATATCAATGGATTCCTTGTAGTCCGAAATTCAATGAACTTTAATGCATAAATTCTGCAATCTCCATTGTAACATAGTAATAAAAAAATTATTAATAATAAAAATCATGTGTTAATGGATTATAAATAATTTAATTAAATGTAATGAAATTGTACTCACACATTTTCCTGTATTGGTACTCTCTCCCTTTGGTTGCAGGACATTTTCTAAGTTTTTGTAAAGATAATTTTTCGACCATGACGATTTTTCTCATACACTTCACACTTGTTGATGAAATCAGGGAACATCTTACATATAATTTGCATTTGTCTCTTCAAGGGTGCATCTCGAATAAGGGATAGAAGTGAGTCATAGACATGTATCTCTTGCGTTAGAATATCAAACACTAACGCAATCCAATGATCTTTGAAGGATATAATTCCATATAGGACGTCCAATTCATACTATGGCATTCCAAAATTAGGAACGGGTCCCAATATATAATTTATTAGATTTGTGTTAGAGAACCAATCATACGCCTCATTCCTTCCTTCTATCCTTAGCCATTCATCCTTATGACTCAATAATCGTGGTTGCAAAAAATTATGACTAATTACAATGGTATAAACCTCAAAGTATTATAATAAAAATCATTTTTATATATAAGCATATGTCACAAAACTTGTCTTCCCATTATTGAAAACTATCGCGCCAAAAGGATGACTCACTAAGAAAATTGAGTCCATTATTGACCATCTTTTTAGTCTAAATTTTGTAGGGCATACATCAAACTTCTTTCTCAACAACCAGAGACTACAATCAATATGTTGCAAGATACATTTATAATTATTACATTAAAATTATTTGTTCTATTAAAATAAGTGCAATATAAGCAAATTTAAATATTCGAATAACAACATATTTTTTCAAGTGGATAGTAATACTAACTGAGTTGTGACGACTGCCCCTGCGATGCAACCATTAGCCGGCGATCAAACTCCGAAACCGGCCTTACGGATCCACAAGCGTCGATTTTTACAACTCACAGAAATATCCTCTCTGGACTAGAGAGTTCCTTTCGCCTCCCCAGCCTCGAACCTTGGACCTGGCCATAAGTACCAAAGGCCAACGAAGCTGGTACCATCTGGGCTACTAGTCCAGATGGTACCAGCTTTAACAGCTTCGTTGGCCTTTGGTACTTATGGTCAGGTCCAAGGTTCGAGGCTGGGGAGACGAAAGGAACTCTCTAGGCCAGAGAGGATGTTCTTGTGAGTTGTAAAAATCGACGCCTATGGAACCGTAAGGCAGGTCTCGAAGTTTGACCGCAGGCTAATCATTGCATCGCAGGGGCTGTCGTCACAATAAAAGGCACCTTTTATTGTAATTCCACTCGTGATGCATCGATTAGTCGGCGGTCAACCTCCGAGACCGGCCTTATGGATCCACGGTGTACTCTACTTACAGGAATATATATCTGCACTGGCCAAGTGCATTCCTTTCGCCTCCCCAACCTCGAACCTTGGACCTGGCGATAAGTACTAAAGGCCAACGAAGCTGGTACCATCTGGACTAGTAGCCCAGGAATATCCTCTCTGGCCTAGAGAATTCCTTTCGCCTCCCTAGCCTCGAACCTTGGACCTGGCCATAAGTACCAAAGGCCAACGAAGTTGGTACCATCTGGACTAGTAGCCTAGATGGTACCAGCTTCGTTGGCCTTTGGTACTTATGGCCAGGTCCAAGGTTCGAGGCTAGGGAGGCGAAATGAACTCTCTAGGCTAGAGAGGATATTCCTGTGAGTTGTAAAAATCGACGCCTGTGGATTCGTAAAGTCGGTCTCGGAGTTTGACCGCCGGCTAATCGTTGCATCGCAGGGGCAGTCGTCACATGAGTTGAAGAGGTTGGTTTCATTTTTCAAAAGACGTTGAAACCATATAGCATTTGCTCTCCCTTTACTTGGGCAACCAACACTGATGCTGTCCCTAAAGTAAAATTTGTAAAAACTACAAATTAATGAAAGCAAAATTCAACTAAATATAAATAAATATACAAAGTATAGTATCAAAATTTATATATACGAGATCGTATATATAAATGTTCATTTACTTACACCATATTGGACGATGCTTTATGCAGCCAGGAAATGAAATGAAAGTATTTATCTTATTCTAGTCCTTTGTTGACATTATAGTAATGAAGAAAGCATCCATCAAGTACATCGAATGACTGATCTATTTTTGATGCCTTCCTCTTCCTTCCATTGTTCTTGTAGATTGCATATGGAGATCTCAGGGATGGACCAATCGATTTGTGCTTTCTTGTGTAGTACTTCTTTGTTGGTGTGGGGCTTGACACAATCATACAACAATCTGGATCGTTTACATCAACGTCCTTTGATTGTGTCTCAATATCCTTTTCAATTTCATGCCCTGTACTGCCAAATTTTTTTTTTTGTAATTCTTCCTTGAAGAATATAATTTGAATAGATTTGTCCTCTTGACAATACTGATTTTTGTACGTGTCCACATCATCGTCAATATTGGTAGCTTTATCATCATCCATAGGTACATTTTCATTCTTACCAACAATGTCTTCTTCTCCAATGACCCCTTCATTAGAGTTTCGTGGTATATCACACCTAATATTGACGCCAACTGTAGTATCCACATCACCACTACAATTTGCCCTAATGGGCTGCTTCCTTGAAATACATGATGACCTTCTAAAGGAATATTTATGTTTTCCTTATTCAACACATCTAAAATACTGGCCACCATCTACTTAATTTCCCAAACTTCTTCCTTAACAACGAGCAGTTCTTCCATAACCTAATCATATATATGAATGGATAAGTATTTAAATATCATCAATGTCAATAATGAAGTAGAAATTAAATATGATTACATAACGTACCCAAACAGGATGTTAGACAAAGTTCAAAAGACACACTGGTTGATGAAATTAATTGTATATTATCAATGGATGTTGTTGATAAAGAGGGTAGATATTGATTGTTCAACTTTTCCTTCCCCTTGTCAACTTTTTCAATATTATGAAATACTTGCTCACCAAACTCTTCAGGCTTTCCTCTTTTAGAAGCCAAACTTGATTTATAATATAACATCTCCTTCTCCATTTCAGTAGGGGCCAAAACTTGTTGAACCAAAAGCTGCAATAAATTTAACATTTTACATATTCATTAAATTATAAACATTAATTATTAATGTTTATACAATAAATTACTAAGAATTTTAATTTAGTAATACATGATACTTACATCATCATGACTGAAGTAAGTCCTCTCCAAGTATTTGAATCTCAACCATAGACCAGTCTTATTGTTTTTTCATTTCAAAATACTGGCATTGAATCTAATGCACGTTGACAAACTAAATCATCAACTAAAGCTGGTATGGCTTCGTAAGCCCATACTTGTAATGCCAATGGAAAACCATACATTGTTATACAATGTACATGCATATGATTTCCTCGCGTTATTATCTTCTTCATTATCATCCATATCCACATCATTTTCTTGTACCTCTTCTTCAATTTCTTCTTATTTTTTCCAGATGTATTGATGTTCTTTGTTACCCTATTCACCATACTGCTTTTCATCTTTCGTATGGTAAAATCATAAACGACCTTCCCCCATGAAAAGTTGTTAAATCTACCCAGATCTTCAACAAGACACAAGTAATGAAAATTAATCTTATGTGAGTTTTGCTCTCCCAACAAGATAACTTCTAATGCGACCACAAGTGACAAACGAAGAACATCTTTTTTATCCGTGTTCTTCGGTAACCTTTTGTATACTTCACATAACCCTGACTTGGTAATGATATTCTCCCTTCTAAAATATTGCTCTTTCAAGCGACTTTGGAAAGATGGATGTTATCATCACCGGTAAACATCAAACCGGTTATGAGGGAAAATTCTTTATAACCAAATCGATGTACACGTCCATTAAAAATAATTCTAAATTCTTTTTCGCTTTGTTTGCTATCTTGCATCTTTAGAAGATGGTGCATCAAAGGTCTTGTGAACTCAATTTGATGCATTCTCAATAGAAATCAAAAGCATGATTCTTCAAAGTCCCTCTTCAAACCAAACATGTCTAATTTTGACTTGATTGTTTCAATTTCTTCCATTCTACACATGTTAGAAATTTTCCCAATAAAGTAGTATTTGCGTCTAACACATGAAAGTCTTTCAATATTTTCATATGCCATTGTCTGTATTTGGAAAATTGAATATTACAAATTCATTAAAAAATATTTAATTTAAAAAAAAACATAAAAACCCACCACATTATAACAAGTAATATAGCATGTATAATACAATAACTTGTGACCTTTGTGTACAATTTGTCACCCACAAACAACAGTTGTATATTAACATATAAATAATTTATAAAGTTTTATGAAATCACGAAGTCGTTCAGTAATGAAGGAAAAAGTCGACTATTTTAATTTTAGATGTCAAATATGCAAATAAAATAATTTAATTGAAATAAATACTAAAATTATTTTAAACAAGGGACATGATTAAGAAAAAATTGCCCATAATACATATGTAAGGAACATTAAATTTTGTTACAAAAAATGGGACATGATTAAGAACAAAGTGTTTTAATAATTATTTCGTTCCATAAAGTTTATATAAAATAAATAAATAAATAAGGGATTAAAAATTAAATAAAGAATTAAGATTATAAATACCTTTGACATTTAATAGAGTTATAATTTTTTTCTAAATTAATTACAACATAAGTACAAACACTAAATACAATAAACATAAATACTACAACTTAATATTCAGATAGATTAAAAATAAATATTAACTAGTTAGCATAACAGGTAACCACACTTGTATTTGACTGTCTATGAATAAGTTCAAACAAAGTAGCAAAAATATTTAAAAATAAATAGTGGAAAAAAATTGAAATTTTCATTCGCAAGGACCTCTCAACATTATAGTAATATTAGTCTTAAAGCTGGTAAGTTCAATTATATAATTACTTTATAACGTGAAATATCTCTAACCAATAAGCCAATAATTATGACAATGTATAGATCAATTATAAATCCAAATATTCATACCAAAGGCGGCAGGAATTTGAACGTTCAAATCAAAAATTAACCTTGCTTGGTTTATGAAGAGCAACTAGTAACCAAAACAATTAGAACCTGAATTGGAAAGTAAAATGAAAATCAGAGCACTAAAATGTATAATAATTCAGTATCCAAATTATAGAAATAACTATGAAAAAATTGGATTAATAACTATCAACCACTTCACATGAATTGCACCTAGAACAAACAAACGCCTATATAATTCATCATCGCTAAATACAATTGCAACACATGCAAGGCATGAAATAAGTTTGACACAATAAGGTAGCAAAGTTGTTTCTCCCAAAATTCAAAAGGTTTTTATCTTTTTATAAAAGAACTCTCTTTCAATTATAGCATTAAAGAACTAGATCCCAAATCATAGACATTTAAGATTTTTGTCCTAGATGAAATATCTTTGACAATGTCAAGGTTGCAGCCTATATACCTGTAAGCAAGTATACTTAATTAATAACTCTGCAATTATCAAAGTACCATACATAAGACTTTAGTTATTTACTGACTTTTTTATGATATAATTGTGCAAGAGTAGAGATTATGGAAGTGACCCTTGAAGCTCATTATGACTTAAATCTCTGATAATTTTATTTTAATTTTGTCAACTATATGATATATGAAACCAAATTGTAAGGTAATTATAATCAGACAAGTGCTTGAAATTTTTGTAGAATCAAAGGGGAAAATAAAGTAGAAATTTCTCAACCTCTTCTCACAAAACTCCCCAAAAAATCTTGTACTAAGATTTTGTTTTTACAAACAGCAGTGACTGTTGAAAAAATTTAGCAAAAATATGAACCCTGATTCTAAGGAGTATTTGCTTTATATCTTAAGGCCAGAAATTTGAACTGAAGAGGAGAAAATTATACTGATCTCAACATTGATGAAGTAGGAAAAGATGGAATTTCGCCAATAAAGCCATTGTAGCTTACGGTTTGGTGATAACACTGGAACCATTAATTGTCCTAGTGGATATAGGATTTTAGTAAAATCGTTGTTATCTTTAAGCAAATCCACAATAAAAATATTCTAAATAGGGAACACTAAAATATATCAGAAGCAGATGTCTCGAGCTTCAGTAAAACGAAAAAACAAACTGCTAGACCTTAACTCACATAAAGTATAGTTAACTCACAAAAATTACCGTAGGAAATTTTGCCATAGAAATTAAACAGATGCAAACATTTAGACTTGAAAAACATATCAGAACTTACACAATGTAATACTATACCTGCGTTTGTGGATGGTGCTTGCAAACAGAGTCGTAGTGGTGCTGGCTGCCCTTTTTCCTGTGAGTTGCGAACAAAAGTTATGATGACAACAAGAGCGTTAGCTTGGATATGGTTGAGATCGATTGGAGATGGACGTTGGAGATGAGCTTCCGATAAGGAGCTCGTCCTTAGGCGGTTTTCTTTGAAGGAGATGAGCGCGCGATAATTTTAGGGCAGCCAAATGTTGCACTTTTCTTTTAAACGTTTTCTTTCTTTCTCCTTTTTTTTTCTCTTAGCCGAACAACAACCAACTGTTACAAGTAATAAACCAACCAACAGACCGGGTTTGACAAAAATCCACCATGGGGTACAAAAATGCAGTTTCGCACCTCTATGGGTACATTTAAGACATTTGCCCTATATTATAGGGTAATATCTATTTACAAGTTAGTTTCAATATTCTTGCTTTTGTATTGCCGTGTAATTTGTGAGATCAATTGAGTGTATTTGGGGTTTGGTATTTGAGTAGCTTTGGAACATGGGTATTTGTACTCTTCATTTGGATTTTGATAGTGGATTTTCCTTGGTGTGTTGTCGTCAGTAGAGTAGACTTTTCACATTGAAAATTTGAACCAATTAAATCATTGTGTTCCATATTTATTTTTCTTATTACTTATTATTTTGCTGTTACCCATAATTAATTATTTGTGTGACAAAATTTGACCAAAACTTCGCTTCCGCTAGCGCCAATTTATAACATGCTCTGTATTGGATGAAAATGAAAGCCTTCTTAGATGAGTAAATACAGCCTTTAGAGAGGAGAAAGATGAAAACTTCCATTGTAATTTTCATGGATCTATCGGCTGAATTTGCAAATGTTTCCAGCTGAACAGAGGTCATGCAAGATAATCAATCTAGTGGAGAACTGCTTCGACTGAAGCAGTTTATCTATTTGGATTTGATTCTCTGAAACTCGGGCAACTTAATTTTATTTTCTTCATTTTCTATTTGAAGTCTAATGTGTCAACTGTGTGCATAAATCATTTATGTTCAATAGGGATACAAAACGAGATGTTAACATTCAAACAAGAACAAGCCGTTGTAATTGACAAATCGTTGGCAAATTATTTGTTTGTTGATCTACATTTTCGTATGAATTTGCAGAAGACTGTATGATTGGCCAAAGAATATGTACTAAGATGTTACAATGTTCTGTCAAATCTTCCGTGAGACCACCTGCAATTCTGTTTGTCACACAATTAATGGGATGGCTACAAGGGTATAATATAAACACCATAACTTTAAATATTCAACATTCCAAGCTCTCTATAGCTATTTCATTTCGATAATTGTATCAGATAAGTCCTAATACTAAACCCAATCTTCACTTTTATCATATATCTTAATAGCTCTTTCGTATTATTATTCACATGCATGAATTCAGAACTTTGCATGTTTTAAATCTTAGTAGTCAAACTAGTATAAGCAGCTTCCGGATTCTATAGTGTTAAACTGAGGAACACGTTCATTCAATTCTTGAACTTTTTCATGGGTGGCTTTTCCTTATGGCGGTTGCCTTATGCCCCAACCACATAAGTAGCCCCAACATTTTAAAAAAAAATGTTGTTGCATATTATTAACTAATTAAAAATAAATGTTACATGTTGCATGCTACTTGACGTTAAAGTCTCTTACGTAAGAAAAAATTATAAAAAAAAAAATTGTATGCAGAATAATTTAAAACTTTATGTAATAAATTTTATGAAACTATTTGTTGTATTTAGTTATTTCTTAATATTTTCTTCTTGTTTTTTAAATAATTGTGATTGTAAAAATAAGAAATGATATTTATAGCTAAAAAACGTCTATTTTAACTTTCAAATTTTATCTTATATATATATGTTTTATTTACAAATAAACATGCAAATGATTTTAAACTTTTAATTTTATTTCAAAGTCTCATAAATTGTTATGGTTCAAATACAAATTTATATTGTGTCTTTCTAGAATGGAGAAAATCTATAGTTAAAAGTCCAAACTTCCCGAAAAACAACACAAAAAATCACTCTACTAGGGTTTTGGTTTCTACTTGAAATTTTCATGGATCTCATTGGTTTTGACCTAGCTTTAATCGATTTCCATCTAATTATTACTGTTCTTCTTCAACAATCAGTCTAGCAAGGCAATTTGAGGCGAGTTTTTCCTTACGAGCCTTAATCTTCTTATGCCTATGATTTCTGTCTTTGAGGTTCGCTTTCAACTTTGCTGCAATTTGTGATTTTTTTGTCAATTTTAGTATGTGCATCTTAAGGTTTGTTGACATATCTGATCCTAACCTGATTGTGATTGTGCTATCTTGATTTTTTTCTCTATCTGATGGCCTTTGTGCATCAGGAAATCGTACTCTAATTGTGTTCTGGTTTGAGGTGTATCTTGTGGTGTCTGGTTCTATTTTTGTGGCTGATTTTGTGCGATGGAGGACGTGTCTAATGGATTGGATGATTTGACGTTGGATATTGAGGAGCTTATCAACGAAGAACTTGTGTTATGAGTCGTGATATATTGAGAAAGATAGTTTTTGAACGTTTTGTTATGAGTAACGATTTACGAAGAAAGATAAGTTTATTTTTTTTATGTTTTATTTTGGGTCACGACATTATTTGAAATACGATTTTCAAATATTATTGTTTAAGTAGTGACCATGCATTTTATCGACTTTCATATTGAAAACATAAGCATTGACATGTTATTTGTCTTGAATAAATTGTTTGTTATATGTTATTGCTTAATATTCTTTGTACGGTGAGTTTACTTACTAAGTGATTTCACTTATCTAAGTTTTATTTACCATTTTTCAGAAGGAATATGAAATGTAAAATGTGAGCAATGATAACTATAACCTAGTCCAAAAACATAGGCGTGAAAGTATCCTACCATGTAAAATACCGAAAGGATGTTATTACACAAATAAAAATATCTACCACATGACATAGGAAATAGTTGAATAATAAATTACACTTAAACGAAACAAATATGCCTAAGTCATCAAGGCTCTTGCATCCACCTATAACGTTTTTGCTCTATTTTCAAGCCCTTTAAAACTGGGTCATAAATGTCTTAGAGTATAATGTCATGTTATAAACAATCATACGCGCACAACACTGAACATGACAACACAAATGACCAACATGTGCACAATAACATGGTCAAATGGCAAATCATTGAGCTCTCACTCACTTAATACATCAGTAGGTATCTCATTCACTTTGAATGTGCACTCTATTACATATGAGTCTACTTATAGTGAGTATATTCATATATATAAATGAGCTCGTACAATGCTTTTCATAAACAAAACATGACATATAATCATAAGTACAAATAACTCTTCATGTCGTGGTAGAAGTACTTATTGCAGAATAACCACCAATAAATTTTTCAGCAATCTTGTATTATAGAGATAAAATTCTTTATACTATAAAATTTGATTTTACATCTATTCGGCAACTATAGCCTCACAACATAATATGTCTTTGCTTCTTTTTTTCATTCAAAGGAATTTGAAGTGTATAATAACACTTTGCAACAAAAAATTTCCTTTTAATTTCAGACAATTTTGGATTGCTCAACATATTTGGCACCACAATAATTAATTAATAAAATGTGAAATTAACCAAAACAACTTTAGATTACCCAAAATTGGCACAATGTCACATCAAACAGTCTCAATTACTTAAATATTGACATGATGTCACAATACATAACATCTCAAAATATTCTTAACGATTATAACAAGCAATTAAGAGCAATACAAGTTAAACTCAAATATTTTTCTTCTGTAACACTTATCATAACACTTGCTGGCAATTTTTAAATGTGTATAGGACACTTGAGTTAATATTTATATTTTCATGACAATTTTCTGAACAAATGTTTTATATTCATTGGTCTCATTGTATAATAGTGTTGCAAGCAATTTTCATTTAAATAAGAGACACAGGTTAGGCTTAAACATCTTGATAACTTTAGTTCCTAAAATTTTTATGTGTTCATATAGATCTCAAAAAATTATCAAAAAATTAAATTATCTTGTCTCTAATTAAAGCTTGCACACAAAATAATTATACATAAAATATCATTATTCAATAAAAATTGTTCACTTTCACTAATTTTTATATACACATTTGCATTTACATTTAATGATCAGTAAGAACATTTTTTTTAAAGACCAATATATAACAAATATTTGTCACTATATGGGGTTTTTTTATTTATAAAAAAATCAAATATTGAACACTTTCAAAATACGTAAATATATACATTAATTAGTTGCAGTGATCACACACTTTAAATTGTTATTAGAAACATATTTATTTTGAAACTTATATACCAATAGTTGTTTATCAAACAGTGATCACAAGTGAACATCATTGATAGAAAAATAATGAAAAATAAACACCAAATATTTTATCTTCATTCATTCAGAATTTCTACCTATTTATTAAAAGAATGTTTACATAACAGAAAATATATGCAACCAACAAAATATATTAACTAGCAATCCAACTATGTCTCTTAAACAAAAATGAGACTATATTGCTATCAAAAATATTTTTCATGTATATGTTCCCTTTTAAAAAATATCATCTATACCGTCATTTATAAATAAGTCAAATATCACTATTGATATGGCTAAATTTGTGGTTTCCATAAAATGTGTAATTAGTGTTTGTAAATTTGAGTGAAAAATATGGACAATCAGAATAAATATCTGATATTAATTTAAAACATTAACAACATAACTTTCAGACATTTTTTAATAAATGTTATTACGATATATAAATATTGTCCAAATAAGCTTGACTTAATATTGAAAAAGAGTCATAAAAATTTGACTTTATAAACTCACCAAACATCACTAAGAAGGTATAGTATACAAAAAATATATTTTAAATAATGTATACATATCTAGCAAATTCAAAATATAAGTATAAATATTATTCACCTTTAAAAATAAAAATTTCTTCTTTGTTTAGAAAAACTATTAATGAGCTAAAAAATTTATCAACAAAAATGTCAAATCATATAATTAACAATATCAAAATACTCAAAATACTTTAATTTGATTTGACATATTTTATGAAAGGTGAATACTAAAGCACTAGCTATAATAAAGCTTCGTGTTTACTAGACCATAATTTATTTTTATAATATTTTTTTTTTTTTTTGCTACAAAGGAAGACAAGAGTCTCAATCTTCTGTTTGGTACCCGCGTTTGATGTGTTCTGGAAGTCTACTGAGCACAATTTCTCCTTCAATATGCGTAGTTCTAGACCAATGGACTAAATTGTGAACGACTTCATTGTTCTGCCGAGGTATCCATCTAACAGAGATCATAGCGAAGTAGTGGAGAAAATGATCAAGCGATATAACTAACTCCCTAGCTTCTTCCGATAAATTGTTGAACTCATGATTGTTAAAACCATCAATGATCTGCTTATTATCACCTTCAATATATACTGTCGATTTTTTATACTCGAGTGCATGAGTTAGAGCTTCCCGAAAAGCCAAAGCTTCTGCTTGTTCAATTGATAAGGTGGGTAAAGATTTTGTCCAAGCAAAAAATAATCTGCCAAAATTATCAAACAATCCAAAACCAATTGTAGCTAACCCAGAGAACCATGTTGCATCAAAATTAATTTTGATAGCACCTAGAGGAGGTGCTTGCCAAGAGGCAGGAATGACAGTAAAATGTTCTTCATCCAAAGGATGTTGGTGGTTAGGATCGTCCAAAAGTAAACTTTGAAACTCCTCAATTCTCAATTTGATGTCTTGAATAATTTTTTGGTTTGTGAGAGTATAGGCTCCAAAAGATACCTGATTTCTCAGCCACCAAATCTTTTCAATCATGATGACTGCAGTGAGTGTAAAAAGTTTTAAAGACATACCAGGTGGTAGAATTATCTTAGGAGGATTTAAAATGATCTTAATATAAGTGTGCAAGTCAACTTGACCCACAAATTCCCAATTGAGATTCCAATGAGAAGACTTCCACCAAGATTTAAGAATATCACACCTGATGAACAAATGTTCGTCGTCTTCAGCCTCTGAGTGACATAAAGGGCAGAGAATAGAGTCAAAATGCATGAAACGGCTTAGCCTTTTTTTTGTGCCTAAAGCTCCCATAAGAATTTTCCAGAGTAATAATTTGTGACGCTCATGTAGTTTAGCTTTCCAAAGGTTATTCCAGAAGCCTGATTGACGAAAATTGCAACATTTAGATGCTATTGTTTCGTAAACATCTTTAACGGAGAAAACACCCGAACCAGAGCCAAGCCATTCAATTGAATCCCGTTTGAAGAAATCTGGAGGTTTAATATTCTGAATGAGATGGGAAATATTTGGATTGAAAAGCCTCTTTAATAAGTCTGTATTCCAAACTTGAATTTGAGTGCCATGACATAATTGGGAGACTGTAGTCAATAGAGAGTTGGAGTTGCTCCAAGGAGAAGAGGATAAAGTTTTGGGAACTAATCCTGGAATCCAAGGATCAGTCCAAATATTAATGTTTTCTCCATTTCCAACTTTAAATATGATGCCATCCTTTAAAGCATCTCTAGCCCAAAGTAAACCTTTCCATACAAAGGAATCAGACTTTCTTGCAGTGACATTAAGAAAGGATTGGTTTTGGAGATATTTTCCATTAAAAACTTGAACCCAGGCTTTTTGAGAGTGCTTTAAAAGTGACCAGGCCGCTTTAGCAAGCATTGCTCTATTAAAATCCTCAAATTTTCTGAATCCTAACCCCCCATAGGATTTCGGTAAACATATACTATCCCAAGACATAAGGGATAAGTATCGATGTTTACTAATGTTACCTGTCCACCAAAATTTTCTTAATAAGCTATCAGCAGATTGACAAATTCCCGTAGGAATACGAAAGGTGCTCATGGAATAAATGGGTATATTTTGTAAGACAGAGCGAATTAAAGTGGACCGACTTGCTTGAGAAAGCAATTTTGCCCTCCAGCTTTCCAACTTAGAATGAAGTTTAGAAAGCAAATGTTGAAAATCTGCCCTTTTCCTTCTGCCAATTGGTAATGAGTGACCCAAATAAATGATAGGTTCAGTCTTGAGTGAGGTATTCAATCTATTACTTAATTGAGCCTGCAAGATGGGCGTGACATTCTTTGAGAAAAAGACTGTTGATTTTTGGAGATTTATAGTTTGACCTGACCATAAACAGTACTGATCCAAAACTGCTTTCACCTCAGTAGCTTCATTCAAATTGGCTCGTAGAAAAACCACAATATCATCAGCATAGAGAAGATGGGAAATTGGAGGAGCATTTCTGGCCACTTTGACCCCATGGAGAATATTAGAAGTTTCTGCTTTGGAGATCATTCGTGAGAGACATTCAGCAATCACAAGAAACAGATATGGTGACAGAGGGTCTCCTTGACGTAAACCATGTTTAGGAGTAAAATGCCCAAAAGGAGATCCATTAAGTAAAATGGAGTAATTAACTGTTGAGATGCATTGCCAGATAATGGAAGTGAATCTTTCAGAAAAACCCATCGAGTGTAGAATCTGTAACAGGAAGGACCATTCCACTTTGTCATAAGCTTTCTGCATATCAAGCTTTATACCCATCAATCCTCCTTTCCCAGTATGTTTTTTAGAAATTGTCGAAGCAACTTCTTGAGCTATCAACGAATTTTCAGCAATCCATCTACCAGGAATAAAAGCTGCTTGAAAAGGAGAAATATGATCATTAATGACCTCCCGAAAACGTTTAACTAAAATTCGGGAAATTATTTTATAAATAACATTGCAAAGGCTGATAGGCCGGTAATGATTTGCTTCAAGAGGATTCGAAATTTTGGGAATTAAGGAAAGGAAAGTGGAATTCCAAGAGGGTTTCAAGTTTCCAAGGATAAAAAACTCCTGAATTTCTTTGATGATATCAGGACCCACCATATGCCAACAATGTTTGTAAAATAGTGGTTGAAAACCATCAGGACCAGGTGCTTTTAAAGAATGCATATCCCATAATGCTGCCTTGATCTCAAGTGGAGAAGGTATGCTGACTAACATATTATTTTGTTCCTCCGAGATCACAGACGGAAACAAATCCTGCAAAAGTTCGCAAAGGGGAGGGTTTGTGGAAGTAAAGCAAGATACAAAATTTGTAACAAACTCATTGCCAATTAATTGTCGATCCCAAGTCAACAAACCAGAAGTTAACTTAAGTGAAGGGATGAAATTCATTCGTCTTCTAACAATAGTGGAAGCATGAAAAAATTTAGTATTTCGATCACCATCCTTTATCCAGAGTTCTCTAGATTTTTGACGCCAAATTGAATCTAAACGATCCAATTGCTCATTTAAATCATTCGTTAGAAGTCTCTCTAAATCCCCAAAAGGACTGGAATGAGTGGAATCCACTCTTGAATGAATATCCCTAAGTTTGGCTTCCAAAGTTTTGATTTTTTCTTGGGCGAAACCAAAGTGTTCTTTATTCCAAGTTGTAAGTGTAGTTGACAGTCTTTTCAATTTCTGCATAAAAGATTCAGAATGAAAATCAGAGGAAGACCAGTGTTGTTGAATTAGATCATTGAAATTACTATCTCTGGTCCAAGCAGCTAAGAAGCGAAAAGGCCTCGGGCGAAAAGGTTCTGGAATACCAAATAAGTGTAGAAGTAGGGGTGAATGATCTGAAGTGTAGAGTGGGAGATTAGAAACAATTGCTTTTGGGAATAAATCAATCCAGTTTGGGGAGGCTATAACTCTGTCAAGCTTTTTATGAATGCAATCAAAACCCAATCTTTTATTACACCAAGTAAACTGAGATCCCGTACTTCCCAAATCAACAGATCCTGAATGATTCATGAAATTGACTAAACAATTGTTGTCATCAAAATAAATAGGTGTGCCACCCAGCTTTTCTGAAGGATGAATAATATCATTGAAATCACCAATCATGCACCATGGTTTGTCAATTGCCAGAAACAGAGAATTGATTTCCCGCCAAATGTGATGCTTATGCTTATAGTAAGGCTTAATATAAACAAAACACACAAAGAAACTATTGTCATTACCAGCATAAATATTACAAATTTCAACTATCACAAAAGTACTGCCCACATACTGAATTTTAACATTAATATCATTGTGCCATGCTAACAGAAAACCACCACTTAGACCAGCAGCAGGGATGCAGAAAGTATTAGGAAAATTAATATAGGAACTTAACAATTGAGAAGCATTTGCGTTAGCTTTTGTCTCCATTAGCCAAAGAAGATCAGGTTTGTGTCTCTTGACTAAGTAACGCAAAGCTCTTTTGGCACGTGGTCTAACCAAACCCCTGCCATTCCAACTAAAAAACCTCATGGCACCTGTGGGGGCACGTTAAAGGCCGCCTCCCCGCCCGAAACTGGAGCATTCACCACCAAAAGTTCAGCATTTGTAGAGTCAAAATTATCCATTAGAACTGTAACTCCTTGGACAGACATCAAGTTGTCATTAAGACAGAATACAGAATCAGAGTTACCCTTACTACTATCAACAGGAGTTAGTGTTGTCATTAATTTTTCCTGATGAGAAGAATCAATAGTTATACCGTTCCTTTGCGGCCTATCTGAAGCCTTGCTTTTACCTTTTGAAATGGGGGATGTTGGATGGTTTGGAGTTGCAGATACTTGCTGAGGGTGTGCAACAGAATGAGTTTTCTCTACCAAGATATTGAGTTGAGCAAGATGAAACTGAAACCGAGCTGTGAAGATATGTACAGCTAAAGAAGTAGCATGGAAAAAAGATCTACTGTAAACAGAACTAGCCACTTGAAGTAGGTTAGCACTTTGAATCGGCTTATTGGATCTGTGCATATCAATAAGGACATTCAGACCAATGGCTTTAACCAGCATCTTATATCGCAAGTTATCATCAACTACATCCGTTCCAAAAACCTTTAGCCAGTCATGCATATAAGCCATAAAGTCATTGATAGCAGAGTAATTGGTCATCATAAGTACTTCTTGAATTTCATTATGGATTCTTGAAGCTTTGTTAGAAAAAGCTTCTCTCTGAGTGAGAGTATAAGACTGGTTGCTACCACCATTAGAGTCATGTGTTACTGCATTAAAAACTGGCCTCGAAGGACCAGCAATGTGAGTTCGAGGTTGAAAAGTCTTCAAGTGATCTAATTGTAAGGACACTTTGTCAAACCAGAATTTGGCCGCCGGAGATATAGCATAAATAAGGACAGCAACAGAAGAGTCAAGTTGAAATTTCTTTTCTTCAGGAAGGACACCACACTTGATGAAGATTGATTTGCAAAGTTTCCTTGAAGAAGATTGATTTGCAATCAAAAGTTTGCGATTAATCAAACAACCAGCAGCCAAAGGTTCATGAATCTGGACTTCAACTCGAAACTGAAGATAGTTGCGAGAAAACAGCAAGTCATCATTTATTGCTTCTACTTGTATAAGAGTACCTGCCAGGTTTTCCAATGAAACAGCATTTGAAGTGCGCATGCCTGCAAAAATTATTCCAACTGCTCGGACCCAAATAACAATAGTGTCGAAACTTAGTTCAGGGATTGTAAGAGCATGATTCCATTCATTGAGGACGAACGGAGTATTATTGACATTCCAAATTCTGAGATTCCAGATATTGTCTCTGTCTTCAGGAACAAAGAAAGAGAAGGAAAAGATATTTTGGTATTTGTTCATTAAAGCAACTGTTACATCACCTTGAAGATTCCAAGCCTGTTTGATAGTAAGTATCACTTGTTGTTTTTGGATTTGTTGACTGGATAAAACCTTACCAGTAAGTTTTGTGGAACTAGCAAAAATAGCTGCCTCCAAGTCTTCTTCGATGTCGATTTCAGGAATGGTGCAGGTAAGCTGTTGAGCTTGAATGACAAGATCACCAAGAACATCATCCGTGAAAAGTTGGGGTTGATTAGCCATAGTAAATCGGTGGGTGTGATTGAGTTTAAGTTTAATCTTTTTTCGATGAAGAGAAGTGAATATTCTGAGGATGAACAATATGTTTTTATAGTGCATACTAGTGCCTCGGTAAAGAAGGAGGAGTAGGGAAAGGGAGGCATTAAGGCTATAGATTCTCATTGGAGACGCTTTTATGAATCGGCTTTAGACCCACGGATGGAGTTCCCAAAATAAAATAGAGCAGTTAAACCGACGAAATGTCAGAAATGAAATCCAAATGGCAGCAACAGAAAGGGAATATGAATTCAAGCTAACATACTCAGAGTAATCAAAACAAAGTTTCAAAGCACTCTGAGCTGAAAGAGGGTATTGAAAATTCGAAACGCCCCTAACTAAGAAACTAATCAAAACCCTAAAAAAGGGCTCGAGAAGATTAGATTGCAAAAAGGAATTGAAATGTGTAGAACTAGAGGATTAAAAGGTGAAATCCAGTAAGAAGAAAATGAACCGGTTAAAACTGAGTAAAACAAAGGAAGAAATACAAGGAAGAAATACAAGGATCGATCAAGTTTCTTGCTTCGAAGCAGAGGAAGCGTAGAGAGAGACCGAGCCTTCTTTCCTCCGTAAACCTCTTATAAAGGTATATGTTCTTCTATACTACTTCATAATTTTATTTTTATAATATTTGAATCAAATATAGTGTTCAAAACATCCCCACAATATTTCAGTGACAAAAAATTAATTTTCAGAATAATATTTGAAAAAAAAGGAAAAGTCCTTTAGAAAAATCACTTTAGAATATCATTATATTTCTATTTTATGGACTTTTATACACCAAAATTTTGAAAAAATAAATTATATTATTTTCACAAAATAAGTTCACATATGTTGTAAATGCTATTAATGGGCCACACTCGTAGAGTGTCTCAAAACAAATACAAATATTACTTTTGGACCAACCAATGTGCCGTAGTCATATAATACACTTATAGAGTTTATAACACTCATTCACAACATCGATGTCATAAACAGAGACATCTCATAACCATCATAATTGAAAAATTTACTTTAACAACTAACACGCACGTAGTTAACAAAGATCTTGTTTATAATAAATTCTTCTTATTTTCTTTCATGCTGGAGTTATTCATGCCAAAATGAAGAAATAACAACAATCAGATGCATATAAAATCAAAATTATGCTTTTACTTATTTCTTTAATTTCATGCTAGAGTCTCATTTATAGGTAGACTCTTACGTACTATAAAGCAAAATAATTAAATATCATAATCAAATGTGTTAATCCATCATTGAGAGGGTGAATTAGATTACATGATTCATGAATTTAACTATTTTCTTTATCAACTTAAGCATCATTGTAGAATAATAAAATATCGATAAGATATTTGATTATTCGTAAGAATCTTAGTAATTTTTTGTGATTGCGTACAACAATACTTTTCAAAATCATAAAATAGAGTTCTTAATCCAACGTGCTTAGACTTGTGAGAGGCAAGTACGTAAGCATTTATATGCAATCTAACTTCACTTTATTTATAGATCCAAAATAACCAACGCAAAATTTTATGTGCATTTAATTTCTAATTTTTTTAATAACTTAATACACATGATACACTTCACAATTAAGTTATATCACAAAATTTTAATTAATTTTTTTTTAGTTAATAAGTTATTTCAAAAAATTTTGAATTAAATTATAAAATTAAGATTTTATTAAATTATTTATTTATATACTTTATTATAGCCTTGTACATTAAGCTTATATTTAGGCTTACGTATACTATATGCCTTTAAATAAAGATTTTATGTCAAATACCATGTTAATTCCGGCATGTGTTCACAATACATGTGTTTTATTACCAAGCTAATATTTCTTTAATTTTTATTTTTTTATTTTTTAATACATGTAAGATGCATGTTAGAAGAGGAACCCTGGAAGGTCAAATCATTCTATAACACACTTTATATCTTGCGGTTGACACATTTGATTTTTTTTTTATATATAATTATCATCATTATTAATCATACCCTTTTCACTGACTTTTACAACGCGTTTAGGATATGCGCTTCTTCCCTGTCCTCCAGACGGGTTGGAAACAAAAAATGGGTATTTGACCCAAACTCGATCAGTTTTTCTACATTCGGCCACCAACGAATATCATATAATATATCAAAATGATTGAAAAATTATGAATAAGAGATTTATGATATTTGTTTTGGCTGAAAACGATTTTTAAGAACACCCAAAATTTAGGGCTTTTCGGGTTTGTATACAAATAACCCCAAAACTTGCAACGAAAATACCCACAAATATATCAGAAGAATTATGCAAGCACAAATAATGATTCATGGCATTTCTTTGATCTGAAAACCCTTTTTTTTTTTTTTTTTATAACAGATCATGAATTATAATTTTTAGATCTCTTCATCTATTTAGCCCACAACAAAATATCATAATTTTCATATCACTTCATATATATAGCCCTCAACAAAATCAATGGCAGCAAAAAATTTATAGATACAGTCATATAGTGAAACAAGTAGCTGTAATACTATTTGTTAAAAATAATTAACCATGAATAACAAAATAATGAGAAATTTATTTTAATCATATAACATGTGATTAAATATAAATATATACTTATGTATGAGATCACCATAAAAGTCATTAATCTACATTGATGTTTCAATCGTATACTTGTAGATTTAGTGTATAGAGGCTTATGGAACAGCTGTATTCACATTATGCAATTGAGCAGCTTGTTGACTATAACCCTTAATTGTTTTATTTATATAGATCATTTACAATAAAAACCCTAAACCTAATAGGCCGGTTTAGTTTTATGAGTGCGAAGAGCCCATCAGCCTATCACACATTATAAATATGTTTAGTCCTTCCCATAATGGACATAAATATAATACATGCTTATTTAATAATCGTCTCATTAATACAATATTGTCATAACATGCTTTTATAAATTATTTAACATAATTTAAAGTTGTCAATAATTATGTTAGTCCACCGTAAAATACTTCCAACAAGAACAAGATGTGTCGGAGCTGGTTATTATGGCTCAAGTTCTCACAGAGCGACACGTTAATCCTGAAACTCTACTTATGGTTTTTCAGTGTGTGTGGGCGAAGAAAGGTGTTGAGATTAAAGCTTTAGATTGAGCTACATTCTTCTTCTACTTTGAAAAAGAAGATGATCTTTTGCTAGTCATGCGAATAAGGCTTGGAATTTTAATAACAGTGCTTGTAAGAAGAACTAGTCCATTTGATTTGAGGTTTGAATCCTCACCATTTTTGATAAAATTTATGACTTGCTGCCAAGCTAGAGAAAAGTTTCTATTGTCAAAAAAAAAAAAAAAAAAAGAAGCTAAAAGGTGGGTGAAGTGCTTGAGATGGATTAGTACACACTTGTTAATGGTCTGGTTAGATCTGTGAGGGTCAAGGATTGAATTTAATCTTGGATGAGCTTTGGTCCCTGGGGTTAAGATTCTATTAGTTGACAACATGTTAAGCACTAGAGTTACATGGATTGATTTGAGGTACGAACGATTACCTTGCTTCTATTTCCATTGTGGTTTTCTTAATCATGATACTAAGATGTGTACTCTTGTAAGTGGGTTGAATGTTGACTTTGGTGGAAGGAACACAAACTTTGGGGATTTGTTAAGGTTTGACTTGAATTTATGTACTCCTGACCTTTTGAAGGGTGCTATTGTGTGTGTCTCAAATTAGGAATGTTTATGCTTCGACTAGTTCTTTTGGTTAGGAATTAATGCAAAAGCAATTTGGATTGAAATCAGATGCGATGGTGTGGGCTGTAGGGTGAGTGTAGATGGTTCTAATGTTGTTGGAACTGATAATGAGGACTTGTACACTACTTTTGGAGGGCTTGTGCAAGCTAAGAAGGTTAGTGTTCGGGGATGGCATAAGGAGAAGAGTGTTGATAATGTGTGTGGCAAGCTGGCTGCGGGTGGTAGTGGGAAAAGAACAAGCAAGGAGTTAGAAGAGATTACTAATGTTAGGATCAATCTTACTAGGAGTGGGAGTAAGGAAGTGTATTAAGTGTTATCCCCTATGATTACCCTAAGGATTAGGGAGTTGTTGGTTTAGGGTGATTGTCGGTCAGCTTGGTACAATTTTTTCTTTTTTGTATGTATTTGGTTTGTGTGTTGTTTGTGTTTGTAGTATGTTTGTTCATTTTATGTAGTGTTGTATTTGATTTGTTGTGATGTGTTAGTTTCTAAAATTGGTTCTCTCTATTGGCTGAGGTGTTGGCTAGATAACCTATGCTTTGTGAGATTTGTAGAGTGATTGATTTTGGCGACTCTCCTTTGAACAATTTGTTTCTACTTTAGATAGGGAGAGTTTGTTTGGCCATTTGGTCACTCGATTGTGTCGTTTGAGGTTTGTAGTTTGTTTGTCTGTTTCAATAATAACTTCTCATTTGTTACCAAAAAAAAGAAAAAAGCAAATTGTAACTTTGTTTAGTGAATTTGCTCATCATATTAGTTTATAACAAAGTTCGCTTAAATATATTTTATCATTCATTTTTTATTTTTATTTTTATTTTTAATTTATCATTAACATTTAACTAAAAATTCTAATTCTTTATTTATTTTTATATTTCAACAAAAGAATGATAATATCAATATTTATCTAACGTTGTAAATTTCTTTTTGAAAGGATCCAACTTTGTATATTTCTATCTCTTAATATTTTTATAGTTTTATATTATTAAGTATATAAGCTCCTCACTTGATATATTTTATTTTTCTAATGTTCAACATTTTATTTGTATTATATGTGAAATATATATTTATTAGTGATAACAAAATAAAATATATCTTAGTTATTTGTTTGGCATATATACTTAGGTAAAAGACATCAAAAATTTATTAGTTATTACTATAGTGCACAAAAAAAGTCTATTAACTATGGGATATATATATATCAATATTACTCCTAAGGTTTTATATAATGTCACGAATACTCTTAAAATTTTAGAAATATTCACAAATATCTTTCAAATTTAAAGTTAATGAAAGTAAATAGTAAAATAACATAAATATTAGAAAATTAAGATATAATAGAAATAAAAATACAAGATATTTTAGGATGTTTTTTATAGGAAATAATACTTAGTAAAAAGAGACTTGAAGAAATTCAAATATCGAAATTAAATCTTAAAGAATGCGATGGATTCAAATAATCACCTTTTTCAAATATAAGAAAAATATTTCCTAGAAAAGACAAATTTTATTATAGAATAAGTAATAACGAAATAAGATTACCATAATATATGTGATTATTTGAATCCATGAAAATTTAACATACCATCAATTGACAAACTATCATGAAAAAATTATTGAAAATTCTACAAAAAGATGAAGAAAAGATTGGATATATTTATTTATGAGGAATACAAATTATAATAAAAGCACATTTAGAGAAAAATTTGATACAACAATAAAACTAGCATTACTAAGACAACATAATAATAAATAGAAAAGATAACTCTATTAGGAATGATTCATAAAAATTTAAGAATATCAAAAATTAAAATTTACAATATATTCTAAATTTGCTGTTGATATTAATGATAAAAACTTGAATCAAGTATTAAGCTTAGTTTATGAATTTGAAAGATGAAATTTAATGAAAGAGGAAAACCAGTCACTTTCAGTACATTACATAGTACACATAATAGGATATTCATTAACTAATAGTTATAACTATTCAATATACGAACAAAATGAGTTTATAGAAATAGAAATAGACTTTTTTTTTCAAACCATAGGAAGAATAATAAAATAAAAATTAACAAGTTTTGAAATACTAAAAGAATGAAGTCTAGATATAAAAGAAAAATCTCTAATACAAGGAAAAAAAACTTAATGTTTAAATAATTAAGTTTACTGATGATCAAACAAAGATTAGTAAACTTGAATAAGAATAACAATAATTAAAATAAGAAATTAAAGAAATTAAAAATTTGTTAATCTATGAAGTAATATGAGACTAAAATAAAGGATGTTAAAATGTAAATTAGAAGAAATGAAATTAAAAGAAAATATAAACATAAATTATAGTATAAAAATTATAATGAAAGCCTTAATTTTTAGTTGAAAAAATAAATACATGTGAATCAAACATCAAATATCTACAAAACATAAATGAAATACAAGAATAAATTCTTGAAGAAATAAGATAATATAGTTGTAATAAAAAACTATAACTAGAAATGAATAAGGAATTTACATAATCAAGAAGATCCATTAAAAGGTTTGAAAGAGGTCTAATGCATTAATACCTATGAAAGACAAAAGAAATGATGAAGAAAAAATCCAAAGATTGATGATAAGATATAGTCCCAGTCTAATATAATATAGAAAGGAATTAGAAGAATAATTTATGAATTCTAAAAATAAAGACATAGGAAAATTGATTAGTTTGTTAACTCCAACAAACGAAGAACTAGAAAAACAATATGAAGAATAATTTTGTACAAATAAAAAAGATGATATGACAACAGTTAGTAAAAGTGAACTTGAATCATAAAATATAATCCCAAGAATTCATATGAAACCTGCACTACCAAACCCACATAGAGTAGAAAGATTTGACTCACATGGAAGAAAAAAAATGAGCAAAGACCAAAAGAACCTGAATTTTTTTATAGGAGAAAACAACCACCTAAAATAGAGGAAGGTTTATATTGGGGGTACTAAAGGTAGTATTCCACCAAAATTTAGACCTCATGAAAGTTATAAATTCAATATTTTAGATTTAGATTACATAAGAGATAGAAAGAAAGCTTTAGATGAATGGGTTAGTGGAATGAGTATAATCATACAAACTTCCACCAACTTGTAAAGTATTAGTAGCTCATAAGTGTAATAATTTAAGAGTAATAGGAGAAAATAATATCTCAAATTAATGACAAATGTGATCCTTTACAAATATATATACTCAATGATTATTAGTTCATTAACTAACTAATAAAACATCTAAGCTATCCTCTACAACACATTCTATTGTAGCATATGTATATCTTAGCAGCCCCCCTTAAATTGAAGGTGGTGCAAGCACCATTAGTTTAGGTTTGAAGAAGAAAACTTTACATCCGGTAGAGGCTTAGTGAGTATGTCTGCCAATTGATCTTCTGAAGGAGTAAACCTCACATCCAACTTCCCTTCTACAACTAAGTCTTTGAGAAAATGAAATTTCAACTCGACATGTTTCATTCTAGCATGCATGATAGGATTAGAAGCCAAATACTTAGTACTAACATTATCACAATACAGTATGGGCTTACGTGCGACTCTGACTTGCAAGTTAAATAGAAGTGAATGAAGCCACAGTACTTCAGTGGAGCTAAAGCCAATGCTCTATAATCTGCCTTTGTAGAACTCCTAGCCACTGTCTTTTACTTCCCTGCACTCTAAGACACTAAACTATCAGTAAAATAAAGGCAATAACCTTATGTACTCCTTTTGTCATCAGGACAACATGCCTAATTAGAATCAGAAAAGCCCACCATATCCAATACTTCTAATTTCTACAACATTACCCCATGTGTTGATGTACCCTTAAGATACCTTAACACAAGTTTAGTAGCCTTGAGATGATCTTCAGTGGGACAATGTAGAAATTGAAAAAGTCTATTCACAGAATAAGCCATCTCTAGTCTAGTGATAACACAGTATTGTAGGGCTCCAATTAAGCTTCTATACAAAGTAGGATCCGTAAGAGGTGTGCCAACATGTTTGGATAATACCTTCCTTGACACCATAGGTGTGTTGTAAGGCTTGGCTGAATCAAACCCAGCTCTATACAAGAGATCCTTGATATACTTGTTCTGTGACAAGTGAATTCCATTAGGTGACCTCTTCACTTCAATGCCCAAGAAGTAGTGTAGTTTTCCCAGATCCTTCAATAGAAACTTTCCTTTCAAGATCGCAATCAACTCATTCAGATAAGTTGAGTCACTCCCAATCACTACTATGTCATCCACATATACCAAGAGAACAGTAGTTCTTTGAGAAAAGAAGGAGACAAACATGGAACTATTTGATTTAGAACTCCTAAACCCTAGTTAAATAAGTGTTGAAGACAACTTGTGGAACCAAGCTCTAGAGGCTTCTTTAAGTCCATAGAGCCTTATTTAGCTTGCACACTAAATTAGGTCTAGAACTGTCAACAAACCCAAGAGGTTGGTCCATGTACACAGCTTCCTCAAGTTCCCCATTGAGGAAAGCATTGTTGACATCTATCTGCCTAATGTCCCAATTAGAAGAGATAGCCAAAGTAAGAACAATTCTAATGGTTTAAGGCTTCAACACAAGGGAGAAGGTCTCAGTATAGTCAATGCCATGCTTTTGATGATAGCCTTTAGCTACTAGTCTTGATTTATATTTATCAAGACTGTGATCAGGAAATAACTTCACCTTATACACCCACTTAGAACCAATGGTTTTCTTCCCAAGTGGAAGAGGAACCAAAGTCCAAGTATGATTCTTTAGCAAGGCTTCATACTCAGCTCTCATAACTACTTCCCATTCAAGTATTCCACAAGCCTCCTTATGATAAGTAGGTTCTGGTAGTATGACTGAAGCAGTGAAAGCTATATTGAGAAATTTGGGATTAGGCTTATGTACAAGCCACCTTAGCTAGAGTGAGCATAGGATGTGTATTAATTTGGGGTAGATAAATAGGAAGTGGTGATAAAGGAGAAGCAGACTGAGGAAGATTAGAGGCAGGAGATGAAAGAGAACCAAAAGAAGAAGGTAAATGAGAAGAGGATAAAGGAGTTATAGCCATTGGAAGAGGTGATGGCACGGGTGTAAAAGGTATAGAAACTGCATCAGTGCTAAACTGAGACATGTCTCATATGGGTGGTAAAGGGAAGAGAAAAGGGTCAGAAAGAGCAAGGACATGTAATGGAGGTTCAGAATAGGGATCTAGTAGTTGATTGTGAGGAGACAGGGAACACTATTTCATTGACTAGGACATGTCTACTTGTGTAGAGTTTCTTAGTTGTCATGTCATAGCATAAGTATCCCTTTTGGTTAGGGGCATATCCCAAAAAGATACATGCCATTGACCTAGGGAGTAACTTTTGCTAGTTTGTGGCTCTAAAATAGGGATAGCACTCATAGCCAAAAAACTCTAAGGAAGGCATAGTTAGCAATCATCCATATAGTATTGCATATGGTGATTGATTATCCAAAACTATTGTAGGCTATCTATTCATGACATACACTGCACATCTACAAGCATGAACCTAAAAGGACTGTGGCAAACTTGCTTGTAGCAATAATGTAAGACCCTTCTCAACCACTTGTTTATTGCGAGACTCCACCACTCCATTCTATTCTGAAGTATAAGGACAAGTCACCCTATGATTCAACCCTAGATGACCAAGACGAGTATGCAAGATACCAAACTCACCCCCACCATTTTTCTGAACCCCTTTCTATCGTGTTCATAAAAGAAACAAACACATAACGTACTTGATATTTAGTATATAGAAAATAAATCCATATATATCTTCTACATTCATCCACAATAAGCAAAAAATATTTTGCTCCTGTTATAGTATTGGAAAAGTCGAGAGATCCATATACAAAAGGTCAAAAGGCTAGGAAGCTCTTACATGAGTTGTATGGAAAGGCAATTTGTGGCTCTTAAGAAGAGGACAAACTTCACAAAAAGTTTTACAAGTAGTATCTATATTAGGCAATAGAGACTTCTTAGCTAAATGACCAAGAGTTTGAGAAGGATGCGCTAACCTCGAGTACCATACGTCATAAGAAAGTCTACCTACATAAGCCCGAGGAGAAGAATGACATTGCTTGTGTAGTCCTTGTAGTGCATAGAGACCATTAGTCACACTTCCCTTGGCCAAAATCTCATTCGTGTCCCCCTTCTTTATAAAGAAATGGTTAGCAAAAAATTCAACACTTAAATTATTATCAGCACTTAACTGACGTACTAACAACAAGTTTGAGGACACCTTTGGAGTATGCAAGACTTTGTTCAACGAAAAAACATGTTTGTCAATTGTAACAAAACTAGCTCCTATACTCTTGATAGGTAGAGAGGAGCCATTACCTACTGTGACTGAATCACAACCAGTATAAGGCACAGAGTTAAACAATGTTGAAGCATCACTAGTGAGGTGGTGTGTAGCACTTGAGTCTAGAAGCCAGTGAGGAGACCTTGAGCCAAGAGAAGCAGTGTTATCTGCACTTGTTACATTAGCAATAAAAGCACTAGGAACTTGACTCTCAAACTTTCCAAGCAATATATCACGCAATTGAAAACACTTATGTGCATCACGTCCAAGCTTGCCACACACTTGGCACTTGATTGTGTTTCCTCCAAGTGGTCGTTTGTTTTGTTGATTCGAATAACCTGTATAAGCAGCCTTCTTGTTTTGAGTCCAAGTATGTTTGTTTCTTTGAATGAAATTGTGTAGGCTCCATTGGTTCTTCTAAGGAAAAGTAAACTTCTGAGACTGAGGCTGAAGATGAGGGAGCCTTAGCAACATTAGCAGACACACATGCTAAACTGGAATGGTAGATGTTAGCCATTTCAAGATATGTAGATTGATGTTCCAACATGTGCTCATGACCAAGCAGCAAGCTATGCAACTCATCAAAACTGAGAGATCCTCCATGAAAAGACAGAGAAGATATAAAAGTATTATGCTTAGCATCAGGCCTTGTATAACACAGAGTATCATATCCCTATCTTCTCCACCTATAGAGGCTAAGTGAGTTGAGATTTCCTTGACTCGAAGCATATACTCATCTATTGTCAAGCCTCCTTTTTTGAATTGTCTTCAGCTGTAATTTCAAATCCATGATTTGAACATGAGAGAAACCAAAAACCTTCTTCTTGAGTGAAATCCACATCTGAGCTATTGCACCAATGCGAGGCAAATGACAGAGAGCACTACTACTAACTGATCCATAGATCTAGCACTTAATAGTCCTATTAATGCGAGTCCAAACCTCAAAATCTGAATTAGCTAATCTAGTTAAAGGAGGAAAAGGAGTAGGCATTGTTCTTGAAGTATATACATACTTCTTAAGACCAAAGGAAGTGATGATCGCAAGCAATTGCTCTCTCATACTAGGTAATTGCTTCGATCAAGCTTGATAGAAAATGTCAATCCTATAGAAGGATAAACAGTCGCAGGAGTCAGCTACACAAGTTGTGTCAATTAAGCAGCTATAGTATGTGCATCAATGCATGACTGTGCATTATCATCGATCTCCATGGAAGGAAGCCTGAAGAGAAATTTTGAAGAGAAGAGTAGAGAGAGTCTTAACCTAACAACTCTGATACCATATAATAATTTAAGAGTAGTAGGAGAAAATAAAATCTCAGACTAATGACAAATGTGATCCTTTACAAATATATATACTCAATGATTATTAGTTCATTAACTAACTAATAAAATATCTAAGCTATCCTCTACAACACATTCTATTGTAGTATATGAACATCTTAGCAATAAGATGACAAAAAATATAAAAATTTAGTTTATAAATTTAACAGAAACAACATTTACTAATCTAAGGAAATATAGATACAGGTAGAGAATATCTAGATAATGTAATAAATGAAATATACAAGAAATTTATTGGAGAAGATAAATGTATACATATTACTGAATCAAGTATGAAATAAATGAAGATATGTAACGTGTGTTATATAAATTCTTTAATATTTGAATATGAGATGTATTAATCATAAGTTACCGCCCTTTATGTAATAAATTTATAAAGAAATATTTTTTCAAAAACTAGCTAGAATATTGCATAATACTATGACAAAAAGATGAAATAAAATAATAGAGAAACCATGCCTCATACATTAAAAGGAAGAATAAAAAATCTTAAGAGCTTGATAGTTATGAAATGTCAAAAAAAAAAAAAGAATATAAACAAGTAGAGGAAATGATAAAATCTATTGTGATATAAGGGATTTTAGAATACTAAGAAAATATGGATGTAACATACGACTTTACAATAAATATAAAAAGTACAAAAAGTTCATAATGTATAAATTTAGAAAACAAAATTTTCAAAAGTATAAGAGAAAATATAAGAAAAAATCTTATAGACAAAGATATTTTAGAAGAAGGAAAATTATTGTTCATCAAGAAAAAAGAAATGTAGATGTTGATTTGTAATGAAGGATATATGCAAATGAATGCTTTAATAGACTCCAACATAAGAAAGAATTCAAAAAGAAATTCCCTTAAAAAGCAAAAATCTTAGAAGAAGCTTTTAAGATAGAACTAAAACCAATAGAGGAATTTGATATAAATAGCACATGCAGTATATATTTATTAGAAGAAACTGAAGAAGAAATAATAGACTTGAAACATCTAATTTTGCTTAATTGACGAATTATTAAGTATAACAAATTTAAACAATACATATATAAAAATATGAGTAAAATTTAAAAGATATAAAAATTATCATTTATATGCATATATTGATATAAGTATAAGTATGTGTGTAGCCATTAAATATGTATTTTTAGAATTTTTTTAAAAACCAGCTCCAAAAGAATTAATAGTAAAAATAGCTACTATAAATTTAAACAATGTCTTAAAATATATAAATATATTAATAGATAGAGAAACCTTTCACATTCCTACAATATATCAACAAAAAAATTATAGTTGATATCTTAGTAGGAAACAACTTCCTAAATTTATATCAACTATTTACCCTAGTACCTAGACAAAATAAGTTTGACAACTTTAGATTGTGAAACCATTTATGTATCAAATATAAGAAAAATATTAACAGTTTCATCACTAATTTTTATGTCACAACATAAAAAAAAAAAAAAGCAAAAAAGTGGTGAGAATATAAAAATAGAAAAATCACAAATAGAAAATATTCTTTTAGAGATAGAGATCAATCAAAAATAATTTCTAAATGAAATACAAGAAGATAAATTCTTAACATGAATTAGAAAATTATTAAGTATACTAAAAAAATCTATTACATTCAATTATTAATAGGTCTAATGAAATAGCAAGCATAAAATTAAAAGACCCTTCAAAAGTCACAAGAGTAAAACCAATGATTTATACTCTAGAAGATTGAGGGAAATTTAAAAAATAAATTCAAAAACTCTTAGAATTAAAAGTATTCATTTTTAGAAATTCAACTCATTCTAGCCCTGCTTTTCTAGTATAAAAAAAAGCTGAAAATGAAGAGGAAATAAAAGAATGGTCATTGATTTTAAAGCTTTAAATAAATAAATAATAGATGATGATTATTTTATTCCTAAAATGGAAGAATTATTATTTTTAATAAAAAGAAAGCTAGTGCGTTCATATCATTTCAACAACATAGAAATGACATCCTCATCAAGAACAGTTGAACAACCCAAGATTCTATTAGAATAAAACTTTAATGAAAAATCATTACTACAAATTTGCATTTATAGGACGGCCTCTGACCGTCCTATATGACTTATAGGGCGGTCAGTGGCCGTCCTATAAACTCCCGTCCTAAAAGAATCGAAAAAAATAGGACGTTCGCGGAGCGTCGTAAAAAAATTTTTTATAGGACGGCCACTGACCGTCCTATAAATTTTTTTTAAGACGGTCACTGACCGTCCTATAAATTGTTTATAGGACGACCACAAAATTTTTAAAAAAAAATTAAAAAAAAAAAAACATATAGGGCGGTTTTTGACCGTCCTATAAAAACTATATAGGACGGTGAAAAACCGCCCTATATAGTTTGCCCGTTCTATAAAAAAAAAAAAAAAAATTTGTTTGCCCGGAATTAAAAGAGCGGGAAGTTGTTTCTGTTTCTGTTCAGGGGGGAAATGGCGAACCTTCTAACAGAACCATCAGAACCAGCGCTAAAGGCCACAGACTCGTTCTGAAAACAACAATCTAGAATTGCAGCGTCGGATGGAGATTCTAATCGAAGGAGTGAGCTACCCACATTGTAAAGACGAAGAGTCTATACAAAACAACCAATGCATAGAGTTCAAAAGGAGTCAATAGAATAATAAACAAACTTGAAAATGAAAAAGAAAACTCACCGTGTCCCAAGAAGATATAAGAAGATTATCAGATTCTGGAGCAAAACGGATACTAGATATTGTGTCTCGAATTGGGTTTTCTAAGTCTAACGGAACTCTGCTCATTTCAACGCCGGAGAGATTACTCAACTCAAGCTTCAAAGTAGAGGAGGACCAAAAAATTGTTTATGTAAAACAAATTCAAAGGTTGGTACGGTTTATGAGTTAAGATAAATTGAAATTTGGAAGCAGGAAAATGAATTCAAATTTCGAACAGAAACAACTTCCCACTCTGTTATTTGAAATTAAAATGAATTCAAATTTCGAACGATCGAACGAGCTGGAGTAAAAAAAAGTTCAATTTTCTTATAGGACGGTTAATAACCGTCCTATATGTGGGAAAATGAAAAAAAAAATACATAATGGGATCGAGCTGGCAAGTAAAAAAAAAAAAAAAGTTCAATTTTTTTATAGGACGGTTATTAGCCGTCCTATATGTAGTATATAAGACGGTTAATAACCGTCCTATAAGAAAATTGAAATTTTTTTTTTAAGACGGCCAGTGGCCGTCTTATAAAGTAACGCCAATTTTTTTCCGTAATGGCCGTCCTATATTTCTTAAACGACGGTCATATACATATGACCGTCCTATTAGTTTCTCACTCTAAATTTGAGACCGTCCTATATTGCTTATATTGTAGTAGTGAATCTTTAAATTAGAAAGGAACAATAGTGTTAAGTCAAATTTATAATAAAACAAGAAAAATAGCACTTCTTTAGAAGTAAAATTGAATTACTCCACAAATAAAATCATAATAATTTTCTACAATAATTTGACAATTAACCAGGATGATATTAAAAAAGTTGTTAATTTTGAGATGCCATTCAATTGCAATTAGATAGAGCCACTGAACAAACAAAACAAGAATTTTGTCAATTGCCAAAAAATCAGATCAAGGACTATAGATGTCTTTATTACATCAAGAATAGAGATTGATCCATGTATCTATATTCTAGAATGAGTGTTTTGACAAGTGATTGTGAATAAAGCGTCAGCTGAAAAAGAAACGATAAAGATAAGATGTAAATTTATACGTGTCCTTATCTAATAAAAAAGATAAAGATAAGATTACATCTTATCTTTATAGGTGTTTGAATGAGAAAAAGAAAAGAAAAGATAACCTTATCTTTTCACGCGTTTTAATAATTGCTCTAGTATCTATAAAAGGGTAAGGATATTTCAGAAGAAGGCATCGAAAGTTTGAAAACATAGCTCAAATCTCTATCTATATCTTCCTTTGTATCTTTATTTTCTAAGAAAAAACTATATATTAGAGCACTCTAATTGAGAAAATTAGAAAGAAAATTAGGGTTGTAATATTATTATTTTCTTAATGAATAAAAATCATCTTTCTCCAAAACACATTGTCTCTTTTATTTCTTAAGTAAAAGTACATATCTTATTTTTTGATGATGGCAGAGGTGAAGTTTTTAACAATATAACTAAAGATGAGACCTAAGGTAGCAAAAGGTGGAGATGGACCCATTTCAATAAGAACAATGTATTATCAATTACAATTCTAGATTTTATTTGTTAATTATAAAAGTTTATTTGTGCCTAAAAATTTGAATGAAATTTATATATCAATAGAAATTTATGTCAATACTTTAATACTAATATGAAGTGCATGATATTTTGTCATCGAAGCTTAGTAAGGAATTTAAATAATGTTTAAAATTAAATGTATTCAATCTAATACAACAATAGGAGTAAATTATTTAACACACTATAAAAAAGAAGAGATAAAATTATTACTCTTAATCAAAAAAATAATAAAAGAATTACTTAAAGAAATATCACAAAAAATAACCTATAAAATACTGTTTACTTGAATTATAAATTAACGTAGTTATACCATAACTAAAAAAGAATTTAAGAAGTAATTAAGCATTTGTTTAATATAGATGAAAAACTTAACACCGTTAGTTATCAAGGGTATTCTTGATATTAAGTATAAATTTCAAAGGCATCAGAGACATTTTTATAAAAATTAAGGACATTATTGAAGATATACCAAAGCTTAGAGACATAAGTGATATTTGCCATTAACTATGCCATTAACTTTTGGGTGGACAACTAAAAGTTCAAAAATTATTAAAAATGGAACTAAAAGTTCAAAACTTTTAAAAATGTCAAAATAAATTTATCGTAGCATGCAATAACTAGAGTCACGTTAAAGTGACTGGTAATATGATTTTTTCACAAAATATTTGTTTTAATATTTTTTAATTGTCCCTATTTTTATTTTTTTTTAAAACAAAAATAATGTCTTTATTACTTTTCTCTTAGAATATTATTTTTATTGATTTTTTTATAAATAATTTCATATTAAATTTTACCAAATTTTATCTAAAATTAATGTTTTAAATTAGCGACAAAAAAACATAATATATTAATTACAAAAATTATTAAAATAATATAATTTTATTTTTAATTGACGAATTTGAGAAATTAAAAATACTTTTTATAGGAACTAAATGATACTAACTTGGATATTTCTTCTCCATCTCTCACTTTAATTTATTTTTCAATAAATACATAATAAAATGGGTGAATTAAGAATGTAGGGAGTTTTCCGCAAAACAATTATCGAACGTCTGGGTTGGATTATTTCTGTCAGTCAACTTTTGTTTTTTAGTTTTGAGATAACTTTCTTTAGTTAAGATGTTAAAAAAGTCACTTGAAGTGCATGTGTTTAATCGAAGTCAAACGGAAAAACTAAAGTACGAATGGGCATAGGCCCGTAAGCTAAAAGTTACCGACAAGCCAAAAGTTACCGACAGCACACGGGTGAGTTGAATTTTTGTAGTAAATTACTTAAAAAAAACGTCTTTTAAAATTAATAATAATAAAAACAATATTATTTTTGAATTTAAAAAAAATATTGAATTAATACTAAAATTTATAATAACAAAACTAGCACTCCAATAATATTGAATGTATAATATTAAACAGATATAAATTACCATTGTACAATTTTAATTAAACGAATGTTAAAAAAAATATATCAATTATTTTTTAATTGTAAAAATATAAGTTTAAATACAATGAATGTTATATTTGTTATTACAAGTTTTGAAGAGTATTATTTTATTATTTTTCAAATTTTTATTATAATAATATTTTATATTTATTATTATAAATTTTAAGAAATATTAAATATATTATTTTCCCAATTTTCTTTCTTATTATTTGTTATTTGTCTTTAATCTCATATATATAAAAATGTTTTTTTATAGCATTTATTTTGCCTTTTTTTTTTTTTTTTTTTTTCCTTTTTGATTTATTTTTTCTTTCTTTCTTTTAAATTTTTAATTTTTTTTTAATCTTTTAACATTTAATTGCATAAACTTACTAATAATATATGTCATTAAGTTAGTAGACAATTATAAAAATTTTTATATTATAAATATTATAATTTATAAATTATATTATATCAATAATTTCTTATGTATTAATTGTAGATTAATACATCGTAGAAAAAATAGTTAAAATTGTCACATATATAATTATAGCAATAATTTTTTTTGTACAATATTTAGAAATTTTTATTTGTTATTTTGGCTATTTTATTCATATAATTTTTCTCTTATAAATAATACAATTAAAGATGAATGATAAGACAAATAAATTTATACTCTTGCTACTTATAATGTGTCACATAGTCAAATAATTTAAAATTAAAAAGAATCATTGTCAATAAAATTTTGTCACTTTTCATTCTAATTGATTTGAGTGCAAATTGTGTGCATTTAATATTTTTCTACAAATAAATATCATAAATTTTTAATATATAATAACATGATTTAAACACAATATAATAATACAGATGAATGCTAAGACACACATTTATAGTCTCACTACTTATGATGTATCACATAACCAAATAATTTTAAATTGAAAAAAATCATTTGTAATGAATTTTTTTCAATTACCACCATAATTAATTTGAGTGCAAGTTTGTGTTCATTTAACATTTATCTACAAATAAATGCCTTAATTTTTAACTGGTAATAATGTGATTTAAACACAACATAATATATATTATTGAGCATGATATAAAATGACACATAATTATTCATTAAATGAATAAAAAATTTGACATTATATGATAACATGAACGAATTTGACATAATATTATTTTATTTTAATCTTTAATGCTCAACTTAACAAGAACATTATATAACAAAACTAACAAGGATTATCGCTCTTAAATTTAGCTTATAAAATAAAAAAATTAAAAATGAATAATTTTTTATAATTAAATAAACAAAACTATCATAAAATATTAATAATAAGGTTGGCAGGTTACTACACTTTAATATTATTTAAAAAATAACTTTAGTTATTTTATTTGTATCTTTATTTTTAATTTATGATTTTTTTTTCTATTATTAGATATTCATAATAAATAAAAAATCTTATTATAAATGAATTATTTACAAACATAAGAATAATGTTTTTTTTTTTTCTTTCATTTCTCAAGTGTTATTTTAATTTTTATTATACTATTTGCCAATAATTAGAACTTAAAATTTTTAAATATTTGAATTTAGTGACAAAATTTGAATAAAAATTAAAATAAGAATATATCATGCATTATGTGCGACTGTGCGTGCATAAAAATGCGTTTAAAGAAAAATAGACAAGCGGATAAAAAGGGGCGTCGTACATGTAGTGTGCGAAGGCGAAGGTTGTGGAAGTGCTACAAGCGTCTGATGTATAAAGTATATAATTACTTTCTAACAATATCTATATTATAATTAGATAAAAATAAATAATAAAATATTTTAATAACATCATATATAATTTATTTTGTGCAATTTATAATAATAATTTATCATAATAATTTATTTAAATTAATAATTAATTTTTTTATTCCATTTAAAATAAAAAAAACTACTTTTAATTTAAAATAAAAATAAGATATATAATTTAAAATTTAAATGAATTAAGTTAAATGTATATTATGATTTAGAGCACAGTATTTAAAACTTTGACTATATAATTTTTATATTGTCATATATTTAATTATTAAATTAGATCATATTATACGATATAACATAATATAATTATATAAAAATTTTGTACAACTAATGGATGTAGATTTATTGTATTAAATATTTAAATTAATCTTTCTAAATTTTTAATTATAACATTATATGTCTTGAAATTTTTTTTTTATCTCAAATTAAAAATAATATTTTTTAAATGTATTAAAAATATAAAAATAAAATAATATTAATTTAAATAAATTTTATAACAAAAAATATTTTAAATATAAATTATTTTAGTAATATATTTATAGTTAATAGTAATGTATTTGATATGTATTATATAGTGTATTGTTGATAAATGCAAAAGAATTATACACAATTTTAGTATAATTGTGTGTAACAAACATGTTCGGTTTTAGAGGGAAGACAAAGAGGGAGATAGATGGTTTTCTTTGGTTGGTTGGTTGGTTTTTATTTCCTCTCTCTTCATTTTGTGGAGGGGAGAACACACCGCTCTTTCTCTCTCTAAAAAAAAGAGGTAAAAAATAGTAGAGGAAAAAGAAAACGCACTTCTCCCCTCATTTTCACAATAGGAAAGAACACATACTTTCTCTCCCTCTTCTCTAAATAATTTTTTTTTCTCTCTTTCGACAGATTTGTGATCGTTATTGAGGGTAGTAGAGAGAACAGGAAGAGTCGAGAGAGGAGGGGAATGGGAATTCCGGCTTCGGTTTTGCAACAGTGACTATGTGGTGACCCGCTTTTATGGAATTCCAGTGTCTCTTAACTAAGGTTTTTGTTTTCATTGTTTTTCTCTTTTTCTGTTTTTTAGTGTCGCTGTCATTGTTTTCGTTACTAATTCAAAATGATGTTTGTTTGTTTTTGTTTTCAATGATCCGTTTTAAGCTATCTTCTCTGAAATTGTGTTGGAACAATAATCGAAATAGAACTTCTGTTTTTCAATTTAGATTTATAATGGTTTGAATATGAGTTTCTGTTTTTTTTTTTTTCCTCTTTTAGAATCGCGTAGAAGTAGAGAACTTGAATTTTTTCCTCATTCCTGAAGATGTTGCCATGTTTTTGTTTTTGTTAATCTTTATCTTTTTGCATATTCTATTCTAGTCATGTTTCAAAATTACTTAGTATTTGTGATAAATTACAATAACAAGGAATCAGGACTGCTAAAAGCATCATAGTATATGAAATCGTGATATGTATGTTTGTTATGCTATGATATATTGTTCTCACGAGGGTGTTGTTGATCTTTAAAGGCTTCGTCTGGAAAGTCAGATTCTGGAGATTCGAGGTTTTGATATTTCATTGCTAATGTTTTACACGTTATTGATCAGGGTATATGAAAATTCAGTTATCAAATTGTGAAAAACAGAGAAATTTCTTCTCCAACTTATTTATTCTTGCAGCATTATGTTTTCTGTTATATAGTTGTGCATTTGCATACGTTCCTTTTTGTGTTTTTTGTTTCTGTTTGTTCCACATTGAACTTTTGGAGGCACATGCTATGATAAACTTTTCTAGACATCTCTAAAATTTATACATGCATTAAGTCGTGTTTGAGCTTCTTTTCATTTAGTGAGATAGTGGGGTGGGGTAGTGTAAAAATGATAAAGATGGATTTCGTGTGAGTGCACTAGGAGGACAACAAGTTGTGGAGAAATGATTGTTGGAAATTTTGCATGTTTCTTGTTTCTTTTAACATTATTTCTTTGGCAGATTTCTGTGATGCATGTGCTCAATTACTTGTTTAATGTTATTTCAGATGCAATGTGGCAAATGAATTTTCAAACAAGTGAAACAATGGAATCTGGGTCCTTCCCTGAACGTCCTGGGGAACCAGATTGTTCTTATTACATCAGAACAGGTCTTTGTAGATTTGGGAAAACATGTCGTTTCAATCACCCCCCTAACAGGACACTGGTATTTGTTACTATGTTTGGACAAATTATTATGAAGTCAAGCTAATTATATTACTGAGATGGTATTTGATACATTTTGACAAGATTTTTATAAGCTCTAAAACTTAATATCCTTATAACTTAACCGTTAAAACAGTATTATGGATTATTTCAGTATGTCCTTTTTTTTTCTTTCAGAATTCTTTCCCTTCCCCTAATTTTTGAATTGTTATGGTTATCTCATTGTTGGAAATTTTAAGCAAGAAATAAATTTTTCTTGATTTCTGTTTCTTTTAGATTGGGATATCATAAAAAAGGAAACGGAAAAAAAATTTCCTTATCATGAAGCACTGAGTTTTTTGGTTGCATACAAGTGCATTTTCCTTTCTGCATATTCTACTTAAAGTCTTAGAAATTTGGCTTTAGAAGCGAACTTTAGAACAGAAGCACATTCGCCACGTGTTCATTGATTTTCGCAATGGTTGTTCTTTCACATGACAGTTTTTATTATGTACCACAATCCACTAGAAGTTACTGTCTTAATTTTACTATTATTTATGTATATTCGTTAATTATTTAGTTAATACGATTATTCTTCTTATTACCAGGCTATTGCCACTGCAAGGATGAAGGGAGAATACCCGGAAAGATTAGGACAACCTGAATGTCAGGCATGTCTTTATTCTTTATCTTTTTCATAAATGGGAAGGCACTTGTATATGTGCTTCAGAAAAAAACTTTGGCATAAACCGTACTAATCCAAGCTTACTATTGTACTTGTTTTTGCATTTCACGTAATCATAATGCAGTCCTTATTCATCTATTAGAAATCTTGATTGGATGGAATAATTTTAAAGTATGAGTATTGGAAATTTGTAAATTTCAATAACTGAAATCATATAGATGGACAAGTATTTTTTGCGTGTGTGACACATGCATTTACATGGTAAAAGAATTAAACATTTTAGATAACTTTCACGGGCTATAGTAGCCTCATTAATATCATCTTGATAAATATGGAATTGTATGCTTTTCTTTTTTCCCCCTTTTGGTTCTTTCTTCTTCACTTCTTCCCTCTTTCTGCTAGAAAGGCAAGGTAGAAGCTATGGTCAGCTTAGTGTCATTTTGGGGTCCTTTCCCGAGCCCCTACCCCCCATCCAAAAAAAAAATAAATAAATAAAAAGCCATCCTCCCCTTCTATAGCTAATAATCTTTTGAATTACTCTTCAGTACTACATGAAGACAGGAACGTGCAAGTTTGGAGCAACATGCAAGTTTCATCATCCTCGAGACCAAGCTGGAACTTCTGGAGGAGTCTCTTTAAATATATTAGGCTATCCACTTCGCCCGGTTCGATTTTTCATTTCCTCTTACTCATTTTAGTATATATTCAATAATAATTTGTAATACCTCTAGCACATCGTGGTCTCCCTATTTCCATTTTGTTTCTGTCAATGCTGTGTTTATGACTTCTACCAATTTCCTTATAGCACATATCCAGTGTTGTGAACTCCCATATTGGATAGGCACTGGTTTGTTTCTTTGCAAAATATATGTCTGTCAGTGAAAACAGAATAGCTGTTTTCTTCTTTAAAGAAGGTTGTGTTATAATGATAGTAGCTGTATATCTCATTATTTAGCCTCAACATATATAGTTAACACTTTTTTCTAGTTTATGTGCTCAGACATTTTGTAATCTAGCAGACATGCAAGAGTTTATCATTTGTGTGAAGTTGATATTAATGTTTTCTGAGTTGTGTTTTCCTTGGGTAAATTTTATGTCTTTCTTATTCATTCATCCCTCTCTTACTTGCAGAATGAGGCCGAATGTGCTTATTATTTAAGAACTGGACAGTGTAAGTTTGGTAGCACTTGTAAATTCCACCATCCACAACCGACTGATATGATGGTTTCAATGCATGGATCCCCTGCTTATCCTACCATCCATTCCCCAACTACACCTGGTCAGCAATCATATCAAGGAGGAATTACAAATTGGTCAAGGGCATCTTTTATCCCCAGCCCACGGTGGCAAGGGCCATCAAGTTATACTTCTCTTATTCTACCTCAGGGAGTGGTATCAGTTCCAGGCTGGAATGCATACAGTGTAAGTTTCAGCTCACCCTTTTCAAAGCACTTCAATTCCTTCCATGCATATATTTCTTGAGAGATTATTCTTGTATGCTTTTATCTTCTGTTTTTTTGGATGCCAAATGCCCGTTTCTTTGAATTTGCTTCTGTGTGATTCTAATCAGAAAAAAGAAGAATATTCAAGATTTAGGTCATCCACTTTGACTGTTAAGATGCTATTTTTTTTCTTGTAAGACAATAAGGAGAGTACTGAAAAAAGCCTAGAGAAGCAACAGAGACTTTATTTAATATGAAGTTTTGTTGTTGTTGCATAAATTAGAATAAAACAATCTAAACAGGGTGTGCTGTTAGTTTGGTATGCTAGGATGCAATGTTGAGGCATCAGTCCTTCAGAAAAATGTAAGTTCATGTACAACTGATAACTTTCCATACTTTGGAGCGCATTTTTCTCAATCTCCAAAGATGAGTAATCTCCACTAAAATAATCTTCTGCATTTTGTCTGGATTTTGGATTGACACAATATACTGGTATCACCTGAAATGTTTTGACATACTCCTTTCATCTACTCTGTTCTACACCAGATTCATTTATATATAACCTTTACATACAAGTTTTTTAGTTTAGTTGAGCATATGCTGAAACTTGTAGCACTAAGATCTCCACATTCTTGTGCATGGTCCTTTTCCAGGGCCAGCTTGCATCAGTTTCATCTTCAGAGAGCCTGCAAGCAATAGGAAATAGTCATATTTATGGAAATTCATGCCAGAATGTACCAACAAATGTAGGTTCTCAAGGGACATTCTCTCCCTATCGTTCTGGTTATTTACCTGTTGGGTTTTATGCATTGCAGAGGGAGAATGCTTTCCCTGAGAGACCCGGCCAGCCCGAATGCCAGTTTTATATAAAGACTGGAGACTGCAAGTTTGGTGCAGTTTGTAAATTCCATCATCCCAGAGAGAGATTAATTCCTGCTCCAGATTGTCTTTTAAGTCCAATTGGCCTTCCTTTACGTCCGGTGAGTTGTCTCAGACTGAAATGATTTACTCATCACTGCCAGATATCTTAACCTAAACTTTGCCGTGGTCATTAAATTCCAAAAAGCATGGCCATGTACTTTCCTGTGAATTTGTAATAGACTCTGAAAATATGCCATTGTCTCTCCCTCTTATTTTCCAGCATCAGAATTATATACTCATTTAAGTGTAAATTATTTTTGTTCTTTTAAAAACTTTAGTATAGTTTGGGTGGTAAATGTTATACATGGTTGTGTAATTTCAACAGGGAGAACCTTTGTGCATCTTCTATTCTCGTTATGGTATCTGCAAGTTTGGTCCCAGTTGCAAGTTTGACCACCCTATGGGAATCTTCACTTATAATCTATCTGCAATATCTTCGACTGATGCCCCAGTTCACTATTTGTTGGGGTCGTCGTCGGGGAGCTCTGCATTAAATTTATCTGAAGGACTTGTTGAAGCAGGACCAACAAAGCCCCGGAGACTGTCACTATCAGAGACCAGACAGGTCCCTTCTGGTGATGATAATTCTGACACAGAGGGCTGAAACCTGCTTCAAGAATGAACCATTTACCTTTCAAAAGATAAACTTGAGCTGTGTAAATTCATTTTCAATTGTACAGTGTTCATATCAAGTTGATTCTGTTCTTCTGGAGATGCATTTCAGTTGACTGACTTGACTTTTCTGGATTTCATATTGTTGCATTGTATAAAAATCTTCAAATACACATTTGGTAAAACCTAATGTGAACATTTCATCTAATTTCTGAGTCAGTTTCTTTAATGATTTTTTTCTCCACTTAATTGTAAAATATTTCTTTAGTCCAAGCGTTATGACCTGATTGATTCTTTACAGTCCTAATTATCCAGGTTTGAACAGCACTATCCAATCAACTTCTTTCTATTGGTATATATATGGAGTTATTATTAAACCACTGCCTTTCTGTTCATCCTCTTATGTTTCATACTATTACTACCACACAGGATATATCTTTACATTTCTATATGGAACAACTTTATTTTCTAGTGGACATATCCATGCAGCTAGTTTGAATTTTGTGGAGTGCTGCTAAGACCATACTTGTTCATAATTTTTAAATTTCTTTTCGGTTTTAATATCTTTGTTTAAAATAACTATTTTTTCTATTAGCGTTGGATTGCAGAACTCAACTAAGGCTCAGTTTTGGTCAAGTAATGAAGAATTGAGGCAGCTGATTGAATGGAATTATAATGCTCATTTTTCACCAGGTGATCTCTTCAAACGTTGTAGATTATGAAGCTTCAAATGATTTTTCTGTAGGAATAATAAGACTTTCTTGACTTCATTATGCAAGTTGGCTTTTGCAATTATGCAGATTCATGTATCCATGATAATCTTGAGGCACATATTTCTGGATAAAACATAGAAGACACTATAGTTATGCCTTTTCTCCTGTCCACCTCCTTTTCTTTTTTCTCTTTTTAATGGAATATGGAAATAACGGTTGCTTTCTAGGAGTTGGTGGAATCATTATATAACTTGTGAACAGGTTTTTCATTTTTTTTCCCGCATTATGGTAAAAAACTCTTTAATTTACATGTATGTAACTGTATTAATCCATAACCTACATTTAAAGTGTTTGAGGTAGTAATGAGCTACTGGGACCTTGACTTATAAATGGAATGTTTGTTTGAACTAATCTAGCTATTTTTGTTCAATGAACAAAGGTGATTCAGATATTGCATTTTCTTTTCATCCTGTTTAACAATCTGGAAAAGAATAATCCACAGGGAAGAATGTGGAAGTAAGCAATTTCATGTAGGAGATTGTGAGCTTTTCTTGTTTTACCTGCTCAACATAAAAGTTCCTTGACAGATAAAATTACTGAAAAATAGGAATATGGATAAATCTTATTTGAGAAGCTGGTAGCATGAGAAAGCCATACTTCTTGTACTATGTTACAGCTGCTCCTTTGCTTTTAACTAGATTATTGTTCTTGACATGCGTAAGAATTAGAGGATACTTCTACTATAACTCACATTAGCGGCTCATAAGAAACACAGGATACATGCCACCTTATTGCTTAAAATGTTAGGTTACTAAGGAGTGGATCTATCTGCTTGCTTGTACCCAAGATGATTGAATAACTGACATTATTTAGTTTTTAATTATTGGTTACCTGAGGGATTGCCCTAGACTTTTATTCTCAATGTACTTCTAGAAATTTATTATATTTGTCTCACAGCATCAGTTTTCATAAATGTGGGGAAGTTTTGGTTTGATGTAACTATGGTTTGCTTTTCCTTTGCTTTGTTTACATAAGGAGCTTCTCCTTTGTACATTGCGAGGTAATTATGCTTGTGTATACTGTATAGGTTTGCACGTCATGCATGGGATTTAGATTTTGTGGTGCCTTGGTTACTTAGCTCTTCTAGGACAGGTGAGAATCTTTGTTGCTATAAGTGGAAGCAAATTGCACCAACTGGAAGGTACACTAGTCAATAATGTTTTTTGTTTTATCGCCCCTCCATCTTTTTCATGATACTGCTCTTAGGACAATGCTGAGTAGGAAATATCCATTTTCTGATGATAAATGTTATACATCCTAAAAAGTTGGCTAATAGTGATGTGGAATGAGGAGAAGCGGGAGAGAGAAATAAGAGGACATTTAAGTCGGGGAATAGAGATTCAGATGAGCAAATTTAGGAGTGAGATAGAAATATAACTGGTAATTCGTCATGATCTATCTGAAAAATAAGTAAATATGTTATCTACTATTTATAAGAGTCTTGAGAAGCAAAATAGTTATTCAAATCTAAATTATGATTGTCTAAATTATAAAGGGTAAAAGGGTAATTTTCTGTTAGGGTTTGAAAAGTTTAAGAATTTTAATTAAAAATAAAATTTAAATTTTGAATAATAATGTTAAAAATTAATGGAAAGTAAAAGGGTAATTATCATCACCTCCTGTAAATTATCAGTTCGCCCAAAAATTGAAAATAATATCAAAGAATGGCAAAATATTAATATTATTGTTAAATTAACAATTTAATGGGACTTTTGTAAATAATGGAATAATTTTAAGCAATTCTTAGACAAAATTGAGAAGAATCGAAGAAATAATAGAAATAAGAAAATAAAACTAAAAGTATAATCTTTAGATGGAAAGAAGAAATAACCTAGAAAATTCAATTTCTTTCATTTTAATCTCATGATTTTACAAATTTCTCTAATATTAAAATAAAATGCATGGATTATTAATCAAATTTTTTTCAAATAATTATTACCTATATGTTTATGGTTATAGTAATGTTAATTCATATATACTTAGCTCATATGTCTATGGCCATCTAAGCATACATAAGTCATTAAGTATTTAAAATTTATGATTAATTACAAATATAATAATGAAAATTTATTGTCTTATTACATATATGTTAATTTAATGCATGTTCACAATTTCATACTAATCTTTCAATTTTGAACAAAATTAACAAATCACTTGATTACATGGCTAATTTAAATAGAAGCATTAAGTGCATTAAATTAGATAAATCAAACACTAATAAAATATTAAATTAATAGAATAAATCATATTCATAAAATGAGTTCCATTGAATTTCTAGAAAGAGTATTAGCATAAAAATATTCATTTTCAATATAATAAAATCAAGAGTAACAACCATATGTAATACAAAGTTTACAACTAAAGGACTAAGAAAATGAAAACTCAATGAAGATTCTTCAAGCTCTCCTCTCTAATAAGCTCCATTTGTGCTCTAATGATGCTTATATTGTACTTTTCTAGAACCCTCTTTATATTTTCAAAATAGTGTAGAGAAATCTAAAAAGAAAGATTAAAAATAACATTTTAGCATATAAAAATGGTGAATACAGTGATGAAATGGATGGATGATGGATATGAAAGTGTATGGAAGTGAAAGAGGTTAAAAAATGGTGAATGAGTGCTAAAAATTCGTACAAAAGGAGACAAAATAGGTCTGAAATTCTCAGGTTAATTTATGATCATTATATCATCTAAAAATCAAGGGCTGAGATGAAAATAAGTTAAAAACAAACGTTGGCCAATAAGATCATGACATGTGGCAAAGAAAACAAGCGGGACCAACGGGTACGTGACACATGAAAAGGTCAAAAGGCGGAGTGAGCTGTGCTCTTGACCTATAGCGAGCTAAGGGAGGCTACGTGGACCAAATCGATGGGCTAGTGCCACACAACAAGGCATGATTAGCTGGCGTTGCTTGTGTTGGACAACTCATGGCGCATGTGAATCGTTCAACAATTTTTGAAAACAACGCCGTGATGACACATGGCACGATGACTTGTGTATTTATTGACACTCGATGCCAACTGATTGGATTTCGTTGCTTCCATGTCGCCCAATTGGATTTCACGTGTCTCTGGTTATTTCTAAGGTAATCTCATATATTTTTATGTGTATCACCTAATAAAAAAATTCATAAAAAGATCTCTAAAAATGTTAGAAAATTATTAAAAATTATACTTTCTTCCATTTTTACTATTTGATTCAAAACTTATCATATTTTAATATTTTAACTCCAAAAATATTATTTATTCAATTAAATAAATTAATATTAAACATGAAAATAATGTAATAAATCTATTTTCATAAAGTTATCATTTTACTGTTCAAAGTGATTGAGATTGAAATTTTGGAATTGAAAGTGACTGCAAATGATAATGGTGGAGTATGTGGCTTTAGAAATTTGGATATTTCTATCGACTCATTAGCATAAGATAACACAAATTTCTATCTCAATGAAAAACATATATAATTTGGATAATTCAGTACCTTCAAAATGCCATTGCCCATTGGTAAGGTCGACCAAGATGTGGCTTGCCCTGTATGAAACTATGATAAAAAAAAAAAAAAAAAAATTAAGACTAAGTGCTATGGTTAAGCAACTCGATCAAAGTAAGATAAGAAATGGTTAACACCGTTATTTATTAAGGATATTTTTTAAGATAAGATAAACCTTAGGAATTTTTTGAGGGTATTTGTAAAAGATGGATAAAACTTCGAGGGTATCAATGAAATTTTCCCCTCAAATTAGTAACTTTTTTTGTTTTTATTTTTTCCCCCCTCAAATGAATAGCATGATTTTCCTATACATACAGGATTATTATTTGATTAAAAAAAGACAAATGCCTCTATATTATTTTAAATTGTCCACACGTTAGGTAAACTAATTTGGGAAATTACTTAAAATAATATATCTACAATTTATAACAATAAAAATAACACTCTTACTTTTAAATGAGAATGATATGAAATAGTGTTAAGTTGTACTATTTTAATTATTATATGTTTTAAGGGCGTTAATTTTATAATTTTTCAATTAATTTTAATAATTTATGCACTTAACAAAATTCCTGTCAACTCTCTAATTCATAATTTTTTTTTTGGAAAAAAAAAATATCGGATTAGAGCTATTGTCACACTTCTAAATCATCGAAATGTTATAAGATTTTTGCCTACCAAAACGGAGCCAAAATTGTTGTCATACTCGACATTGAGATGTAGGTTCCAAATCTTGAACCTACATCCCGCGGTCCAACAGATAAACGTTCTTAAGCTATAGCAACTAGAGTAATCGTTTATGGCACCGTCTACTTCATACATGAAAGTATGCTTTGTACATAGCCATAGCAATTGAATATCTCCCTAATTAATATTTTGTTTTGTCAGAAATTGAATCATAATAATTGACAATATATTATTTCAGTCTCGTTGGATGTTGATAACGAATCTGTTGGGTGAGATAACGAATCTGTTGGGTGAGATGCTCTGCTGTCCTTTAGATATGTCATAAAATTAAAATTTGGCTGTAGGGAACTAGAAATCATGTATTTTTTAGTAAACAATTTAGTCTAATAACATATATGTTGGGTGCATATTAAGTCCTAAAATGATAAAAATGTCCTCACATTTAATTGCAAGTGATACTTATATTTTGTTAGTGTTAATGTTAATGCCTGAACTTAATGTTGTCAGGTTAATTAGACTTTCCAATAAATATCATTTTCTATTAAGCAATTTCTATAAATTACAGGATTTAATGCCTAATATAACAATTAAAGAATTAAAGTATTATTTGCACATGAAATATTGGGACTAACACAAACATTTTTCACTAAAATTCTTTCCCGTTTGGGAAACTTTAGACAATAAAAAAATGATTACACACAAAAAATCATAACTTTTTTTTTTTATATTATAGAAAACAACAAAAATAGAACTCTATAAAACCTATAATAACAAAAATATCATTCATTATATTAAAATCATATATTTTCATAATTAACAAACTGACTTTTACATCATTTTTATTTGAATATACATCCAATTGAACGCCGTTTAAATTAAATTGTGATAATTTAGATTCGTTCAATATTAAATGTTTAATGTTACACGTTCAATATTGAATGTTCAATGTTATTGTGGTGCTATTTTTGTTATCATAAAGTTTTAACGGTGTTATTTTTGTTTTGTTTTTTTTTTTTTTTTTTTTCCGCCGTAGTTCTCTTTAGGTTGGGTTACCTGAACTTCTTAAAATGTATTCTCAAATTTTCAGAACTATACGTGACCCAAATTTTTTTTTCCAGACTGTAGCGGTTAAGTACTTAGACAAAAATTTGTCATTTGATATCAACATAAGCAGTTGTTAAGGGGATTCTTATATATAAGAGAGCATTGACAGTAGTGGAACAAATTTATTTTATAAATAGAGAAAAGTGTTAGAGATATCAATGAAACATATCAATAAAGCTAATAAGTTGTTATTGTCAGCTTATTTTTAATAAAACATACAGATTAAAAAAAAAAAAAAAGCACATGGAGTAAATTCCTAAGATTATATTTTAGTGGTCATCATGATCTTACAGGTTGTTAAAAAAACAATTCTTACAGACAAGTACGTTTAAATTACCGTGGTCTATATGACACGAGTATTTGTCCAATACAATTTGACATAATTAATTTTAAAATGTCATCTTCAGAAAGTAAAACAGTAAACAGTAAAAATTTGGACAAAACAAAAGATTTTGAACAACACTATTAAATAAAAAATTAGATGAATGTCTTATAAAATATAAAATTATACAAAGAGGGCTCATATAGAGTGTTTATTTTCTAAAGCAAATGAAAAACAGTAAAGAAGAAAGCAAGCTGAAGGGAACCCACTGTATATTTCATTCATTCACTTATGAAAATCAGCACAATACATATGCAATTCTTCTTAACTATTTATACAGAAAAGAAACAGCAAAATTACTTGCTCATTAATTGTTTACAAGTTCACTAGAATTGTCACATGGGATTATCACTCATTGCACATGGATGACTAGGATAACTAACTTCCTACACAGCTGCACCATTCTTTGCACTGAATGCCTTGTTATTCTTTGCTAACAAACTTTCTGAGCTTGCTGCAACATCATTGTGCATGGCTGCGCACGTATATTCCTTATCACCTTTTCAAACTTAATGACATGCACATGACACTAAGTTTTTTGCGAAGTGAAAGAAAGGATAAAACAGGAAATGTTTTAGTAAGTAGATCAGCAGGTTGCTCAAGAGATGGAATATGATTCACTAACAATTCTTTAGCTAGAACATGTTCCTTGACAAAGTAAAGATCAAGTTCAACATATTTAATTTTGGAATGATGAACAGGATTGGCAGCAAGTTGAACTGTGCTAAGGTTGTTACACAATATCACTAGGTGGAATAGAAACACTACTTTCACACAAAAGAGCTTTGATCCAAAGCATTTCAAAAGTTGTGTTGTAAAGGACTTGTACTCAACTTTTGTACTTGAACAAGAAACAAAAGATTGCTTTTTAGATTGCCAATAAAACAAGAAAAATAATCATGCCAGTTGTAGACCTTCTATCATTCGAACAAGCGCCCCAATCTACATCAACAAAACCTTGTAAAACAATATTAGATGATTATTTAAAAATCAAACCATGATGAATAGTGCCTTGCAAATAGTGTAGTATTCGCTTAATAGCATACCAATGTGGTTCCTTTGAAGCTGCCATAAATTAACAAGCTTTGTTAATAGCAAAAGCCAATTTAGGTCGTGTAATTGTAATGTATTGGAGTGCACCTATAACACTATTATACAAAGTAGGATTCACAAAAGGTTCACTCTCTGTAGTGGACGAAGGAAAATTGGCAACCATAGGAGTGGCAACAAGCTTGGCAAGATCCATTTTAGCTTTAATAAGAAGTTCTTTAATGTATTTTTGGTGAGTAAGCAACAAATCACCATTTGACAAGGCAGTGACTTCAATCCCCAAAAAGTAATGAAGTAAGCCCATATATTTTAAAGCAAACTTGTTATTTAGCATAGTAATAATAGATTGGACTTTTGATCACTATTGCATGTGATGATGATATCATCAACGTAAACCAATAGATAAATAGTAGATGAAACTCTAACTTTGAAAAATAAAGAAGAATCAGCCTTAGACATAGTGAAACCCATGGTAAGCAATGTGCAACTTAGAGTGTCAATGGCCTTTTGCAATCTGTATACATAACTAGGACAATCAGGATGTTCAAAACTTGAGGTTTGTGTCATATATACCTTTTCATTTAGCTTGCCATATAGAAATTAATGTCCAATTGGTGCAATTTTCATTCCTGCTTAAAGCTAATGTGATAATAGTCCTTATAGTCACTTGTTTGACAACTGGACTAAATACTTATGAGAAGTCAAAACCAGGTTGTTAATCATACTCTTTAGCAATAAGTCTATATTTGCATTTATCTAACTTCTCTGTAGGTAGCCTTTTGATTATAAAAATCCACTTTTGCATTTATCTAACTTCCTTATAGGAAGCCTTTTGATTACGAAAATCCACCACTACTAATGATCTTCCTTTTCTTTGGGGGAGGTACTAAAACTCATGTTTCATTCTTAAGGAGAGCATTGTATTCAGCTTGCATAAACTCTTTTCAAGAAGGGCAACTTAAGGCTTGTTTGATATAAACATGTTTAGTTTCATTAAATTAACAATACCAACCATATATGCTTTTGGTTTAAAAACACCCACTTTAGATCGTGTGATCATAGGATGATTGTTTTGAGATGGAACAGAAACAATTGATTCAAGTTGAACAAGAGAAGGTGGAAAAGGTGGAACATAGAACTCAATGTGCTCATAATAAGAATTAGACTGAGAAGTCTGAGATAGTGCTAGAGTAGAAGGAGAGAGTGAGATGGATGAAGATGGAGGAGACAAAACAACAAGTGATAGACAAGGACTACGTAAATTGTGAGGAATATTAGATGAAGACCTAATTAGAGGCTTTGAAAGAATTGGCAAAACAGTTTTGAAATATTTAGAACGTGAGGAACTTGACATGGTAGAATATGATGCAAAGGGAAGTGCATTTTCATTAAAAACTACATTTCGATTAATATATAATCTACCAGTTTGAGACAAGCACTTATAACTCTTATGACGATGATTGTAACCAAGAAAAGTGCATGGTTGTGATCTTGGTTCAAGTTTATGATCATTATATTGACGAAGATAAGGATAGAACAAACAACCAAACACTTTGAGAAAATTATAATCAAGAACATGATGAAATAATATCTCTAGAGGTGATGTGACGCCTCAAAAATTTTCATACTTAAATAAACCAAAAAAGGGTCATCAATGCAAAACAAAGTTCTCAAATAGTCTACTAATGTAAATATCCTTAATTTAAAACATTTATATCCTCAAGACTAATATTTATAAAATTCAATAATAATATAACTTAGCAATAAAATTTCTTAAACTTAGCACGCTAGACCAAAACAAACTTAGGGACTAACAATTTCAATAATGTTGCCAAATCCTTCTCATGGAGTTTCCTGAAAAATAGTAAATAAAACTTGGATGAATGATATCACTTAGTAAGTAAACTCACCATAATTGAAACATTAAGCAATACAACATAAAAATCATACTTAACAAAAATATTTTCTTATATCATGCTTATGCATATGAAGTAATGCTTGTAATACATTTGTCGAGAATATGCTTATGCTTATGTAGTAAACTAAATGCATTTTTATTTCTTATATAATATGCTTAATGCTTATAGGATAAAGCTCGTAAAACATTGCAATTTCTTAGAAATACTTTTCAAAAACACTTATTCTTTCTTTAGGAGTACTATGAATCATCCCTTACACTTATCATAGTTGAGCCTTACATAAGTCACCCGTCGGCGATTGGCACGTGTAAAAGGCATATGTAAGTGAGACTTAACTTATAACTTAGCAAAATTGGAATTCCATACATAATTCTCACATGCACACGTGTGTCCAAACCAATGGTAAGGGCTCTTTAGACCCCGGGTATCCTAACTTATACGAGAGACACTTCCCACATACGGCCCTTAAACTTATCATAACTTTTCGTATCGTGTCGCTCCAAGACACTTAATTTATATTTGGAAGATTCAGGCATCCTATCAAAACATATGCTTGCTTGAAAACTTTGCTTAGAAAGATCTTATTTATTTTGAAAGGCTTCATGTGAATAAAAACTTTTATAAAACTTATGCTTATGATGAAATGCATGAAATAATGCATATGTCAAACAATGCTCAATTGTACATAAGAAAACTTGAGAAATAGATTATACACGTTCATAAAATATTATTTCACTCTAAACAATAACATAATACAAGCACCATTTTATAACAACAACAAACATATAATCAGACAAGCAAATAAACATATACTTAATATTTCAAGTAGGGTTAGTTTACTTACTTCAAAATGCTGCAATGTTTCAAAATACCATATGATCTAGGCACAGTCAATATTATCCTATAATTTTCAAGAATAAAAGAATCAACTTATAATCTTAACTATAAGGATATAAATATTTATTTTTCTTTTATTCATTCTTAAATTCTATTCCTTGTATGATTCCATAAATTATGACACTTTTGATAAATAATTTATGTTCTAAAATTTCCTTTACACTTGTAGAAGATTAACCCAAGGAAAATATAGGACACTTATTATAATTTAAAAATCTAAGCTAACTCGAACATGTCCTAATACATGATTTTTTACCAAACATTAAAAATTAGTTTCTTCATAAAATTTCTTGGAGTCAAACTAGACATATGTATCTATTTGAAATAAAAAATTTAGATTTAAATGATACAGAAATTATATCTAAAACATACTTGAAAATCAGTTTACGAAATCTGTCAGAAAATTTTCTCGTCAAAGTACCCCTTATCGAAAAATATCTTGAATATTCTATAAAAATAATTTGGCTTCGACATTTTCATAAAAAATCAATAACATATATTTAAATCTGTTATTAAAATTTTAGATTAAGATAATTAGGTTAAAAAATATAAAACTATTTTTATTTCAGATGTTAATACAAGAACTGCAGAATTTCAAATTTTCAGATCTAACTTCAAAAATTCATGAAAATTAGAAACCAAAACATTTTTGAGTGATTCAAAAACCATTAGACTCGAAAACATGTCTATATTTGTCAATAAAAATTACAAGTACTAATTCTCAACCTAACTATTTCAAAATTATCAGAACATACACTTGACTCAGAATTTTGGGTTTTGAAATTTCATTCTAGCCTCTTTTTTTCTTCTTAATTTTAGTGCATACAAAGCCATAAAAATTTATAAAAAACTCAAATTACGTAGAGTTGCATAATAAAAATTTAGAATTTTTATTTCCCCTTAAAATCCTTAATAAAAACATATGAAAATTATCAAAAATTGTGAGTTTTATGACTAAATTATTATCTTGAAATTGCTTCTACGGTTGGTTGAAGACGTAGAATGCTAGAAACCAAAGAAAGGAGGGAGAGAGAGATAAAGATTTAACGTGAAAATATCTCACGCTCTTATTTTATTTTAGACTTTTTATTTTGTTTTGTTTCATTGTTTAATACAAACTCTAATCTTTTAAGTAGCTTAATCACAATTATATTTCAACACAAACACTCCCTTTTTCAAATTAACATTATTATTTATTTATTTATTTATTTATTTTGGATCGTTATAGGTGACATGTCAAATAACATACTACTAGGAAATCTATTGATAAGATAAACACTTAAAAAGAATGCCCCATCCCAATAGTAGAGAGAAATTGAAGCATGAAGCAACATTGATATATCCAATTCTATGATATGCATGTGTTTTCTCTCAGTAACACTATTTTGTTGGTGTGAATGAGGGCATGAAGTATAATGGATGATGCTAGATTGATTAAGTTTACAATTTGTTTGCAATTTTACTTTTGCTTTAAATTGTAAAAATGCATGGTATGCAATAGATTTGGACTTTAAAAAGTAAATCCAAATATAACGAGAAAAAGGCATCAATAAAGTGTATGTAATATTGATGTTCATTAATGGAAGTAGTTGAAAAACTCATACATCAGAGTAAACTATTTCATGTAATGTATACACCTTGTGATAAGAAGGATAATAAGGTAACTAATGACTCTTGCCTAGCTGATAAGCTGAGCAAACTATAAGATAGACAGAATGTTCACTACAAAAAGGTATCTTACACTTAGGCAACACTTTCTTAATAGTACCTAATGATGCATGTTCAAGTCTAAAATGTCATAGGAGCAAATTTGTAGCTTGAGCAACAAAAGCCACATGTTAATTATTTTAAAAAGCAGTGCTAGGAGTAGTTGTGTGAAGAAAAGCAGATGTCTTTTCTTGTGAAGAAGAATCATGAAGAAGTGTGAGATCAAACTGATAGACCATTATTCAGGGTTCCTTAAAGGAGGACCTTCCCTGTGTGCTAATCCTTAATACAACAAAAGTTAGAATGAAATTCAAAGAAAACAACATTGGCTTTAGCAAACTATGATACACTTAACAGATTTTTAGCAATATTAGGAACTAATAGCATATGATTCATATGAAGTGTTTGATTGCAAGCATAACGTGTCTCAAAAGCATTGGACCAAACTCTAGATATAGACAATTGAGAACCGTTGTCTACATGGCAAAACATCCTATAGGCTCAGAGCCCCGGTTAAAAATTTTACAAAAAATTAATTACATGTATATATACTACGATGATAATATTGTTATAATTATTTTTATTATTATCACAATAAAGTTGTATAAATTATCTATTATATTCTTAATATTAATTATACTTGAGTATCGTTATTATTAAATAAAATTTTAGCTAATGAAATATTATTCTGATAATAACATAATGAGTTATGACAATATCGCTACCTCTATTTTATTTGTGATAATATATATTATAATACATTTAACTCTTGACTTATTATATATTGTAACAAAAAAAAGTTAAAATATTTAACTTTTTTTCAATTCATTATTGTAAAAATATACTAAACAAACCTAAAAAAAAATTAGAACATACAATATGCTTTTTAAATAAACAATTATGTTTAACAAAGGACGCACACATGCACACATTTAATTGATATGGCTTAAACTTACATTAAGTATTCAAAATAATTATATCTCATTGCATTACAAAATAATTTGCAAAAATAAAAATAAATAATCTCAGTGACAAACTTCAGGAATATAGATAGAAGTTTCTCCTAATAATTTTTTTTTTCCCATTTTAGCTTTGTATTATATTATATATTTTTATTTCAATAGCCATTTTAATTGATCTATATGTTCGTTTATATTAATTTTTTTTTTAAATTTTACGTGCATAACATAATTAAAATTTTAACTTTAGCCCCCCTTAGAAAAAATTTATAGCTTTGCCCCTGGTTACCTATCATGAGTGTTTGATTACCTAAGTAAGGTTGAGACATGACTAAGTTACTAGGATCAAGGGTAACATGGTTGCTAGCACCTGAATCAGGAAATCATCTTGCTTCACGCTGTTGATTTGGTGAAGGATAAGGCAAATTATAGTATGGGTGGAAGATTGTTTGTTAAGCATGAGGATAAAAAGGTCGTTGATAAGTGAGAAAGGGTGGAAAAGGGCTATAGGATGGTGTGGTGATGGATGAGGATTAGCATACATAGCTTGCATTTGAGATGGATGAGGTCCTCATGAATATTATGTATTTGGTGGTATATTGTTATGTTATGGTTGTGAACTTGAAAATCTCTGAGTAGGAGTGAAGTTTCTATCATAGTGATGCTGGCATATAGAAGTTAAATGACCCATACTTCCACACAGTTTACTTTGTGGTCTATTAGTAGATCTACCTCTTCCAAACCCACGACCTCCACCTACAAATTGATTGGGATCAGTGTAATTTTGAGAAGGTCTGATATTTGTTGATCATAACACTGAGTTGTTTCCTTTGTTGCATAACTTGATTTTGACTTTGTGGAAAATTATCAAACACCTTCTGATCTGCTTGAGTATTATTTTTGGAACCTTTCATTGCTAAATTTATACTAAGTAGAGGTGAAATTAGAGTGGTTTTCTTTGATCAAGTCTGCTTTCATGACTAAGCATCAGTGCTTTGGCACCATTATCAATTATAAGTTTAGTGATCATTTTCTCAATTATTGTTGAGAAAACACTGTCAAAATTTTCATCCAAAACTCTTAGTACATACATTAGCTTTTCTTCGTCTATAACAGTTTAGCTAGCAAATTGCAACTCATCATTTAATACTTTAACTCGAAGTACATAGTCATTTGCCGTGAGATTTGCCTTCTTCAAATGATGCAGCTCTTCCTTTAATTGTATCATTCTTGCTCGTGACCTTGATACATAATTTTTCTCCAACATACATCATGCTTCTCGTGACATATCAAAGCCAGCAAATTGTTTTAAAATATCATCAGTCATATAGCTCATTAGTTAACATCTAAGCATTTCATCTTATCTTTTCCATCTCTTGAAATCTGGATTAGTAGCACCATTTAATAACAACTATGTTAGGGATTTTTGAAGAACGTGACTATCGAGCTCTAAACTTCAATATATTTTGAGTACTTGATGTTTTCATTTAGTGAAATTACTGTTGTCTAACTTTATTATAACTAACAGATTGTGAAAAGAGAAAACCTCTTGTGAATATTGCTTAACAGTATTGGTTAATGAAGATGTTGCTAGATCTAGGTCTTTGGGTGGATCAGCCATGACATGAAACTACAAAGCTTCAAAGCTCTGATACCATGTTTGATTTTGTAAAGCAAATGAAAAAAATAAAGAAGAAAGCAAGTTAAAATGTACAGAATCCATTGTATATTTCATTCTTTCACTTATAAAAATCAGTACAATACACAATGTAGCTCTTCTTAACTATTTATAGAGAAAATAAACAACAAAATAACTTGCTCATTACGTTTTTACAAGTTTATTAGAATTGTCACATGTGATTATCACTCATTGCATATGGATGACTAGGATAACTAACTTCTTGTAAAGTTGCACCAAATGCCATGTCATCCTTTTATAACAAACTTTTTGAGCTTGCTGCAACATCATCGTGCATGGAAGAGCACGTATATTCCTTATCATGGAGCTAATGGAGGTTTTAAACCTAATTATTTAAAAGCTATTGAGAAGTTGTTCCTTGAAAAACTACCGTGATGTAGTATGAAGGTAAAACCTCATATAGAGTCTCAATTGAAAACGCTTAAGGCCCAATTTATTATTGTACATGATATGATAATTGGTTAAAATAGTAGTGGAATTTGTTGGAATCCTATAAAGAAACTCGTAGTTGTAGAGACACCTATTTGGGACGTATAAATAGAAGTAAAACATCTAATTTTGGTTATTATTTTTATAATTTTGTTAGAGATCTATTTGTAATACTACTAGCTTTATGTTTTACTAAGAAAATGAGAGGTAACATGACCTAATTAAAAAAAGATAAAGAAATGTATGTTTCGGCATATTTTTATTATTATTAGTATCATTAGGCATCAAAGTTCATCTTGAATTAATATGATTTCACTGTATGCTTTTGTTTACTATATTTATTTCATCTTTATGGATTAATTTTACTCTTCTAATTTGATCATGTATTTAGTAATGTTCATGGATTTAGATAATATGTCTTATACATTCTAAATTTTTTTATTTATAATTTCTTGGATTTGAATTATTTTTAATTTTTTGTTACAAAAAAACTGTTTATTTTAAACATAGGTCACTCCCCCATTATGAGAAATTGGCTATTGTATCTGTTAAATATATAGTCACGAAAAAATATGCAGAGACTTCGAATGATGTCATTGCAAAGCTTGAAAAGAAAAGGGATAAAGAGATAATAGATAAAATTGACCAATGAATTTCATTTATAGATACTGCTAATCATAGACAATCAAATGTTTTCTCTAGAAAAAGGAAGAAAATTATTGGAACCATGAACTTTGGAAACTCTATTGAAAGGGCAACGTAAATACCTGCTAATGAGATGAAGAACGTTGGCAGCCTTTTAAGTCAATCTATTGCAAAAGGAGAATAAGAAAAGCAAATGAAGTTGTATGACAATTGTAGAGAACAACATTACTTACCACTGAAGAGCTTGGATTAGGACTCTCCGTAGGCATGAAGGTACATTCTAAATAATTATAAAAAAAATACAATTAGTATATAAATATGAGATTATATTTCTTATATTAGCTTTATTTTGGTATCTAATTTATTTAAAATTTTTATTTTATTTGGACTAATATTAATATTTTGATATTAAAGTTGTACACACTTTGCTTATATTTTGGTTGTAAACTTGATATGATATTGGGGTCCACTAACAATTTTGTTATATTTTCTTTATAAAGAGGATGTTATTACAAAACATGTAACTTATTGTTAAATTGTTATTTTTTATGTATTTTTAAGGGACATCGAATTAAAGTAATTAAATTGAATTTCGAATCTGATAAATTGTGAGTTTGATTGTTTAAAATAGTTTTTTTTTTTTTTTTACCTTCTTTTATTATTATTGCATACTAATTTATATAGTAATTTTTTACCTTTTTATTACTTAATGGTTCAGTTAAATGATTTTCAAAATTGTAATTTTTGTGGTCAAAATTTAATATTGAAGTTTGAAGATGCTTTAATAAATTTGGCGGGAGAATTTGTGAGAGTGTGAGTCACGCCTTCTATTTCATGTCTAAGTAACTCCTCAAGTTTGACTATAATGACTTTGATATTTTAATTAATTTTCCATGCTTAACTTCATCGGCTTAAAGTAATTGTCAATAGAAACGTCTAAGAAAATGTGTATAAACTTTAATATTAAAAATGCAACGAGATGATTTAATATTAACATATTGTTTAGTTATTTTGCAAATAATGGAAGAAGAAAATCGTTAAAAATATTTTTTCTTGCTTAAATTTTTTTAATAGATTAAGTAATATTTTTAAATAATAATTATTTTTAAAAATAATAATTTTTAATAAAATGGTAATGTAAAAGGAGAAAATAATAATTAAATGACATTATTTAAATTTTATTGAACGTAGGAGTATTATGATAATATACAATATATTTCATTCCATTTTAATTGTAAACCAAACAATATAATAATGATTTATGTTGTCGATTAAACACTGCAATAATAATATTATTTATTTTTATATTTAATTTTTATTATTATTATTATTATCATTTATATTATTATTTTTTTATGTTACAACAAAACGTGTCATAATACGAAGTCATGTTTCAGTACTTAACTCTTAATTGAACTAGTCATTAAGCCGTGTATAGTCGTACTACTTAGCATAATTTTTTAACAAATGGAAGAGACCCATTTTAGAAAGTAAAATATATATATATATATATATATATAAAATTTGACGTCCTTCGATCACAGTGCTACAATAATCAATAGTGCATATGTTAAGTAATGATTCACAAATTTTGTGACTGACATGACAAAATATGATAATGATTTTCACTTAAACCAATTATCTGATGCCATATTGGTTAAGATTGTCGCAATAAGTATTTTCCGTACAGTTCTCTCCCCAAAACACCCAAAGTCCACTCTCTTCTCGTTGCCCATCCCCAAAGTCACACCGTAATGATGTGCAAAACCCATTTAAAAGCCCTCAATTTAACATCACCTAAAGCATCTCAGAAAAGAAACCCATTTAGCCTTTTTATATGATGCACCGAATAAAATAAAATAAAATAAAATAAAAAATCAAACCCTCCTCTTTTATAGAGGAAAGCTAAATGTAATTAAATTTATATAACTGTACAACGTAGCAAACGAAAATTAATATGAGTATACATTTAATTGCAAATTTGCATTAAGCATTTCTCCTCTCTAGAAAAGTTCAAAACCCCCACTCGCACTCTTCCCAAATTCCAATAATTTCATCTCAACTTTTGCAGTACAAAAAGGCTAAAGCCCAAGTACCAACCAGCTGTTCAAGTGCTCAACAATGATTCCTGCTTATGGGGTCATCTTTTCTCTCATGTCGTTGCTCATCTTGGCAACTGTTATGACAATCACAGAAGCAACTATAATCCATGTGAGTTTTCCTCTCAAAACCCATCTTTGTTTCACAGATCCTTTATACTTTTCTTCAAATTGGTTATGATTTTTTACTGGGTATTCTGTGGATTGAACATTTATTGTTGTTTCTGAAGGTAAATGGGTCTGCTACGGCCGAGAGCGGCGAGGAACCGCCATTTGTTCCACTTGTAGTGGCAGGGAAGTTTGAGAAGATTGTGATAAATGAGACCAGGAGGAGATTGGGGAGCTTTCAGATATGTGCTCTTTGTACTTGCTGTGGAGGAGCTAGAAGAATGTGTGTGCCATCTCCTTGCTGTTATGCTATCAATTGCAACATACCCAACAGGCCTTTTGGATTCTGTTCTTTCACACCCAAGACCTGTAATTGCTTTAGATGCCATATCTAACTCTCATTCTCTCTATATATTTTATTAATGATGATTGTTTAATTTTGGGGTAGTTTTTATTCTGTTGGGAGTGTGAATGGGGGGAATAATATTTCTTAATTTTTATTCAGGAGCAATAACACCTCTTATAAAAATTGTATTTTTATTAGGATGAGTGATATTTCCCGGATAATTTTTTGTTATCTCTTGGTGGGATTTCTCAAATTTGATTTTTTTTTCCTTGGGAATAGCAGTGCCTGGAGATAATAGCACAGTGGCGGGATTCGTATAATTATTGGTATTTGAGGAAACATGTTCCTTGTTAATGGAGCTAATGGAGGTTATCAACATTAATTAACTTTTCAAAATAATATATTTAGAGAATGTTAAAGTTCTCAGCGACAATAGGGCTAGTGACACTCATGGTAAGGATTAAGATATATTCTAGTTGTTATACATTTCACAATTTTACATGTTTCAGTTTACTCTTTTTTCTCTTTCAAATATCCCTAGTTATATGTCCGTTTAAATTTTTGGTTACATGTTGAAGTAAATTTTCTACAAGATTGTATAAATTGATTTTTTTTTTTTTCCCACAATCCACATATTTTTATCAAATCTTTATGCCAAATTTCCACAACTTAAACAATATTGTAAAATAATACGAAACTCGAGCCTATTTTGGTAATTACGAATTATTTTAGTCTTTTATGTTCTATTAGTGGGTAATGTTTATTTTTCAATTGATAGATGGTCTATTTAAAAGACCATGGTGACTTGTTGTTTTCATGAATGTCATTGGTTGCTTCTTCAAGTAGTACTATTCACACACACATGCATTTGATTTTTATTAAACAAAATTGATTGATTTCTGGAACTGTTACGTTTGTCTCTAATGCATTTTAAGCATTATAGTTTATATTAATCTTTGAGGAGGGCCAGTAGGTTATTTCTTACATCACGTCATATATACAAACAGATAGATCACATAAAGTCTTGCATGTTTCCATCAATATATTGTATTGATTTGAGTGGTCCCTTGATTTGATAAGTTGGGGTCCTTTCTTGATATAGAGAGAGAGAGAATGTGTGAGTGTGAGTGAGATAGGGAGATATTTGCCTTTGTAGCTTTGGAATTACCTCGAATAGATGGCAATGTTAGTCTTTGTGGAAAAGAACTACACATATTGATTTTAATGCATATAGGTGTGTGCATTCTACTTGTATGTTAAGGTGGGTGGTAGTTGGGGAGAGTCAATTAAGCCTTTTAGCTACTAACGTCTTGCAATCGTAAATGGTGATTTATAACTCGAGTGACTAGCAATGAATGTTGGACAGCTTGATTGTTTATTATTTGCTGTAAAAGATTTTACTGCAAAATTTCAGTTGAGAGAGTTTATGTATGTATGTCTTAAGACTTGAGAGAGTTGTGGTTAGTTGACTATAGCTTGGGGGAGCTGATGGGCTTAATAGACATGACATTAAGGACTCAGAGCCACATCTTAATTTAGTGTCTTGTGAAGAGTACGTGGGAAATTCTATTTGACCTCTGCTTGTGTCGACAGCATGTAACAACCTATGTGCTACTCAAAGGACTTTTTAGAGATGTGTTGTATATGCGGCAATTCTATCTTAATTACTGTTTTATCTTTTTATAAGCATCTCAATTTCCAAACTCATATATCTGAACATATTTCTTCTTATTATTATTATTTTTATTTGGGAAGGTGATTGTATAAGTTTATATTTATTTTAAGAATAACTTTGGGTCTTATACGAATTTTTTAAGATAATTTAGTTCTATAAAATTAAAAAGTGACTGTGCAATGTCAAATAATTATTTATTTATTTTCTACTTTATATAATTTTTTGCATTTGAAAAAAGAAAAAAGAAATGTCTTTGTGCTGGTTACCTTTTAACAATAATTAGAATAAACTGTTAAAAAAATAAATATAAAAAAGATTAATACTGCTACAAGACATTGAAGTATTTTTCTCTTTTTATATTAACTTAATTATTTCATTGATTTCTAAATTTTAATTAACTTTATATTTAAGTCTTTAAATTTTTAAATCTTTATGATTTAGCTTAAATTTTTAAAATTTTACATACAGGTTCTTAAAATTTTGAGTTCTATAATTTAGTCCTTAAATTTTTAAAAATTCATACAGAGATCCTATCTTGAATACTAAAATATATGTTATTGAATCAAAATTTTAAGATCTATGCGTAATTTTTAAAAGTTTGAGGATTAAATTGTAAAATTTAAAAGTTTAGGGACTTAAGTATAAATTTAGTTATAGTTTAGGAACCAATGATATAATTTACTCTTTTATTTTTTGTACAAGTTTTTGGATGAGGTGATACTTGATTATTGAGGTTGGTTCTTTAAGCATATTAGATAATAAGGGTAAGTAAATAATTCGATCAATTTGTCTAAATTAAGAAATTTGATCCAATTTGTTGGATTCAAATCAAATTAGATTGACAAATTTTATTGTTAGATTGGATTCGTACTGTAAAATATATAATCTATTTGAATTTGAATTAACGAATTTTATAATCCGTTACAATTTGATTCAGACTGAATTACTATTAAAATTATAAATAAATATATATTTTATTTTTAATATGTTATATTTAAACATTATACATACTATAATTATATTAAATTACTATTTTAACTTAAAAATAAAAATAAATGTTAAATACTTTATAATAATTTAATAATATTTAAGAGCATACTTTTTATTATTTTGATTATCTTATTTATAACTATAAATAAATAAATTTACTTAATGAAATATTAATTTAAAATTTAAATGTTAATATATAGTGTATTTTATATATAATTATAATTTAAAAATAAGTTATAATTTCAATCTGACCTTATCCAATCCGAAAAATATGATATGCTTCGATTCGAATGAGTTCAGATTGGGTATATCATCGGATTTGATATTTTGAAATTCACTTCGGATCAAATTCAAATTGGTAAAAATAACCAATTTTGATCTATTGTTCTTATCAGATTGAGGCACGGAGGGAGTTTGATTGGTAAATGCTTTTATGTTTAGATGATAAATCAACCTATTCAATTTTAATTGAGCTGAGTTTAATTGAGTTTTATATTTTGTTGGTCTAAATAGATTGGCTTCATTTAAAAAATATAAAAATTGACTTATTCATGATCATTTAAGGTTTGAAAGTTTACAAATTAATATTTAATCAAGCCAACATATATATTATTAATACATATATTTATAATACATATATCATAAATGCTTACAATCATCTAATTTTAATTAATTTTTTATATTAGTTGAAAAAGTGAAGTAATTTATATTATTATACTCCAATATTGTTCATTTTTATAAATACTTATTGTAACTAAAATTTTTTTTTAATTACTTTTATTTCTCAAATTTTATATAATTTACTCATTTTTAGTAGTCATTTTTTACTTGAAAATTAGTGCACAATTTTAATTTATATTCTAATATATAACTTTTTTTAATTAAGTTGTGAACTAAATAGTAATTTTTATTTATTAATTTAATATTAATATATGTTAAAAATAATTTAAATTTATTCTAAAAATAAATACGTTTAAATTATAGTTTAAACATATTAAATTAACATAAATAAATTAATTTAATATTCTCCATTAGATGTTTATAAGTCAATTTTCGGTTGCTAAAATGATTAAAGTTTGAAGAGAAAAAAATATCTCGTATCCCTAATAATTATTGTGTGCATGCATAAGTAATAATATGGCTTTTTAAATTAATTAAAATGTAAGAGGTGTTTTTTTAAGAAGTCAAAATGCATTCAAATTGCGCGTTTGACAAATTATTTTTTTTTTTTTTTTTTTTTTAAAAAAAGGGGCTCTAAAGTCCCCTTTTTTTTTTTATTAATATAAAGAAAACACACTCACGCACCCGGTGGGATTCGAACTTGGGTTCCAGGTGGGGGAATTGGGAGTCTTACCACCTGGACCACAAGAGATTTGACAAATTATTGTTTCTTTTGAAGTTAGTAATGTTTATCTCTGATGGTGAATTGCCCCCTTTTTTTTATTTGGTCATGCGCGTGGATGAAAAAAATCAGAAAATATTTCGATATTTATAAAATTTTGAACAAATTATAGTATAAATATTGATATGAGGTAGAAATTAATTTTGTGAAAAATATTAGTAATATTGATAAAAATATCAAAATATTGATTTAAATTTTTTTTTTTTTGTTATTTTCTATAATGACATAAAAATTTGAAAAAAATCGATAAATATTTTTTAAAATGTAAAAAAAGAAGAAAAAATGATAATTTTTAATATGAACAATATCATAAATATCTTTGATATTATATAAATTAAATTAATTTAAAATTTTATTTATATGAAAATACTATTAAAAAAGATTAAATAACTTATATACAACATATTAATAATTACAAACAAAATTATTATCTCTATTAATCTTAATATTTTCACAACCCTAGAATTTTAGCCAACTACGCAAAGTTTTTTTAATTAAGTATTGATGTATATTTATAATACATATAATTTAATGCATTTAAAGTAATGTTTTATAACTTGTATTATATTTGTTAAATCAATATTTTATTATTATTATATATCTATTATGTATATTCATATGCCATAAATATATCATTTTAATAAAAAAAAATTAATTAAATTAGTGTATTATGGTTTATTTTAATATTTATTAAAATTTTATTCAATATTTTAAAAATTTATAATAAATTTTCATAAAGTTTTTTTTTTTTTTAAATATTTATAAATATTCAATAATATTCTCGATATTAAGAATATGTGGTTTCTTAGCTTCGACATTTATCCTAAATATTCTTAATTCCTTTTAAAACAATCAATTAGCAATATTGAATATTTTCCCTTTTTAAACCATGAGCATTGTTCTCCTAGCACAAATTAAGTAATAATGCTTCACGTAAAACAATTGCGAACTCATCTTTCATAAAATATTTTGTAGGTCTCACATGTCACATAATTTCAGATCATGTGCGGAAATTATTAGGGCCAATTTTTTTTATTACAAAAAACGTATATATTTTTAATATTAAATAAATATTTTATTTATAATAATATATTATATCTAATTTTTTTTATATATATCTTTGATATATATTAATAATATTTAACAAATGTGTGGATACAAATAACATAAATTATGAATAAAGTGACTAGATATATATACATTTTTCATATATTTTGTAACTATTAATAACATAAATAAAATTGTAGTAGTATATTATATAAAAATTATTCTTAAATGTGATAATCCAAAAAAAGTTCAAATATTAAATTTTAGACTTCAATATTAATAAAAACTAAAAATTAAAAAAAAAAAAAAAAAAAGTATATGATAAACTTCATACTAATGTTTTTAAGTTTTTATAATTCATATCTTCAAAAAATTTCATATTTTATTTAAACTCAAATTTTAATTTATCTAATATTATATTATTTGGTATTTTACTTTAATAACTTTGTCGTTAGTTTTTCATTCAATTATATTTTTATTTGTCAATCTTATATTGTTTATCAATATATATTTTTATATATAGTCTAATGCTTAAAATTCTAAATTATATTTTACTTTTTATATTTTAGTATATTTCTTTCAGTTTTAGTTTCAACAATTATAAATTTTGATGTTAATTGAGCTTCCTATTTGCTAAGATTTTTTAGTTAATAAATTTATTTTATACATGAATGATATTAATACTTATTAACTTATTATATTTTTGTTTAATTTTTGTTATAAATTAATTATAATGTATTAATTTTATATTTTTAACTGTTAATTTTACATTTTTATTATAATATAAGATAAAATATTTAATATTAAACTGAATAAAATTTACGTAATTCTTTATTAAATATATATTGTGATTTATTTTTTATTTTTTAATATTTTAATAATTTTTTTACTACGTATAAAAAAATTTGGATTTAAGCCCTTCTCCAAAATATTTATAACTCCGCCCTGTGTGAGATATTTTAGATGTCGCACATGTTAGATGTATATATATTGTGTGAGATAAGGATTACATGAAGCTGATGTATTGTAGATGTTTTTGCAGCAATTCACGGCAACAGGGAAACTTTTCTTCCTCTTATTTTTTGCTTTAAAAAAAAAAAACTGTTTAGTGTGTGTTCGAGTGAAATGTTTGATTGGAACAAATAAAGCCAAACCGCAATTCAAAGAGATGGCTGCCTCTGGCAGAGTTTCTTAATCCGTACATTTGAATCTGACTTGGAAGTGTGAACCAGTTGTAAAGCTTTTAACGTTACGTGGCAATTTGTCAAAAAAAGTGTCCTCTTGTATTGTTTCTCGAATTATGAGACTAGGCTGTGACCCGCAATCATTTCTATTATATTATTTCTCTGCTATGCTTTTTGTTTCCTTCTTTATTTATTACAGGTAAACTCACAAATATCCTACCAAATATATATATATATATAAATAATTTTAGGACTAATTTTTTTTCATTACAAACGTATCATTAAATTATTAAAAAAATTTCAAGTGTTTCTTTTTTTTTTTTTTTTTTTGATAGAAAAAATTTCAAGTGTATCATTTCGTCATTTTTCCATCCATAGCATTTAAGATTATGTTAAATTTTACTATTTTTGGATTTAAAATAAAAAAAAAAAATCTAAGAAATCCTCAAAATTCAAAGTTAATCTTCATCATCTTAAAATCACATCATAATATTAGAAATCTAAAGCTATAATTGTAAATTTCAGCATAAGTATGCAACAATAAGTGGCTTAACGAGGATAACTAAGTTAACACACAAGAGTTGGCTTGGCACAATAGGGTAGTGCCTTACTACAACACAATCGAAGGCGCTGTGGTAGTGCTTCAAATTGCAATGTACTGCATCCAAGGTCAAAACGAGCTTGCAACTAGATGATTGTTATCCCATTCTTGAGTGAGTTGGAGCACAACCATCTTATCCATTGAGCTAGTTTGATTTGAATTTGCGTCAGAATGCAACAATATAAATTACAACCAAATCAATTGACATGTCTATAAAAGCCAGTTCTATTGATAAAAAAGCTATAGACATGTAAATCAAACATACTAATTGTTAGATCAAAAAATCACCAAGTATGCGTAGTCTTATTTGATTGGTTCATGTCACCTTTGAATATTTAAATGAGTATAGTTAATATATTGTCAAATATATCTTTTATTATTTAATTAAAGAATATATATATTAATGATTTAAATCCATATCGAAGAAAAAATATTAATATGTTAAATAATTTATATTAATATTTAATATTTAAATTATAATATTAATTAAAATATTAGTTAATATATATGAGTTATTTACAAAACAATGTGTTACCAGGACTTTGATAATTAACTTTTTGGTAGTTGACTGTCCCTTAGCTTATAATGGCATCTTGGGTGACCATTTTTGCATGCCACCAAGGCAATATCATCCACATATCACTTGGAATTAAAGTTCTTGACGAAAATGGGAGTTGGAATAGTCCTAGGTGAATAGAAGGTAACTCGAAAGTGCTACAATGTGGGGATCTGCTAGGGACAAAAGATGTGATTGGGGCAGTCGAGAAGAGTAGAGAACAGTGGTTCTTTTATTTCTCTTTTGTAATTTACTTTTCAATAACGTGTTAGGTGAGTCCTGTGCAACCATGTCAACAACACCACTAGTAAAAGAATAAAAAAATATATATGAGAATGAATCCATCTGAGCTCCGCCAACTCAGATCGCCATCCACGCCACCCTTCGCCCACTCAGATCGCCCACTCAGATCGCCATCCAGCCCACACAGATTTGCCCAACCGTCAATACCCAGCCACCTTTGCCCAGCCCCCATCCTTGACCCACAAACCCATCATCCTTAACCCACGAACCCATCGTCATTATCTAGCCACCTCGCCCAGCCCCCACCCTTGACCCTCTAATCCATCGTCCTTAACCCACGAACCCATCGTCAATACCCAGCCACCTTCGCCCAGCCCCCATCCTTGACCCTCGAACCCTTCGTCATTAACCCATCACCTCAGCCCCACGACCACCAAAGCACCAACCCACGACCACCACAGCACCAACCCACGACCACGACCACCTCAGCACCAACCAATGCACCAAGAACCCACGACCACCTTCGCCTGAAACCCAAATCCGAACCAGCCACCAGTGCATCTTGAAAACAGGCTACCAGATCTTAATATTACATCAATTTTGTGCATCTTGGCTATCAGATCTACATGTTTCAAAGTTGAGTACATATCAGATTTGCAAGAATCATATCCGTCACTCTCACCAGCATTCCCAGTATATCGCAAGCTGGTTAAGCCCGTCTCTGTTTCAACTCTTCCATCAGCCACCAACTTCCATCAGCCATCAGCCACTAGCCATCAGCACTCAACCACCAGATCGCCATCAGATCGCCAGCAGTCAAGTTCGCCTGGTGCAAAGGATACTCGGGTATGGTCTTGTTCAGTTAGTGGAAATGTTTCAACTCGTGATGCATATGATTCTCTGAGAACAATAGGCCAATTTAAAAGCTGGGGTAAAGAAGTTTGGTCTTCATTTATTCCTCTCTCTCGCTCTATGCTATTTTGGAGAGTCATTCAAGGAAAGGTTCCCACTGATTGCATGGTCAAAAAAAGAGACACGTCAGTTTTGGAGTTGTGGAAAGATGCTATGGGTAGAGATTTGGGACCTCAAATACGTAATTTATGGAAATCAGGCATTATCTCTGTTATTTGGACAACTAGAAATAATCGCTGCTATGATGGAATTGAGATCCCTTTACTATCATCTCTTACTACGGTTTGGCGTTTTATTAGAGAATCAGGCTTAATACAAACTGGTGCAATGCGAAACACTATGAATGACTTACAGATACTCAATCGTTTGCGAGTTTGTGGTAGACCGTCAAGATCGCCAAAAGTGATTGAAGTTAACTGGCATCCTCCTCCTCCAGTTGGTTAAAGGTAAACACGGATGGGACTGCATTCGGAGCACCTGGTCTTTCAGGTTGTGCGGGAATTTTTCGAACTTCAAGATCTTTTGTCAAGGGATGTTTCTGCGTTCCTTTAGGAATTTCCTACGCATATGAGGCTGAACTAGCAGGGGCTATTCATGCAATAAAATATGCAGACAGGTTTGGCTGGAAAAAGATTTGGTTGGAGTCTGACTCTGCGTATGTTGTAAACCTATTTAACAGTAGATCTCATATGGTGCCATGGCGATGGATCTCACCCTGGACAGATTATTTGGATAGGATTGCAAGCATGGACTTTCACTGCTCTCATATTTATCGAGAAGGTAATTCGGCGGCAGATAGTTTAGCTTCCAGATCTTCTAGTTTTTGCTCTGCGACTTGGTGGTGGGATGTACCATCTTTTGCGCGTCAATTTACTATTTCTGATATGGTTGGCAAACCTTCTTATAGGTTCTGCTGATGCATTGTACTGTAATCATTACTTTTTATTTATTTAATAAATTTGTGGGTGGTTGGAAAAGGAAGAGGGTGCTAAGAATTGCTTTCCATTCTGATGGGGCATTTCGGTGCGCCTACTGATTCCAGTCTCCCATTTACTTAAAAAAAAAAAAAAACAATGTATCTAACTTGGCACTTGTGTCAACGCTTTGTAATTTGCTCTTAAAAGCCACCTAGCGTCTTGTTGGGATCTAAAGCTCTAACTCCAAAATAAGAGTCAGCGACTCACTGAAGTAAGCCTAGCAAGTGAGAACACTCCTCCTTTGAACCTAGTAGCCATATTCGGCTAAAGCTAAGATCTAGAAGATACACTACCAAGAGTTCATGTTCAGACTTAGGAACAAAATTGCGATAAAAATGGAGTCTCACCTCATTCACACCCAGGAACATCCTAGACGCAGAACTTAAAATTGGGAGCGACTGCTACCAACTCTGTGTCATACTGGATTAGGAAGGTCACATCTTTCCCAAAACCATGCAGCAACCACCACTCCACGTGGGCTCGATACCATCACTCAACTATTATCTTAATGGACTAATTTTTTTGAGAAAAGAGAGTCGGGTTTACAACCCGCTCGACACCCATAGTGACTGCAATCCAAGATTCAGACAATGGCACACTCGGCCTAGGTAGATCACTATCTCAATGGACTCCATCCTCTGAGGAAAATGAGTCGGGTATATAACCCACTTGGCACCCATAACGACTACGATCCAGGATCAAGACAATGCTCTACTTAACATCAATACACCATCGTCTTAATGGATCACATCTAGTGCAGATGACAAAAAGGGAACACAACCCCTTCGGTACCCACAGCGACTACTGTCCAGGATCAAGATAATGGCCTACTTGGCATTAGAACACCAATGTCTTAATGAACTAAGTCTTGTGTAGAAAATGGAGCGAGACACAACCCATTCGGGACCTATAACGATGACAGTCTAGGATCCAGACAATGGCACAGGAAAAAGTACACTGTAGAAAGAAGCAAGGCACTACATCCTACACACTCGAAAACTCACACCATAGAAACCTTGAGCTTACATAAAAATTCCCAAGATGCGGGACTTGTGATGAGATCACTTAAAAATAACATAACTCCAATAGGAAGAAGATGGAGGCCACACCTACAACAAATTCGCATCAGAAAATGATCATTTATTACCACACTGAAGAAGCTTTCCAAGCAATGGAGTTGGGAGACTAGACCACACCACGTATACACTTGGACATCAAAGAGTTGGAAGAACAGAAAATTTTAGAGACTTGGGAACACAACAAAGCACTTGGAAAAAAGGCTTTGATAGGAAAACTTGGAGTTATCAAAAATGACAAAAGTTAGAGTCAGAGCAGAGTCGTGTTAGGAAAACGTCTCTACCAAGATAAGATAGGGTTGTCGATTATCGAACCTCACCCTGGAATTCGAAATCAGTAAGATATTGCTCACCACAACCAAGTCGACGAGACCCAACCAATCACTTGAACGACGACCAACTGCCATAAATAGATAGCCACCGTAGACCAAACTGCCAATGGGCCAAAAAGTGATGCATAAATAGGCCCACTTAACCTCAAAAGTGATGCATAAGCTAACACATAAGAAATCCAAAGCAAACTTTCTAAACTCTTTCTCACAAAGAAGTTAAGAATCAGAGTGGCTACCACACCCTATGGTGCCGTTTCTTCTAACGTTGTTTATTAATGACTTACAGGATCGATATGTCAAGAACCTAATCAAAACAAAAATCGGCTTTAACACAAATGAATATTAAAGTTATCATGTTTCTCTTTTTTCTACTGAATTCAAAATGAAAACTCAATCATAACCACATAGTGGTTTTAACTTCATAATATCAATGAATTGATACAATACAACTTCGGACGAAATTATTGAGACGTTTACATAGTAATAACCTAACACAGATGTTTTCCCATGCAATTAACAACAAAAATAATGAGGCAAATAATATAAATCAAAACTCAAACTCAAACTCAAAAAACTCATCATCAACAAACGAAAGGATAAAAGACGAAATCAATAAACTAAGGATGAGAATTGGAAAGCCTAGAAAGTAAAACAGTATTTGAATAAAATAAAAGAAGAAAAAAGAGAGAATAATGTTACCTGGCATGTCTCTTATGCATAAACCCTAAATAATCTGATTTTTTTAAAAAAAAAATTAACAGTATTATGACATAAGTTTAAGATGATGAAGATAAACAATAATTTTTAGGGATTTTTAATTTTTAAACACAAAAATAATAAAATTTAGAGAAAAGTGTTGTAGAAGTTTTCAAGATTTTGTCATTTGTGTTATTTAATATGTTAAATTATAAGTGATTTCATTTAGTCTTTTAGCTTTAGAAAAATCGGCTAATTAAGAACAAAACAGATTATTTTAATGAGTTTCTATTAAATTATAATTTTTTAAAAGGCTAGTTATGTAGAAATTACATTATTTTAATGTTATAGATTTTGGACCCGACTAATTAACAAAGCAAAGTGATACGGACACCTTAAAACTTGCATATCTCATACACATAGGGGAAAGTAAATAGAAATACAAGCAGGCAGGCAGATAAATAAACACAATAATGAAACTGCAGAAATATAATAAAGCAATAAAATCTTTTCAATCGTCGAGTAATTCTTACATATTGGCACATATTAGAATATCTCACTGATTGTATTAACACATAGAGTAGAGCAATCAAATACCAGAATATAACGTGGTAAATTCACTTATGCTCTAATCCTAAGTGGTAACAAACACAGGTTGCTTAAGGCAACCACTCAACAGCAAACAATTCACAATGAAAAAATAGTTATACGAACTCGATAAAAATAAATGCATATAACTCTATCAGTTGGGACCACCCATACTTACTACCTATGCTGCTCTCACCAGCTATTAATACAACTACTATAATCCGCACGAATATGGCTCTCCTTCGGATCCCCACTATCACGTGTGTGGTACAAGTACCTGTAGTTAGTGAAGTGTGAACCTAATATATGAACACCCGCCCAAATATGATTTTTTGAAAATCATTTGGTATCAACGATACAAAAAAAAAAACTTGAAGTATTTGGACACGAAAACAGTTTCATAAAAAATTATGTTTTCACAAAATCACCTCGTATCATAAAACAGTACAATATTTAACGTATTGTTGATATGGAATCACAAATTATCAAAGTTAGATTTTTCAAATCTCAGGTCCATTAATCACTAATACAGAAAAACACTCAACGTTTTAATGATCTAGGATTGTAAAAATATTTTCAAAGTGAAAATATGAGTTTTCAAAATGCAAGAGTTTTTCCAAAAAATTTCTTAATAAAATTTTGATTTTTAAGTGGGTGTTTGTAGAAGGTTTTTCAACTTCCACCTACCTCATCAAACTCTCGTCAAGCACCTCGGTGAACCCTTATTGACTACCTCAACGATCCCTGGACAGGTACCTCAATGAGGTCCAATGACTCTTAAAATAAAAATAGCACATTCGATGACCCCTCACCAAGTACCTCGACGAGCCTTTGGCAAGGGCCTAAGCAAAGACCTCAGTGACCACTAAAAAGTTTATTTTTTAAGGAAAAAATATGTCAATTAAATTTCCATAAATACCCACCGACACTGAAAATCAAATGCAAGTAAAAACTCAACTAAGGCTGCAAACTATATGCTTCTAACCACCCCCTAGTGTGTGTATCATGCAATCATACAAAGTATTCAAATATATATGAGTGTATGTAATACTGAACTACTAGTAAAGTACACTACGTAGAGGAAGACAAAAATACTAATTAAAATAAACAGACTTCGTATTTTACACATTGGAAAACAAACAAAGACACAAAAGAATTATATGACTTACAATCTCCCCCTTTGGCTTTTTGTGAAAAAACACTGCACATCCTATACAACATATGCATCAAACATAATATATTAATGTAAGATAACCTAAAGAAGTTCATTCCTATGAACAAAGTTTGACACAACCTAAACACTCATAACACACTTACTCCAAGTGCGTTTGTCTTGTAGTGCTTCATCCATTTTCATGAATTAACACATCTGTCTTAATGCAAACTCCACATTACAAGTTTGAAGTCCAGTTCTGCCTGAGCTTTAGGGTCTATAGTTACATATGTATCCTACACACACGAAACAAACACATACCTGTGAACATATTATGCAGACCTATGTGTATTGTAATTAAATACTATCGTGTTACCCTTACATAGATACACACTGATAGGCTAAGCACAAACAAACAAGCACACTCCCCCTAACTTCATACAAACTTCCCCTGAATCTATGCAAGTTAAAAAAGTATGACGTAATGCAACCTACACTCAAATCCCGAAACAGTTTAAAAATAGAAGTAAGCACATTATGCAACACACTTCTTCCCTCTTTTGACATAGACTCCTAACTCAAGGTGAAAGGCAAACACCAATAGCCTTGCTTAGAGTTTCAAATTTGAGTGAATCTAGAAGTTTCGTAACAAATCAGCTAACTTTTGATCAATACTGATATATTGCAACAAAAGAGTATTTGACTTCGCTAAATCGTTAATGGAGTGATGTTGAATATTAATGTGTTTGGTCCTTGAATGTTGAACAGGGTTTTTGAAATACAGATAGCACTGGTATTATAACAAAGTAAAACAAGATCTTTTTACCATAATCTCGTAGTCTTTTAGTATCTATTTCATCCAAAGGAGTTGTGAACAACAAAACCCTGCTGTAATGTAGTTTGTCTAAACAGTAGAGAGTGACATTAAATTCTGTTTCTTAATGTGCTACGAGATTAAGGAGTTACCCAAGTAGAAGCAACTACCAAAATTACTTTTTCTGTCGTCGTTACATCCAGCTTAATCAGCATCAGAATACTAAACCAACTCTGTTGTAGTATCCTATGAATACCAAATACCAAACTTAGACGTCCTGATGTGATAAATTTAGTACTCGCAAGTGTACGAATCACTCGTAGAAAAGTGACAAGCAAACCTCCATGGTCGGTCTCTCAAGAAATTGCAGTGGTTCTACATAACCTTTTTCTTAATCTAAATAGAGTTCTAACGAAAGTAAAATACTAATTAAATAGAGTTCTAGTGAAACTAAAACTCTAAGTAACTAGATTCCTAAATCTAATAAAACTGTAAAAAGTGTTTGTTTTGTGACGAGAACAATGATACGAACAATTAAACAAAATCAATATCACAATTTAACAATCAATTCAGGTAGACTAAAAATCAATGGAGATGTATGGACGTTTAGCTTGGTTGACCATGCTTGCATCGAAAAGTAATGGTGAAATAACATGAACGTTCTAATAAACAATTTTACCGGCTTTCCTTTTAATTACGAGACTGCCTACGGTCGAGGTAAATTTCTTTGTTGATTAACTAATTGACTGCCTACGGTCGGGGTAAATCAAAATAGCAATCAAATTATGCGCAAGGAAATAAATGCCAATCAAGCTAATGCTATGACTAAGTCACTAATTTGAAGCTTTGATTAAGTGTTTCGGAATAAAGTCAAAGTGACGTTCCTAAAACTATATTCTTAGATTTTTCAACCTAAATACGAATCTCAAATTGGCCCATGATAATTCATAATTAAATATCTAAACATGCTCATAATCAAAAGGTAATTTATTTATATTAAATCAATATAATATTCACCATTTACAATTCTAGCAAACATGGCAACACAAACTAAACATCCATAATGAGATTAGCCGCTCATGTTCATGTTAAAATTCATAGACAAATATAATATGATCATACACTCAAAGAAGGAAGAAGAAAATATAATTCTATAACAACAAGGAAAACCTAGATCTAAATACCGCTAAATGGATGGGATGGCGTTCTTCTCCAAAAGCTTTATCTTCGATCGTCGACGGCTTCCTTGGATCCTTAGAATGGTTTCTCTTGCTTCATTCGAGTGTGGCAAGCTCCCAAAACTGAATGAATCTCTTGTTTGGTCGCAAAATTCTTGTGTGTAAAAGTTGTATTCGAGTTGTATGTAAAGAGGATTCTAGAGGGGGTATTTATAGATGTAAGGGTTTACACAAATCCTGATTGCAATAGGAATAGGCGCGCCATGGCATACATTTTTTCTACTGTGGCCCAACACAATTTCTAGAAATAATGGTCAAAATCCGAGAGCTCCCTGCCGCGGCATGCCTTTTCCTTGCCGCGGCTCGTGTTGCCTTCCTTTTCTTCATGTTTACCCCATTACATATATGATGGCTCGTTATGTAAGGCTTACATATTTGACTTGTATTGCCTGTAACTCGTGATCCGAGCGCCGTAAGTGTTCTGTCTTTGCGTGTTTGCATTATTCAATTCATTTGACGCTAAAAACACCTGAAATGCACTAAAACATACCCGTGACTCCGAATTGATAGATTTATGAAATTAATCGAATAAACAACAAATAATAAATCTATTTTTAAAAATTAAGCGTAATAAATTACAAAATATTAGTGCTTTTCGAGCACTTATCACAACCCCCAACCAGCTTCTTGCTAGTTTCTAGCAAGAGGAGCGATCTAAAAATTAAAATAAAACGAATAAACTAAACTAACCTAAATTACTTCCGTAGATTATCACGGTTGCATTTAGCATATGCAACAAGCCTTTAAACCCCTAGGTGGCCCTAGTGGACGAGTTGTAGTCTCGTGAGGGTTTCCAGTGATGATACCCGCAAATATCGTAACTAACAAAACTAAATAAAGACTATAAACATACTTGAATCAATCCATGCATATGTCTCAAAAATTGTTAACAACGAATGACATACAAAATAGTTAAAAATCACTTAAGTTCAAAAACAGTCCAAATATCAAACTCATGTTAGTAATCGGATTTCGAAGAACCAATCAAACCACAAGCCCATTAGTTACACTATCTGATCGTGTCATGCATGATATTCATAGATTACATTTTAATATCTCATAAATGTGCAAATAAAATATGAATGGAAATTGCACTTACAACCTCCATATGCTCACTTTTTAAATCCATCTCCACTAATATATAAATCAAACTACCTAGAATCAATAGGACTTCATTAAGCTTGTAAAGTTGTGGTTAGGTGTGTGATTATGAAAGTACGAAAATGATATTTTCACTAGGATAAGAGTACTTTTTATTTCACAAACTTATTTTCAACTTTCTCCACCAAGTGTTCTTTTTCATCCTCCTATAAATTTCATATGTCCCTTGGATCTTTTTGCTTGATTTTATTTCTTTACTTTTCTTTCTTATTATTTCAATCATCATCATTTTTTTATTGTGATGAAACAAGATAAATACAACATAATTGCTCATGAAAATCAAATATTACATTGAGTGCTCTTATCACTAAGGGTAGTACAACGTATGTCAATGTTGAGTTCAAGGGTGTACTATGGATAAAATAATACGAGGAGGCTTGAAAAGTCCAAACGGTCCAAAGATGGCCTAAATCACTTTTTAAGTGGCATTTGATTATATTATTTCGCTTCAATGGGTTTTCAAATGAGTTCTAGAGTTTGTTGAGACTTAAAATATATCATAAACATGCATACATTACACAAACTAAAATAGTCATACTAACCATACAAACTACCACATATACCACAAAATCCTCAAATTAGATGAATCTAACATTTATGTGCTTCGTTGCTTAGGTTAATTTCTTTCATATATCACCATCATTACAATTATGTTAATATCATAGACTTCCGGATTGACTCAAGTGGACACGACACTATCCTAACAAAATTTAAGTGACAAAAGTTAAAAATTTAAATTTGATCTAATGTCATGCTCATAGAATATTTTTTCCACCCCTAACCTAATTTCTACATTGTCCTCAATGTCAAAAATAAAAACAAAAGAAATTAAGAAAATAAGTGAGAGAAGTTACCCCCATTTCGTATGAGATTGTATACACTACACGTACGCTCTGGTTCATTATTCCTCGCTTTTCTCATGATGAAGCATTTATTGTGCAAGAAACATGTATGAAACCTCAAAGTATATGCATCACAACTCAAATCCAAATTAACATTATAACTAAATCAAATGAAAAACAAAGACATTAAACAAAGTTAGAAATTTTAAACAGTCCAAAGAAAAATAAAATAAAAATTAAATTAAATTAAATGAAAGAAAAAGAAAATTAAAGTAGAAAATGAAAATAAACGAAAATACAATTGGGAGGCTTAGTCCTCCATATCATCATTCTGCTTGTTGTCGTCCTCAGGTTAATTTTTGTGAGAAGATAGGAGTAAAGTGGAGAGAAAATTAGAGAGTGTTTAAGAGAAAGTGAGAGAAGGTGAGGAAAATTTGGGGAAGAAAATTTTGAAACCACGAGCTGCCCATTTTCTAGAAAAATTTAGAGGTGCACCGCGGTACAAGTTTTTCCCCGCCGCGGCACAGATCAATTTTGAAAAAAAATGCGTGAAACAAAATCACACTCGCCGTGGCACAAACATTTCCCTACTGCGGCACGCACAAAATTTCAAAAATTTGTCCTTAAACAGAACCACACTCGCTGTGGCACACAAATTTTTTTACAATTCATTCTAAAACAGAAACTTCTTCGCCGTGGCACAATTTTTCCCTGCCGCGGCATACACAAAATTTTAAAATTTTTTATTTCTTTGGAATTTTTGAAAATGGGTAACGCATTCACCCCCAACCAAGATTGGGGTAGTGTCTTCATTGCTTCTTTAATAGGTTTGACATTGTCCTCCAAATTGATCTTATACATAACCACTTCTGGACTAATGCCTCTTATGTCCCCAATACTCCATCCTATTGCCTTTTTATACTTCCTAAGCTCTCCAATCAATTTCTCCTCTTGGTTTTGGGTGAGTGTGGATGAAATAATAACTGGATAAGTCTCGTTCTCTCCCAAAAATACATATTTTAGATGCTTAGGTAGTTCTTTAAGTTCTAATTTAGGTGGAGCAATCTCATTGTCATGTGGGACATCTAATAAGTCTAAGGGTGTATAAGCTTCATCTAATGGTATGGCATTGTCTAAAAGATCATTGTACTCCCTAGCTTCATAGTCTAAGATATCATCTACCTCTCCAATTGTAAGTGTTATCTCTAACTTATCATCTAATCTATCCTACACAAATGTATCATGAATGATAGGATCTAAACTTTCAACAAATGAGCATTCATCAATAGCAGATATAGAGGGGTAAGGAGATGAATCAAAAATCTTAAAATGGACAGTCTCTCCTAAGACTGATATTGTCAACTTTCCACTTTGGACATCAATGATGGTTTGGGTAGTGGCCATAAATGGTCTACTCAAAAGAATGGTGTGCTCTTTGTCCAAAGATGGATTGTCCTGCATGTCTAAAACCACAAAGTCAACAGGTATGATTAGCTTATCTACATGTACAAGTAAGTCCTCAACCATGCTTTTCGGATATTTAACAGATCTGTCCGCAAGTTCAAGGGACATGGTTGTTGGTTGTTGGTTTTAGCTCTCCCAAACCTAGCTGCAAGAATATCGAGTAAGGCATCAAATTGATACTAGCACCTAAATCAAGCATACCTTAGATACTTTTCTATCCCCCATAGTAATATCAATAATAAAGATCTTTTAACTTAGGGGGTAAGTTGCGTTGAAGCACCACATTAGCAATTTCAGACACGATTACTCTTTCATTAAGCTCATACCTTCTTTTCTTAGTGTTTAGTTCTTTGAAAAATTTAGCATAAGAAGGCACGTTTCTAATTACATCTAACAATGGTAAATTAATATTAACTTTAGAGAGCATGTTAAATAAATCAGAAAACTGTTTATCTTGCTTACTGTCATTTAAACGGTGCGGGAATGGTACAAGTGGTTGGTATGGCTCTGATGACTTGTGTAGCTTAGGTTTCAATTGTCGCCTTTGAAGGCTCTTCATGCTTGTCACCTCTCTCTTCCAATTTCTTAGAAACATTGTTGTCATCTTCCATGTTACCTGCACTATAAGATAAATCATTAGAAAGTTCAGGTAAATTTTAGTAACGACCTTACCACTCCAAAGAACCGTGACAACTTTGGCTTGTTTGGGTTGACTGGGCCGCTTTTCCGTCTCTTGTTTGTGCATTTGTTCCGCTAGCTATCCTACTTGCATTTCCACTCTTTTCATTGAAGCTTCCATAGAGTCCATCCTTCCACTACAGGAGTGTATGAAATTATTTAGGGTTTCCTCTATGGTTGGTTTATTTTGTGGAAATTGTCGGTTTATATTTTGGCCTTGTGTTTGGTTTTGGACAAATGGTTGGCTATTATTTTGTTTCCAAGCAAAGTTAGGGTGATTCCTTCATCCAAGGTTGTAGGTATTTGAATAAGGGTCGTTCATAGGTCTAGGTTGGTACCCTTGTATTAAATTTGCCTCTTCAGTAGTACCTGTATAAGGATCACCTGCAAAAGAACAAACGTTAGCACCATGTCCATATGAACCACAAACTCCACATACCTCGTGTTTTGGCATTTGATTAATATTGGAGGTAGTGAAAAGTTGCACTAGTTTGGTTAATTTAGCAAGTTGCATGGCCATTTCATTATTGGAGCCTAATTTGTGGACTCCAGCTCTTCTTCCTCTAGCGCTCTTTTGTTTGGAATTGGCTCCCAACATCTCGAATAATTCGTAAGTTTCATCTACTGTTTTCTCACCTATAGCTCCTCCTGCAGCGTTGTCAACTGTGAATTGCATTGTAGTGTCAATCTGTCGTAGAAAAACTAATTCTGTAGCTGCAACGGGAAGTGATGATGTGGACACTGTATCAAGAGCAATTTGAATATGTCCCAAGCCTCGTGGAAGGGTTCTCCGTCCATCTGCAAAAAAGTAACAGTTTTTGTTCTTAGGTCAGACGTTTTTTGATGGGAATAGAACTTACCCATAAATTTGTTGTAAACATCGTCCAAAGTGGCCAAAGAACCGGGTGCCAATGTCAAGAGCCAAGACTTAGCTCTATCTTTGAGAGTGTATGGAAAACACCTCATGCATAGTTGATCTTCACTAAGTCCCTGTAATGGAAAGGTTTGCACAGTTGCATATAATTCACGCCTAAAATTTAAAGGATCTTCATTAGGGATACCGTAAAAGGGGGGAAGCATGGAATAATGAATATTTTTCAACTCATAATTCCTAGCCGCCTCTGTAAGTCGAATGCACGATGTGGCGGTCCCAATGATAGGTCTTGCAAACTCTTTGTTCATCATCTGCCTAGCCATGTTGTCACCCATTGCTGCTGCAATTGTTGTTGGACTTCTTCCTCTTGTAGATGATTGTCCAGTTTCTTTGATTGATGTTTGACTCTATGAATGTTGTCAATGAAAGGAGAGAGTTCCTTTTTAAGTAATCTCCTACCCTGCATGCACAAATAAAAAGCAAACAAAGATCAAGGCAGCAGTGAAATTGAAATTTAAGCACTATTTTTTGATTTTTTAATTTTTAATTTTTTTTTGTATTTTTGAATAAAAGATAACAAACAAATAAATAAATAATTAAAACTAATTTAGAAACTCTAAAAAGTTAAAAAGAAAATTATTTAAAACGCCAATTCCCCCGTAGCGACGCCAAAAACTTGATGTGATAAATTTAGTACTCGCAAGTTACGAATCACTCGTAGAAAAGTGACAAGCAAACCTCCAAGGTTGGTCTCTCAAGGAATTGCAGTGGTTCTAAATAACCTTTTTCTTAATCTAAATAGAGTTCTAACGAAAATAAAATACTAATTAAATAGAGTTCTAGTGAAACTAAAACTCTAAGTAACTAGAGTCCTAAATCTAGTAAAACTGTAAAAAGTGTTTGTTTTGTGACGAGAACAATGATACGAACAATTAAACAAAATCAATATCGCAATTTAAAAATCAATTCAGGTAGACTAAAATTCAATGGAGGATGTATGGACGTTTAGCTTAGTTGACCATGCTTGCATCGAAAAGTAATGGTGAAATAACATGAACGTTCTAATAAACAATTTTACCGGCTTTCCTTTTAATTACGAGACTGCCTACGGTCGGGGTAAATCTCTTTGTTGATTAACTAATTAACTGCCTACGGTTGGGGTAAATCAAAATAGCAATCAAATTATACGCAAGAAAATGCCAATCAAACTAATGCTATGACTAAGTCACTAATTTGAAGCTTTGATTAAGTGTTTCAGAATAAAGTCAAAGTGACGTTCCTAAAACTATATTCATAGATTTTTCAATATAACTACCAATCTCAAATTGGCCCATGATAATTCATAATTAAATATCTAAACATGCTCATAATCAAAAGGTAATTTATTTATATTAAATCAATAGAATATTCACCATACACAATTCTAGCAAACTTGACAACACAAACTAAACATCCATAATGAGATTAGCTGCTCATGTTCATGTTAAAATTCATAGACAAATATAATATGATCATACACTCAAAGAAGGAAGAAGAAAATATAATTCTATAACAACAAGGAAAACCTAGATCTAAATACTGCTAAATGGATGGGATGACGTTCTTCTCTAAAAGCTTTATCTTCGATCGTCGACGGCTTCCTTGGATCCTTAGAATGGTTTCTCTTGCTTCGTTCAAGTGTGGCAAGCTCCCAAAACTGAATGAATCTCTTGTTTGGTCGCAAAATTCTTGTGTGTAAAAGTTGTATTCGAGTTGTATGTAAAGAGGATTCTAGAGGGGGTATTTATAGATGTAAGGGTTTACACAAATCCTGATTGCAATAGGAATAGGCGCGCCGCGGCATACATTTTTTCCGCCGCGGTGCAACACAATTTCTAAAAATAATGGTCAAAATCTGAGAGCTCCCCGCCGCAGCATGCCTTTTCCTTGCCGCGGCGCGTGTTTCCTTCCTTTTCTTCATGTTTACCCCCTTACATATGTGATGGCTCGTTATGTAAGGCTTACATATTTGACTTGTATTGCCCGTAACTCGTGATCCGAGCGCCGTAAGTGTTCCGTCTTTACGTGTTTGCATTATTCAATTCATTTGACGCTAAAAACACCTGAAATGCACTAAAACATACCCATGACTCCGAATTGATAGATTTATGAAATTAATCGAATAAACAACAAATAATATTTTTAAACAATTAAGCGTAATAAATCACAAAATATTAGTACTTTTCGAACACTTATCACGTCCCACTAACGTACTTTATAATTCTTTTGACCACAACAACATTAGATTCCTTGGGGCAAGCCTAAAGTATTGTTCAAACCTCAACACTAAAGGAGATAGCAAGACCATTGGTTGTCAAATAGAGAAGGATGTCTATCATTCTTTTGTATAAAATCTACCTTTTTACCAAAGGGGTCTTGATGAAGTTTAACATGTACTCATTGGAGTATGAGTAGGTTTGGCTAATTCTAGACCAAACTTCTTGACAAGTTCTTTTACATACATGGCTTGAGAAAGAAAAATACCTTCTTTGGTTTGTTTCACTTGAAAACCCATAAAGAACTTCAATTCACCGATGACGTTCATCTTAAACTCATTTTGCATAGTAAGGGAAACATCTTGTACCAAGTCATCTTTTGTAGATCCAAAGATGATATTGTTGACATAGACTTAGGCAACCAATACTTCATCATTTTGTTGTTGTACAAACAATGTCTTGTCACTATCACCCCTTTGAAAATCATTGTTGAGAAGAAAAGAGGCAAGTCATTCATACCAAGCATGGGGGGCTTGCTTTAAACCATAAAGTGCTTTCTTTAATCTCATCACATGATATGGAAAATGAGGATCACCTTTCAGTTGCTCAACATACACTACCTTCTTGATGACACCATTTAGTAAGGCATTACTGACATCCATTTAATATAGCCTAAAACCAAAATAACAAGGCAACCTAATCAGAAGACGAATAGATTCAAGTTGAGTGACAGGAACAAAGTTTCTTCGAAGACAATCCCCTCAACCTTGAGTATAATCCTGAGCAACTAGTCTTGATTTATTTGTGAAAATAACTCCATTTTTATCTTCCTTGTTTTTGTACAGCCATTTTGTATCAATAGCATGCTTATCTTCAGGTCTAGGGATAAGATACAAGACATAATTTCTTTAAAATTGATGCAATTTCTCTTGCATAGAGTTGATCCAATATATGTCCTCCAAGGCTTCCTTAAATATTTTAGGAAAATTGGTTAAAGTGTAGCACAAATAATTAAGAGATTCTTGGATTTGTCTTGCATTGAGTTGATCCAATATACGTCCATCCAAGGCTTCCTTAAATTATGTAGTTAGAGGAAATTGAGTTACCCTGTAGCACATTTAGGATGATTTAGCAGATATCTTGAGATTTGATACTTATTGTATCTAAAAAGCCTCCATCAATCATTGTCCAATTGGTGTATTTAGAGGAATGAGCACCCTTAGCCATTTAGGATGTTTTAGCAATATCTACAGACGTAATACAAAGTATAACTTCGAAAATAAGAAGTACAAATCAGTCACTTTTTGTTAAATTGGTGAATTTAAAATTGGTACCAAACCCATTTGATGTTTCTTTAATTAAGCTAGGTAGGAAAACAAGTTATCACTTCTTTAATTTCCAGTGCAAATAAGCACTTTTGGTTAAATTAGGGGTCTGCAACAAGATGTTGATTAAACCCATTTGATGTCACTTTGTTAAGCTGTAAAAACAAGTTATATTCTTTAATTTCCATGCAAATAAGATTTTGGTAAATTAATCTCTGCAACATGATGTCGATTAAATATCTAACTATCTTAAAAGTTAATTATTTCTATTTTATCCTAAATCCTAAATGGGAAATTTTCTAATATGATGCTTGAACAAAGATCTGATCATTAAGCCCTTCATTTAGAAGCACATTATTATTATAAAACAAAGTTAATCTACTAGTACTATTCTTCAAATCTTATTCTCTCTGTTAGACATTAACCGAAAATAATGCTTTACAATTTGAAAATTTTCCCTTAGATCTGCATTGACTTTTGTCCCAAACTTTTAACCTGCCATAACTTGTTTTATACTTCAATTGAGACACAAAAATAACCGTTGGGTAGCTTGTGACCTCAAGATTAACATGGTACAAGGATGATTAATTGGAGGTACCAGTTGCACATTTTAGTTAATAAGTCTCAGAAACTAACTATCATTGAGCTTACCGTACCAAGGCAGATGAATTAGACCACCTACCTGGCCAAAAAGCAAATTAGAGAACCTATGTTGGATGGAAAAATCACGATATACACATTGTTATATTTGATTGGTCTACATCACCTTTAAAAAGTGGTGAGCAAAAAGTCAAATATATCTTTTATTACATTTAATATATATATATATATATATATTAATGATTCAAATTTATATTTATGAAAAATCATTAATATATTCAATAATTTATATTAATTATTTAATATTTAAGTTAAATATTAATTAATATATATGAGTTATTTACAAAAAAGTCCTTGGTCAAGCATATAAATAGGCCCACTCAATCTTAAAAGTGACGCATAAGAAATTGAGAGCAAACTCTTTAAACTCTTATTCTCTTTGAACTATGCTCGTTCTCAAAAAGAACTTAAGCATCAGAGTGAATACGACATACATGGTTTTCGTTTCTTCTAACGTTGTTTACTAGTGACTTACAAGATCGATATGTCAAGAACGTGACCAACACAAAAATCGGGCTTCAACAATAATGAATTTTAAAGTTATTTTGTCCCTCTCTTTTCCGCATTGTGGTTTTAACTTTCATAATATCAAAGAATTGATACCATACAACGTCAGACGAAATTATTGAGACCTCCACATAGTAATAACTTAACACAGATGTTTTACCATGCTATTAACAACAAAAGTAACGAGGCAAATAATATAAATCAAAACTTAAACTCAAAAAACTCATTATCAACTAACGAAAGGATAAAAGATGATATAAATAAACTACAAACATAGATGAGAAACGGAAAGCCTAGAAAGTAAAATAGGATTCGAATAAAATAAAGGAAGAAAATAAGGAGAATAATGTTACCTTGGTATGTCTCTTACGCATAAACCCTAAATAATTGGCAAAAATTCTAAAAAAAATTAACAGTATTGTGACGTGGATTAAGATGATGAAGATAAAAGGTAATATTTGGGGATTTTTAGAATTTTTTTTAATTTTTAAACCCAAAAACAATAAAATTTAGAGAATTTTTTATTTTATTTTATAGATTTTTTTAGATTATGTCATTTATATCATTTGGTCCCTTAGATTATAAGTAATGTCATTTAGACCTTTAGCTTTAGATAAGTGGGCCAATTAAGGACAAAATATATTGTGTTAATGATTTTTTATTAAATTATTATTTTTCAATAGGCTAATTATGAACAAATTATATTATTTTAATATTAAAATATTGAAATATTACTTTAAAAAATAATATTTAGGCAAAAAATTATAAAAATAATTTATTTGTCTTTAATTGGCGCCTTTTTCTAAAGCTAAAGAATTAAATAACACAAGTTATAATATAGGGAACCAAATGATACAAATAACAAAACTTGAGGGACTTTTACAGGTACGTGACCACGCTAAATCCCAAGTATACAAGACGCGTACAAGTGATAAGTATTTAAAGTACGGATGTCAAACCCTCAATAAAGAATATAAATAATAACCGAGTACCAATATGAATATTATGACTACTATCTGGACAACGAAAGATAATGACTAAAATTAAATAACTAATAGCTAAGCCTCAAGAACAAAGATTGCAGTGAAGAAATTTGAATGAGTGAAATAACCTAGGAAATCATTAATCTTTCAATCTCCTAAGCATGTGAATCCCTAAATTCCTTCCCAAGTGACTAGCAATAAATCATATGATCAATTGACCATAAACTATGCATGTATTCATTTTTCAAGTAAACTACACACAATATAATAACCTAACTTAATCATACTGTCATGCTAATCAGATTAAATTATTACTCATGAAGAACGTGAATTGTGGATTATACACATACGAATCGTACCTCTTGACCTAGAAACTATGCATGCTATTTGATTAATACAAACATATAAATACTTCTCTCAAAGCTACTAATTTTATGCCTCTATAAATTAATTGATAATCAAACAATTAATTAATAATTAAATTCATATAAAATAATATAACAAGAATTGCACTCACAAGAGGGGAATAATTTAGATCAACACATGTTAGAAAATTGGATTCATAAGACCCCTCAGTTAATGAAAAATTAGCTGCTCATTGTATTAATATAATCTAGAATATTCTTGAAGAAAAAAATTACAATTGAAGAAAGAAAAGGAGAAGAAAGATTACAACTAATTCTTCACTTGAATCTTTACTAAAAGTTTTGCCTTCTTCACTTGTATTCTTAACTTGCTCTTGATTCTCTCAATATTCTCTGCTAAAAATTTGCCTCTTGAAGGTTGAATGTAACTATTATAATTCTATGAAAAATACTCACAATGTATATCTAACATTCTATATCTCAGTTTTGGGCTCTAATAATGTATTTATAAGCACACACAAAACTTAGGCACAATAAGATTTGGTTATAAGTGAGATGCTGAAAATATGCTCTAGAATTGCACGAAATCTACGCAAGCCGTGACTCAAATAATCCATCACTGCAGTGCAAGTCAAATTCTGGGAACACAATTGTAACTCTAGAGGTCACCGCTGCGACTAAACATACTTAACACTGTGGCGCTCATTGATATTCATAGTTGCCCAGTTTTGATTTGGGAGGGTTAGGCAACGATGGCAATTGTTTTAGGCAGGGACACGCTTCCTTATGTGCCAATTTGCTTGCTATTTGCACCTTTGCCATGTTGCTTACCACTCATGTGTATCGTTTTCACTCAAAATACCTTAAATGTATCAAAGTATACCCTGTGACTCCGCATACAATAATTGTGTAAAAATCTAATAAAAATGAACATAATTAGGTCTTTAAATTCCAAAAAATCATAGAATATTTGTGTATTTCAAACACTCATCACAACCCCCAACCAACTTCTGGCTAATCTCTATTTAAAAAAGTGATAAGTCAGAGATCACATAACAAAATAAAACCTAATCTAAAGATAGATCATTTTCATAGATAGTCATGGTTGCATTTAGCGTATACAACAAGCCTTGAAATTCCTAAGTGGCACTAGTAGACGAGTTATAGTCTCGTGAGGATTTATAGTAATGATACCTACAAATATCTAATTTGACTAAAATAAAAGACAGACTCAACTAGACTTTGACAACCCAAGAGTCAACTCACACATATGTCTCAAAAATTGCAGTTAAGTCCCAACATATAGATTGTTTAAGCAGCATTTATAGTCATGCATGATTTAGACATTTATATTACCATGTGCTCAACTCTCAAATATCCATTTAACCCATTAACCTTAATTATTGTATTGGACATTTTCATGCAGGGCATACATAAAATAGTGTCATTGATTCAAGATCATATAGATGCAATAAGTATGAATGAGAGTGCACCTATTCACAACTTCATATGCATATTTTTTAATTCATTCTCTACTAATATAAGGCGGTCACTTTTCCTAGGATTAAAAGGTCTTTAACAAGGTTTTAATGTAAGGCTAAGGTATTCGGTTATGAAAGAATGGGAAGGAAAATTACAAAACAAGAGACTTTCTCAAGTGTTGCACACAAGTATATTTCTCTTAAGCACCAGAGTTACTTCAAGTATGGTTCACTCTTTTACTTCAATTACCTATTTTTAAGGATTTTTCCCACATAAGATTACCTTTACAACACATATCACTATACTTTTGCCTTCATCATTTTTGTTGATGGAATATGTAGCAAGATGGGCACAACCTATTATAACTTTCTCCTTTTAACCAATGTAAGATAAATACTTACAACCTCCAACCTATTTTGTTTCATATTATAATTTGGGGTTATGTCACCACTTTTATTTTCCAAATTGTGTGTGCACATGATAAGTTCTCTTGGAGAGTTTAAAAGGTGGATTCATGTTGAAAAATACATAAGTTACAAGGATTAGTTATATGGGTTATAGACATAAAATAAGGACTACATAAACATTCATTAAGGCTCAAAAGGCTACTAATGACATTACAATTTTTTTAGTTCGCTTGAAAAGCTCAAACGTTTCAAAAATGGCTTAAATCCTTTTCTAAGTAAAGTGTACCCTAAGATTTTGCCTTGATTGAATTTCAAATAGGTTATAGAGTTTGTTCCAATTTTAGACATATATATTAATGAATGTTCATGCATAATAGGGTCCAAATACTCAAATTAACATACTTTTAAACAACAAACCATAAGAATTTCCCACTAGGTTCAATGCATATCTCAATTCATATTTCAACCTAATCAAGCTTACGTTTGTCTCAATGTTGGTTTTAATCACAATTTAATTGATTTGAATTAGCTATGGGTAATCATACCAAGACAAAAAAAAAAAATTAAAACAAAATTGTACATACAAAAATTGGAAAAGACACCTTTTCCCACCCCCAACCTAAGATGCCTATTGTCCCCAATGTGCTATGTCATGCATAAAGGAAAAACAAAGGGAAAAGAAAAGTTACCCTCCTTTTTTAATGGTCAAGTAGTGCTATATATGTCATGGTCACAATTGCTCCTTGCCATTATGCATAATTTGTCCTATTTGTTGGAACTTATGTGCACTTCTCAATATATGTCACTCACCAAAAATCATATGTAATAAAAATTATAAAACATGCTATTCAAACTAAATAAAAGAAAAGTGTCTCAAAATAAAAGAAAATTATAGTGCCAACATAAAATAAAATAAAATAAAGAAAAAAATCAAAAGTTATCTTTACAGATTAGTGCCCATACTTTTAGTTCTCCATGTCGTCGTTACCATCATCCTCATACTCTACTGGTGGCCTAAAATGGAAATCACCTCCTTGATATATGGGAAGGTTAGGCAATTGGCTACAGTTATAGCCATAGTGTATGAGGCAAATGCTTTGCTGCATGTTCAAAGCTTGCATGTAGTTGGAATGGTATTGCATGTGTCCACTCAACCATTATTGTTGTTAAGCAAGGACTACCTTCATATAGTTGATGTCTTATTGTAGGGCATGCAATTGCTCTTTCATGGAGGCTTTTAAGGATGAGGAGGAGGGTTTCTTGCTAGCTTGAGTAGCCATGGAGTCACTTGTGAGGTTTTCTACGAACATGGGTATGAGTGGGTCACTTGATTGCACAACTATTTCACCCTCTTTTCTTGGAATTTCGACTTTGGCACATAAATGAGCAATGAGTTGTGGGAATGAGTAGTTGGATCTCAACTTTGTTTCATATAATTTAATCGCCCCCACATCCATTTGCTTGGCAGTTAGGATGGCATAAAGCACTAATGCCTTGCTCTTATCACAGTGCTATAATATGTGGTGGGCATCCATCTTGAATATACAAAATATTGCCACATACGGGCCTTGTAAGTAAGACCCTTAGCATCAAATTCTTTAGGGCCATCACTGTTTGTTGCCCAAACTATTTCCGGAACCATTAAAGCCACAATGACCTCATATGCCCCTAGTCCTCATGTTAAAGCACTTATTGATAGTTTCAGCATCAAAGGAAACTACTTTGCCCCAAACTTTTATTTTAACATTAGATGCTTCGGGTACATTGACATAGAATTCTCTTACAAGACCCTCTATACCCCTCTTATGGTGTTTTTACATAATATTTCCAACCTAGTACCTCTATCACATTAGTGACGTCAAGGTATCTTATCGTACCAAATTTCACTCCTCTCTCGGGTATGCATTTCCTGTGATAGGAAGCGACTTTATGAAAATTTTCTTGAGCTTGAAACTCAATAATTTTATTCTATCATAGTCTTGAATACCTATTGAAGCTTTGCCCTTGTTGACCATGCTAAACCACAAGTACACAAGTCAGTGTATAAGTAATAAGTATTTTTAAGAATAAGGATTGTTGTACCCATGAGGATTGGATTAATAGGTATTTGAGTATCAAACTACAATTATACTAAGCTATTTAGACTAAGAAAAATATAGGTAAAAATAATAACAAAAACCTAATATTACATTAATGAATCCAACACAACCACACTAACATGTTAATCACAAAGAGTCATAGGAATCTATCATCCTAAATAATTGCCAAACAAATTATATGATCAGTTGTCATTTATGAGGTACTGTTGGTCACTTTTCCAATTAATGTCCTAAATATGTTCAGAGTAGCTTCAGGAGATCTCTCCCCTCAATCTTCTCACTCTGACTACTCAGGTTGCCACTACTATGGTTCATCTAAACATCTTTAATCTAGGTTCTTTATGCACCAACGTCACAATGTTGAAAGGGCAAAGTTCTCTAAAAGCCCACCTGGTCGCATGTATGATGATCACTCGATAGGTTTTTTGAGAATTTCAAAGGTAAAAGTTCTCGTGTGGTCCATACTCCCCATTATAGGCTAACTATTCTTATCGTTTTGTGCTAAATATCATAAAAATAACTTAATTATGTTTAATTGTTCCAATGTAAGTGAAATGATAGCAAACAGAGGAAAAATGGAAAAAAGGGACACACAGTTAGCTTTGTGGCACAACAACCACTTATTAAAGCTGCAGCGCACCTAGACAACATAGAAAACTCGAGCAACTTGTGTTGCAGCAGAGGAAATATTGGGCCGTATTGCACATTCTTCACTTGGAAACTTAAGAACACTTGTCTGTGATGCACATTCACTTAGGACATAGAGCGCATAACTTTACCAAATGTTCGAGCTGCTGGGGGCACATAACACACTTCTTCAAGCTGCGACGCATGTTAATGTGTGCATGAAATATGGCAAGAATTCCATTTTTTTATTTGGACTACAATTATTTGTGACCTAAACCACCTTTAACCTATAAATATGACTCTTAGCAACCAAACAAATGCATTCACGCATTCCACCACTAACCTAAATCTTTAGAGAAGGAGGCAACAAATTTAGAGAGAAATACATCAAGAGAGGGATTGAAGATTGAAGGCTTGGAGTTGGTATTCTCTAAGAGATTGGCTGTACTTTTCTTCCTTACCTTTGTATTTTCTTTTCTATTTTGTAATTTTCTTATTGTTAGGATTTATTATATATGATTATGAATAGCTAAATATGTTGTTAGGATCCTCTTGATCTCAGCTTATTTATGCAAGAATTAATTTGTTTTTCCATCCTTTGTGATTTGCAGTATTTCAATAATCTATTTTATTACGTCTAATTGAGTGAGATAATTAGGTGATGAATGTCGAGAAAGCATCTAATTATTAGTTATGATTAATTGATATGGGATGCTTTATTTAATTTGATTTGTATGCAATTATATGATATGCTATACCACAAGTGCATGGATCAATGTGTAAGTAATAAGTATTTTTAAGAACAAGGGTTGTGTACCTACGAAGATTGAATTAATAGGTATTTGAGTACCAAACTAAAATTACATGAAACAATTTAGGCTAAGGAAAATAGATGAGTAAAAATAATAATAATAACCTAATATTTATACTAATTGATCCAACACAACCAAAATAACAAATTAAGCATAAACAGTAATAGAAATCCATTATCCCAAGTAATTACCAAACAAATTATATGATCAATTAACTTTAACCTATGCATACATTTCTTTTTCAAGTAAACTGCACACAATATAATAATCTAACCTAATCATACTCTCATGCCAATTAGATTAAATTACTATTCATTAAGAATGTCAATTATAGATCACATACACAATAACTGTACCTCTCAGCCTAGAAACCATGTATTCTATTCAATCAACACAAGCAAATAGATACTTCTCTCAAAGTTACCTAATTGTCTCTATGTATAATTGTTAATTGGACAATTAATTGTAAGTAAATTAGATTGAATAATATAATAAAATTTAGAATCACAATAGAATGGAAGAACAATCTAATTTATTATATAAAAGACCGAGTTCAATAGGAACCTAATAATAAGTTTAGCTTCATAGACATATGCAATAATATCTCAAAATAATGACTAAAATACAAGAGAACAGATTACCAGAAAAGGGTAGAGAAAGATAAAACTAATTTTCGTTGTCATTTCAAAAATCAATCTCTGTCAATTGTCACTTTGGTGGAACCAAATTCTAACACCTTTAATCTTAAATCATTCTTTTGATTTGCCCTATGCTCTAAAATTTTGCCTCTTTTCTCTAAATTATGTAGGTTAGTGGTAGAATATGGTGAATCACTTTGGTTGGCTGCTAGAAGTTATATTTATAGGTTTAGTGATGTAGGTCATAAACACTTGTAGCTCCAATAGGAATCATGGTTTAACTAGGAATTATAGTCCAAATAGTAAACTGAAATTCTAACACTTTCTCACGCACATAATCAACTCGCACCGCAACCCAAAATAATGAGAGTCATGGCTTGGCTTCCTCGAACAATCTGGAAAACTACGTGCTCCGTAGCACAATTGAATGCGCACCGCAACCTAGTGCTCTTAGGTTGCCTAGTGAAAGATGTGCACTATGACCTAAAATTGTGCCAGTTGTGGCACTGAGCTCTAGAGTTGAATTCTAAAAAGATGTGCACTGCAACACAAAATTGTCCCCAATGTGGCTCAAGATTGACTACGTTGATTGTGTCCCATTTTGGTTATTTTTCACTTATTTTCACTCAATTTTCATCCTTCTACCTACATTGACACAATTGAACAAATATTTATCCATTTTGGCTATTTTAAGTGAAAAATAATGTAAAAAAAAAAAAGCCTAAAAGTTGCTAAATAACTCTAATTTTGTAGAGTTATCACACCTCCAAACTTAACTATTTGCTTGTTCTCAAGCAAAGTTAAAGTTAAACAATGAAGAACAAATCACCAACCAACATGGGGTGAATATTTACAAACAAATTTTCTCTAATACATGCATATTTAACGAAAATTATCCCCCTCAAAGATTGTACAATCATATTATAAATAGGTTCACATGCTATCAATGTAAGATTTTTGATGAAATAATTTGTGTGTGTGTTGCTCATAATGTCATTCAATGCACTCATGAAATCAATTTATATGAAAATGTCAATAGATTAAATCTTAGAACACATTTCATATGTCTATTTTTCACACCTCTTTCCACTAATATAAATTAAGTACTTAGCTAAAGATCAAAATGACTTTGCATGTTTGTAATGTTAGGCTTAGGTGGGGGTAGATAAATAATGACATTTAGGTTCATTCACACCTGAGCTCATTTTTTATTCATTATGCAACATGCAAGGCACAATTGAGCTTTTAATGTGATGTTCTAGTGTACCCTATATTTTTATTTTTTATTTTTTTATTTCACATTCTTTGTATTTTCACAACACCTATTTTATAGGGATATTGGTGTTGAGATTATATATATATATGGTGCATTACATTTCACTTTACTCTATAGCACAACACATTATTACATTATTATATTTTCACACAGGCTAATAATTCAAGGGTAAAGGCAATACACAATTTTGGTTAAACTCCCATGTGGTTTAAAAACATGAAAGGTATTTGTTTAGGCTCAAGTAGGTGACTAAGGACATATACATAGGTTAGCTTGAAAAGTTCAATCAATTCAAATAAAAGCATAAATCACTTCTATAGCTAAATACTATTTAGGATTTCGTCTCAAGAGATGATCAAATAAATTCTAAAACATGGAAGATCTAATCAACTAGCATAACTCACATCAAATTTTCTCCCAATAAACACCAAAATAAATCATGGAAAATGCATAAAAATGAATCAATCCAATAAAAAACTAGCAAGCATACACACGATTCATGTAGGTATCTCAAAAAAATGCTAAATTCCTTATCCTACTCATGACAACCAATTCTATCATTAGATTCATAGATTTCATATCAAGCATACATGCATTTAGATTCTATATATTCATCAATTTCTACCCAATTATTATTAAACTATCCTAAAAAAATTAAAAAATATTGGTGACTAATAGTAAAAGCAAATAACGGAGTTCCCTCCCTCACATTTGAATTGTACATTGTTCTCAATGTGCAAAACAAAAAGAGAAACAACATAAAAAAAAAAAAAGGTAAAAAAAAGCTCCCTCAATGATGCCATAGTTTTCAGACTTGATATGTCTATGTAAGTACTATTATCACCTCTCGTGCTTTACCTAAAGAACATTAATTATAGATCACATACACAAGAATTGTACATCTCAGCCTAGAAACCATGTATGTATTCAATCAAGACAAGCAAATAGATGCTTCTCTCAAAACTAACTAATTGCCTTTATGCATAATTGTTGGATAATTAATTGCAAGTAGATTAGATTGAATAATATAATTAAATTTGAAATCACAATAAAATAGAATAACAATATAATTTATTATATAAAGGACTGAGTTCAATAGGATCCTAATAACAAGTTTAGCTTCATAAACATATGCAATAACATCTCAAAATAATGAGTAAAATATAAGAGAACAGATTAATACAAAAGGGTAGAGAAAGATGAAACCAATATCCATTGTCACTCAGAAAATCAATCTCTGCCAACTGTTACTTTCGTAGAACTAAATTCTAGCACCTTTAATCTTAAATATTGATCTTGATTTGCCTCATACTCTAAACTATTGCCTCTTTTCTCTAAATTATGTAGGTTAATGGTGGAATGTGGTGAATTACTTTGCTTGGCTACTAAAATTTGTATTTATAGGCTTAGTATTGTAGGTCATAAACACTTCTAGCTGAAGTTGGAATCATGGTTCAACAAGGAATTATATTCCAAATAGGAAATTGGCATTCTGGCACTTTCTCACGCACATAATCAACTTGCACTGCAGCCCAAAATAGTGAGTGCGGCAGCTTGGTTTCCTCATACAATCTGGAAAACTACACGCATTATAGCGTAAGTGAATGCGTGCCATGGCCTAGCTCTCTCAAGTTTCCTGGTGAAACATGCACATCGTGGCCTAAAATTATGCGCGCAGTGGGATTGAGCTCTCGAGTTGAATTCTAAGAGGATGTGCACTGTGGCACAAAATTGTTCCTGCCGCGGTTCATGACTGACTGTGCTGATTGTGTTCCTTTTTGGCTATTTTCACTCATTTTCATCCAGCTTGCCATCATTTCACCTACATTGACACAATATGACAAATATTAAGCTATTTTAACTATTTTAAGTGCAAAATAATGTAAATAATAAACTTTAAAGTGGCCAAATAACTCTACTTTTATAGAGTTATCATTATATCATAGAGGCAATTAGGTAGCTTTGAGAAAAGTTTCTAATTGTTTGTCTTGATTGAATAACATGCGTAGTTTCTAGGCAGACTCTTATGTATATGCTCCATAAATGCACTTTTAATGAATAATATGCAACTTAGTTAGCATGACATGTAATAGGGGTGATTAGGCTAATTATTATAATGTATGTAGTTTACTTAAGAGATGAATGCATGCTAATGTAGGGCATTGAATCAAGTATTATATCGTGAATTGTTTTGGATGGTAAATTAATTCGTATGTGGGAAGTTGAGGGATAGTAGAATCCTAGGACTCTTTTGCACTTTATTAATTAGTGTATGTGTGTTGGATCAAATTTTGTGTAGATTTTATTTTTGTTATTTTTATTATTTGCACATATATATTTTCCATTGGCCTAAATATATTAGTGTAATTGCAGTTTAGTTCTTAAATTCTTATTAATTCGATCATCGTGGGTACGAGAACTTTAAATATTTATAACTTGTACATTGACTCTTGCACTTGTAGTTTAGTGTGAACACTCACATGAACCAAAGATTACAATTTGATACTATTTTCCCTCATAAATTCTTTTCTAGATGTAGGAATGCAGTTTGATTAGATTTTTAGTGTGATCTAGGTTGATTTGAGTTGTTCCTTCTTTTCTCTCTTTTCATGTAGTATGTTTTATAGGTGTTTACTTCTGTTGCTATTTGTTCTACTTTATGTTTTCAAAAAAAGGGGGGGTTTGCCTCTTTCCTCTCTCGCTAAACCCTCATCGACCCCTCAATGAGGTGCTCGCCAAGGGTGTGTTTTACACAATCGTCAAGGTCTTCGTCGGCCACCTCAGGGAAGAGAGTAAGGTTTTACACAATTGTAGAGGTCCTCATCGGCCACCTCAGTGAAGAGAGTTAGTAAGGTCACAAAAAATCTATAAAATTCCGCATTTTTCATTTCATTTCAAACCACAGAATTTTGTAAACACTTTCTACCCTTAAACACTTTTTACCTCTCTTCTACATTCTTACTTTTTCCCTTACCCTACTTCTTTTACCAAAATGGCCTTAAAAATACAAGAGATCCATTAATTCTCAAGGTGATCCATATTAAGATGGTTCTTCTTCACGCCCCTGATGCTCAGCTCCTTTCCTTTGTGAGCCCTTGGTTATGATTGAAGAGTTTCTACTCATGCTTTTCTTGGCTTTTTCTTTGTACTCTCTCTTATTCTTATAACCCTCCTTTTTTCTAGGAGTTATACCCTGCAATAGTCCACATCGCACTCATCATTTTTCTACTACCTTTATGTTGAGAGGACGTCAGGTTACTTTCTCTAGAGATGATGTCATCAATTTATTATCTCTTTCAAAAGTGAAAAATCCTTCTTTTTCTATTATTCCTTTTGAATTTGAAAATCTTAGTAGTCTTGACTTTTCTAATGAATTTTATCTTCTAAAATCTCGTAATTTTACTAAGATGACTACCATTCATGTTGGCCTTAACCATGGGTACGGTGGCGGTGTTCTCCCTTTAAATCAAAACTCATATGGTCGTATGCTTAGTAACATTGTGAATAATTGTGTTCACCCTTTTTCTCATTTCTCTTCAGTGACTTTTTCTAAAGGTAACTTTTTATGCTATTACAAATAATGAATCTATAGATCTTGTTGGCATGATTTATAGAACCATTGTTTTTCGTTCCTCCACTTTTGACTCTTTTACCCTTCATTATCCTTTTTTAATTACTCATTGGGGACATTCTATCTTTAGTGATGTTCTTGGCACTATCGTTCGCAGAACTCCTATTCAGGCCAAACACTTTCCTTCGTTGCAGCCATTTCTTTTTGGGCGCTCTATGCCCTCATTTTCATCGTCTCAAAGTGTTTTGTAGTTTACACCTACTCCTTCTATCCCTTTGGACCCTACTTGATCCTATTCAATCATCTGAGTCCTCTTCATTGCTACAGAAGTTATCTTCTATCAGACAGTGGCTTGATAAGGTTGTTCAGGACTACAAGGAAGATCCTCAAGAGTGTATTTTCTACAGACAGATGCTGATGATGTTGATTGAAAGACTTAAAAGATAGTCAAAATGACTTAATATTTTTTCAATTATGTTAATATAGGTAGAAGGATGGCCAACGGAGTGAAAATAGCCAAAAAGGGACAATATTAGCACAATCAACCTTGAGCCATAATGGAAAAAATTTGGTGCTGCAACGCACATCTTTTTAGAGTCCAACCTGAGATCTCAGTGCTGCGGCGGGCACAATTTTAGACCACGGTATTCATGATTCATCAAACAAACCAAGAGCGATAGGTCGTGACGCGCATTGATTATGTATGTGAGAAAGTACTAGAATGCTAGTTTCCTATTTGGACTATAATTTCTTGTTGAACCATGATTCCTACGTGAGCTATAATTGTTTATGACCTACGGCACTAAGCTGATAAATACAACTTTTAGCAGCCAAGCAATGTAATTCACCACATTCCATCACTAACCTACATAATTTAGAGAAAAGAGGTAGCAGTTTAGAGTATAAGGCAAGTTAACTTGACCAATTCATACACAACTCTTCCTCTTCTCAATTTTGCGACCCAAACACGACATTCAATCAGTTTTGAGAGCATTGCCACACTATAACGAAGCGAGAGACAATATTCTAAGGATTCAAGGAAGCTAACGACAATCGAAGATAAAGCTTACGGAGAAGTACGTCAACCAATCCATAAGCGGTATTTAGATTTAGGTTTTCCTTGTTGTTATAGAATTAATTCATCTTCTTTATTTGTTAAAGTGTATGATCATATTTTATTTGTCTATGAATAATAATATGAACATGTCTGGCTAATTTAATTATGGATGTTTAGTTTGTGTTGCCATGTTTGCTAGAATTGTGTATGGTGTATCTTTTTGACTTATGAATAAAATACTTTTTGATTAAGAGCATGTTTAAATGTTTGATTATGAATAATCATGGGCCCATTTGATGTTCGTAGTTAGATTGAAAAACCTAAGAATTTAGTTAGAGGAACGTCACCTTAACTCTATTCCGAAACACTTAATCAAAGATTCAAGTTAGTGACTTAGTCATAGCATTAATTTGATTGGCATGTTTTCCTTGCGCATAATTTGATTGCTATTTAATTTACCCCCGCCAAAGGCAGTTAATTAGTTAATCAACAAAGAGACCTACCCCCGCCAAAAGGAGTTTCGTAATTAAAAGGAAAGCCGGTAGTTTTGTTCTTATAGGACGTTAATGTTATATCACCATACCTTTTCGATGCAAGCATGGCCAACCAAGCTAAACGTCCATACATCCTCTATTGATATTTGATTTAATTGAATTGATTGTTTGATTGCGATTTTGTTTTCGTTTGAGTGTCGTATGATTGTTCTCGTTACCAAAAACAAACAACCTTTTTACAGTTTTATTAGCGTTAGGATTCTAGTTACTTAGAATTTTAGTTTCACTAGAACTCTATTTAATTAGTGTTTTATTTTCATTAGAACTCTATTTAGATTAAAAAGTTAGTTATTTAAGACCACTGCAATTCCTTGAGAGACCGACCTTGGAAGTTGCTTATCACTTTACTACGAGTGATTCGTACACTTGCGAGTACACATTTTAACACATCAAGTTTTTGGCGCCGTTGCCGGGGAATTGGCGTTTTAAATAATTTTTTTTTTAACTTTTTAGAGTTTCTGATTTATTTTTATTTGTTTATTTATTTTATTTATTTTAGTTATTTATTTTATTCAAAAATACAAAAAAAAAAAAAAAAAATAGTGCTTTTAATTGCTTAATCTGTGGTGCTTTGATTTCTCTGTTGTTTTTGTTAGTTTTTGAAAGGTACCGTTCATCAACAACATCAACAAATTTTAAAATGCACCTAATCAGGCTGGATACTGAAATCCATGAGCCAATACAAGGCCTTTTGAAGAGCTGCATGATATGACAGACATGGAGGTATGTAGCATTTGTGGTTTATATGGGCATTATGCTAATGTTTGCACTTTTGCAGGTGATTACTATACATCCACTAATTCAAACTTTGATCGTAATGAGGGATGTCACCCACCTTGGAATGATCCTTATTTTAGTACCTATAATCCTGAGTGGGAAAATCACCATAATTTTTCATGGCAAGCAAACTCTACCCCACCTTATGCCCAATACAACATGCAAAGCTCAAATCCTCAACCATATGACCCACCTTATGCACAATACCAAATGCAAAGTTCAAGTTTTCATCAATATCCATCTAGGGCCACCTTCGAAGAGAGCTTGAATTCTTTCATACAAGGAAGTAGAGTTTCTAATTAACCTAGGAAGCCAACCTTAGAGGAAACCTTGAATGCTTTCATACAATCTACTAGTGAAAGGATGGAGTCTGTAGAGGCATCAATGAAAAGAATAGAAATGCAAGTTGGGCAATTAGCAGAACAAATTCAAAAACAAAAAGAGTTGCCCACTCAAATTGAGCAAGTGAAGGATGACACAATCCTTCAAAGTGGTAAAAATTTTAAAAATATTTATTTTCCTGAAACTTTTGATGATTTACCACTTTGTGTAGAAAATACAGATGGAGAGCAAGCAATTCTCAAAGAATGTCAAGCTGATGAATATCAAATTCTACAAACTTCTATGGAGAACAAGGAGGAATTATCTTCACCTCCCATGCCACACAAGGCACCTCAGACTTGTACATCCCCAAATTATTTTCCATACTACTTCCACAAAAGAGTGTGTGCTGTACTTCATAGGAAACAACTACCGAGATGGAAGGACAAGCTTAATGACATATTAGCTCGAAAAATTGATATCACACACTTCAAGATCTTTGATGATGGTGGATAGAAACGAATTAGCAACGTCTTGCTAAGACGTTAAAGAAAGCGCTTGGTGGGAGGCAACCCACCATATTCGGTAGTATCAATTTCTTTTCTTTATTTTCTTTTTATTTTTTTTTTATTTTCTTTTTCAGTTTTTCCTTTATTTTTATTTTATTTTGGATTGTTTAACTTTGTTTGATGTTTTTGTGTCTTCAATTGCTTAGTTATAATTAAAAATTGGGTTTGAATGTGAATTGTGTGCATACACTTTGAGGTTCAATATATGTTCATACATTCTTCATGAGAAAAGCGAGGAACAGTGAACCGGAGCATAACGAGTAATGCCACAATCTCATACGAAAGGGGGGTAACTTCTCACACTTTTTCTTATTTCTTTTGTTCTTCTTTTTCAACATTGAGGACAATGCAGAAAATAGGTTGGGGGTGGGAAGAATATTCCATGAGCATGAAATATGACCAATTTTAAATTTTTAACTTTGTCACTTGAATTGTTTTTAGTTAGTGTCGTGTCTACTTGATTCAATCCGGAAATCTATGATATTAACATGATTGTAATGAAGATGACATATGAGAGATGTTAGATTTTTACCTAAGCAACGAAGCACACAAATGTTGGATTCATCTAATTTGAGAATTTTGTGGTACTTGTGGTAGTTTGCATGGTTAGTATAACTATTCTGATTTGTGGAATGTATGCATGTTCATGATATGTTTTAAGTCTCAACAATCTCTAGAACTCATTTGAAAACACGTTGAAGCGAAATAATAGAAACAAACACCACTTAGAAAATGATTTAGGCCATCTTTGGACCGTTTGAACTTTTCATGCTTCCCCGTAATATTTTATCAATAGCACACCCTTGAACTCAACATTGACATACATTGAACTACCCTTAGTGATAAGAGTACTTAATGTAATATTTGATTTTCATGAGCAATTATGTTGTGTTTATCTTGCTTCATCATAAAAAAAAAAAAAAAAAAAAAAAAAAAAAAAAAATGATGATGATTGAAACAGTAAGCAAGAATAAAAAAAAAAAGAAGAAAGTCAAGCAAAAGATCCAAAGGACATTTGAATTGAAGGGAGGATGGAAAAGAACACTTGGTAGAAAAAGTTGAAAATATGTTTGTGAAATAAAAAGTACTCTTATCATATGAAAACATCATTTTTGTACTTTCATAATCACACACCTAGCCACAACTTTACAAGCTTAATGAAGTCCTATTGATTCTAGGTAGTTTAGTTTCTATATTAGTGGAGATGAGTTTGAAAAATGAGCATATGGAGTTTATAAGTGCAAAAATTCACTTTCATATTTTACTTGCACATTTATGAGACATTGAAATGTAATCTATGAATATCATGCATGACACGGTCAGATAGTATAACTAACGGGTTTGTGGTGTGATTGGTTGTTCAAAATTCGATTACCATGATGAGTTTGATGTTTGGACTGTTTTTGAGCTTAGGTGATGTTTAACTATTTCATGTATTATTCGTTGTTAACAATTTTTGAGACATATGCATGGATTGATTCAAGTATTGTTAGAGTCTTTATTAGTTTTGAGTCTTTATTTGTGTCAGTTACGATGTTTGCGGGTATCATCACTGGAAACCCTCACGAGACTATAACTCGTCCACTAGGGCCACCTAGGGGTTTAAAGGCTTGTTGCATACGCTAAATGCAACCGTGACAATCTACGGAAGTGATTTAGGTTAGGTTAGTTTATTTCATTTGTTTTTAATTTTATTTTAGGTCGCTTCACTTGCTAGAGACTAGCAAGAAGCTGGTTGGGGGTTGTGATGAGTGCTCGAAAAGCACTAATATTTCGTGATTAATTATGCTTGATTGATTGATATATAGATTTATTATGACTATTATTTCGATTATTTTCATAAATCTATCCATTCGGAGTCACGGGTATATTTTAGTGCATTTCAGGTGTTTTTAGCGTCAAATGATTCAAATGATGAAAACACGCGAAGACGGAACACCTACGGCGCTCGGATCACGAGTTACGGACTAATCAAGACGAATATGTAAGCCTTACATATAGTGCCATCACATATGTAAGGGGGGACGTGAAAAGAAGGAAAGCATTGCGCGCCGCGGCGAGAGAATTGCATGCCGCGGCGTGAGGCTCTCGGGTTTGATCCTGAAAACATAGAAGCATTGCGCGCTGCGGCGAGGGAATTGTATGCCGCGGCGGGGAGCTCTCGGGTTTTTGCATATTTTCCAAATTTTGTGTTGTGCCGCGGCGGGTAAAATGCATGCCGCGGCGCGCCTATTCCTATTGCACATAGGATTTGCAGAATCCCTTACATCTATAAATACCCCCCTTAGACCCCCTTTACAACAGAACTCGAAATAACTTGACCAATTCATACACAACTCTTCCTCTTCTCAATTTTGCGACCCAAACACGACATTCAATCAGTTTTGAGAGCGTTGCCACACTATAACGAAGCGAGAGACAATATTCTAAGGATTCAAGGAAGCTAACGACAATCGAAGATAAAGCTTACGGAGAAGTACGTCAACCAATCCATAAGCGGTATTTAGATTTAGGTTTTCCTTGTTGTTATAGAATTAATTCATCTTCTTTATTTGTTAAAGTGTATGATCATATTTTATTTGTCTATGAATAATAATATGAACATGTCTGGCTAATTTAATTATGGATGTTTAGTTTGTGTTGCCATGTTTGCTAGAATTGTGTATGGTGTATCTTTTTGACTTATGAATAAAATACTTTTTGATTAAGAGCATGTTTAAATGTTTGATTATGAATAATCATGGGCCCATTTGATGTTCGTAGTTAGATTGAAAAACCTAAGAATTTAGTTAGAGGAACGTCACCTTAACTCTATTCCGAAACACTTAATCAAAGATTCAAGTTAGTGACTTAGTCATAGCATTAATTTGATTGGCATGTTTTCCTTGCGCATAATTTGATTGCTATTTAATTTACCCCCGCCAAAGGCAGTTAATTAGTTAATCAACAAAGAGACCTACCCCCGCCAAAAGGAGTTTCGTAATTAAAAGGAAAGCCGGTAGTTTTGTTCTTATAGGACGTTAATGTTATATCACCATACCTTTTCGATGCAAGCATGGCCAACCAAGCTAAACGTCCATACATCCTCTATTGATATTTGATTTAATTGAATTGATTGTTTGATTGCGATTTTGTTTTCGTTTGAGTGTCGTATGATTGTTCTCGTTACCAAAAACAAACAACCTTTTTACAGTTTTATTAGCGTTAGGATTCTAGTTACTTAGAATTTTAGTTTCACTAGAACTCTATTTAATTAGTGTTTTATTTTCATTAGAACTCTATTTAGATTAAAAAGTTAGTTATTTAAGACCACTGCAATTCCTTGAGAGACCGACCTTGGAAGTTGCTTATCACTTTACTACGAGTGATTCGTACACTTGCGAGTACACATTTTAACACATCAACAGATGCTGATGATGTTGATTGAAAGACTTAAAAGATAGTCAAAAGGGCTTAATATTTTTTTCAATTATGTCAATATAGGTGGAAGGATGGCCAACGGAGTGAAAATAGCCAAAAAGGGACAATATTAGCGCAATCAACCTTGAGCCATAATGGAAAAAATTTTGTGTTGCAACGCACATCTTTTTAGAGTCCAACTTGAGAGCTCAGTGCTGCAGCGGGCACAATTTTAGACCACGGTATTCATGATTCATCAAACAAACCAAGAGCGATAGGTCGTGACACGCATTGATTATGTATGTGAGAAAGTACTAAAATGCCAGTTTCCTATTTGGACTATAATTCCTTGTTGAACCATGATTCCTACGTGAGCTATAATTGTTTATGACCTACGCACTAAGCTTATAAATACAACTTCTAGCAGCCAAGCAATGTAATTCACCACATTCCATCACTAACCTACATAATTTAGAGAAAAGAGGTAGCAGTTTAGAGTATGAGGCAAGTCAAGAAAATAATTCAAGATTGAAGGTGTTGAAGTTTAGTTCCACCAAAGTGTTGGTAGAGATTGATTTTTAGAGTGACAACGGAGATTGGTTTTATCTTGCTAAACTTGTTGTTAAGATCCTCTTGAGCTCAATCTTTTTATATAATAAATTAGTTTGTTCATCCATTCTATTATGATTCCAAATTTAATTATATTATTACAAAACTAATTTAGGCATATAAAAAAATAAAAAAAAATACAAAAATAGTTTTTATTTGCTTTTATTTATTTCATTTTGTACTATTTTATTAACTTTTTCTTTTTACTGATATCACTTTTTTATTTTAATTTTTATTTATCTTTTGTTGTATAATTTTTTCTTTTAGTTTTGTATTCATAGATAGGTGATGGATTCTTTTCAGCTTCAAAGTTTATGGATGCAAGGATGACAATTGAGGCAATAATCTCGTAGCATGCATTGAACGTGTTAGTATTATAAGGAAGCTCTCCATAGAAAAACATTATGATCTTTTCAAGTTGAGGTTTTACATATCTACACAACTCGTATAACATCCACTGCATTCATAAACATGGAATGGAGGAGACCACACCTATAGCAATGTCTACACCAATTTGAACCCATCACACTCATACTATCAAAATTTGGATTTGGGAAGTCAATCTTATAACTCTTGGAGCTACAATTAAGAGGAAACACCTTCTACATGGCCAATATGTGTAATGGACTACTCCCATCAACCACAGTCTTTAACTTACAACCTCACCTAATCCTAAGGCTTTTTGTTGGTGACAACAACATGAACATACCTATAGAAGACAAATAGCTCAACCATGAGGAAACATCTAATTTAAGGTGAAGTACATGAGGTAGTGGAGGACATGGGGATCCTAAGCATGTGGTAGAAGATGAATCTAATGACACAATTAAGGAGCATGTAGTAGCTCAAGAGGAAGGAAAAAGAGACACATAAGAAAGATGAAATACAACTCAAAGCAACCAGGGATATTAAAATTCAATATAGAAAAAAGGAAGATCACTATGAGGAATTTAAGTGGGTTAGTAACTTTCAAGATCATAAGAACCATGGACATCCCCTTTAATGTCTGTATAAGCTATGAGTTAGATTTTGACAATAAGATTGAATAGTGCAAGTTCATTAAGGAAGCTCCAATCGACCCATTTGAATTAGCTTTCAAGCAAGGTTTTGGTATTGGAGAGTTCTATTTCTTAAATAAGCGTCAAGATACTCCAACAAAGAGGAAGAGGGTTTGGAACCTAATTGAAAATCATGATGACCTTGGCCCAACAATCAAAAAAACCTCCAAGTAGTTGTTTATGGAATACTATATGTATTATCCACCTTGATGGATAAGGATGGTCTAGTTAATGGCCTAAAATGTGACGCTTCTTGGGAGGCAACCCAAATGATTAAAATTTTATCTTCATGTTTTACATTTTATTTTTTTTAGTTTCTATTTTACATTTTATTTTTTGTAGTTTTCTTTGTTTGTTGTTATAGGTAAATAAAGCAAGAGAGGGAGACAATAGTGCTTACATGGATATACCAAATTGATTTCACTATGGCATTATTGAGGGAGTTTTTCTTTACCCTATTTATTTTTATGTTGTTTTCTCTTTGTGTCTTGCACATTAAGAATAATGTACAATTCAAGTGTGGGGGAGGGAACTTTATTCTCTTCTTTTGTTATTATTCACAATTTTAAAAAAAATTTAGGATAGTTTAATAATTAGGTAGAAATTGATGAACATATAGAATATAAATGCATGTATGCTTGATATGAAATTTATGAACCCAGTGATATAATTGGTTGTTATGACTAGGATAAGGAATTTAACATGTTTATTAAGATATCTACATGAATCTTGTGTATGCTTGTAAGTTTTTGATTGAATTGATTCAACTTTATGCACAAGCCATGATTAATTTTGGTGTTCTTATTGAAAGAAAATTGGTGTGATTTATACCATATGATTATCTTTTCATTACTTTAGAATTTATTTGATCACCCCTTGAGGCAAAATCCTAAATAGTATTTAGCTTTAGAAGTGATTTAGTCTTTTATTTAATTCAATTGAGCCTTTCAAGCTGACCATGGTTTATGTCCTTAGTCACTTATTTGAGCCTAAGCAAATACCTTTCATGTCTTTAAACCACATGTGAACCTAACCAAAATTGTATATTACCTTTACCATCACATTCTTAGCTTGTGTGAAAATATAATTATGTGTTATGCTATAGAGTAAGGTGAAATGTAATACACCCTATATAAAAAAAATTCACAACACTAATATCCCTATGAACAAAAAAGAAAATTAAAAAAAAAAAAAGTTTGGGGGTATTGTGAAATTGCAAAAAAAAATGTGGAATAAATGAATGAAAAAAAATTAAGTGATAGAGTGCTCTAAAACATCAAAAGAAAGCTTAATCGTATGTTGCATGTTGCATGATAAGTAAGGTGTTGAATGAGCCTAATTGTCACCTTTTATCTACCTTCACCTAAGCCTAACATTACAAGCATGTAATGCCCTTTTGATCTTTAGCTAAATGCATTATTTACATAGTGGGTAGGGGTGTGAATATATGAAATGTGTTTTAAGACTTAATCTATTAGCATTCTCATATAAGATGATTTTATGAGTACATTAGGTGACATCATGTGTAATTCACACACATATGAATCACTTCGTCAAAAATCTTGCTTACACTTGTATTGATGAAAAGTTGATTGATGGCATGTGAACCTCTTTATAATACGATCGTATAATCTTTAAGGGGGATAATTTTGTGTTAAATATGCATGTATTAGAGGAAATTTGTTTGAAGATATTCTACCTATATTGGTTTGTGATTTGTTCTTCATTGTTTAGCTTTGAATTTGCTTGAGGACAAGTAAAGAGTTAAATTTGGAGGTGTGATAACTCTACAAACGTAAAGTTATTTAGCCACTTTTAAGCTTACTATTTGCATTGTTTTGCACTTAAAATAGTTAATATGGCTTAATATTTATTCAATTGTATCAATGTAGGTAGAAGGATGACAAATGGAGTGAAAACAGCCAAAGAGGGACACAATCAGTGCAGTCAGCCTTGAGCTGCAGTGGGAAAAATTTTATGCCTTATCGCACATCTTTTTAGAGTCCAACCCAAGAGCTCAGTGCTGCAATAGGCACAATTTTAGGCCGCGGTGCGAATGTTTTGCCAAGCAACTTGAGGCCGCTGTGCACATTCACCTGTGCCGCTACGTGGGTAGTTTTGCTGATTGTCCGAGGAAGCCAAGTCACGATGCTCGCTATCTTAGGCAACAACACGAGTTGATTATATGTGTAAGAAAGTGACATATTGCCAATTTCCTATTTGGATTATAATTCCTTGTTGAACCATAATTCCTACTTGAGCTACAAGCGTTTATAACCTACAATACTAAGCCTATAAATACAACTTCTAGCAGCTAAGTTCATCACTAACCTATATAATTTTAAAAAAAAAAAAAAGAGTCAGTAGTTTAAAGTATGATGCAAATCAAGAAGAGGATTCAAGATTAAAAATATTGGAGTTTATTTTCACTAAAGTGACAGTTAGCAGAGATTGATTTTAGAAGTGACAATGGAGATTAATTTTATCTTTCTCTACCTTTTTGTGTTAATCTATTCTCTTGTATTTTACTCATTGTCTTGAGATTCTATTGAATATTTGATGAAGCTAAAATTGTTATTAGGATCCTCTTGAACTCAATCTTTTTATATAAAAAATTAGTTTGTTCTTTCATTTTATTGTGATTTCAAATTTAATTATATTATTCAATCTGATTACTTGCAATTAATTGTCTAATTAACAATTAGACGTAGAGACAATTAGGTAGCTTTGAGAGAATTATCTATTTATTTTTATTGATTGAATAGCATACATGGTTTCTAAGCTGAGAGGTACGATTCTTGTGTATGCGATATATAATTGATGTTCTTAATGAGTAATAGTTTAATCTAATTGGTATGAGAGTGTGATTAGATTAGTTTATTATATTGTGTATAGTTTACTTGAGAGATGAATGAATTCATAGATTAGAGTCAATTGATCATATAATTTGGTTGGTAATTGCTTGGGATGGTGGATTTCTATTACTCTTTTATGCTTTATTAGTTAGTTTAGTTGTATTTGATCAATTAGTATAAATATTAGGTTATTATTATTATTTTTACCCATCTTTTCCTTAGCCTAAATAATTTAGTGTAATTGTAATTTGGTACTAAAATACCTATTAATCCAATCCTTATGGGTACGACAACTCTTGTTCTTAAAAATACTTATTACTTGTACACTAACCCATGTACTTGTAGTTTAGTGTAGTCATTGTTGAAATAAAAGTTTGTTGACTTTGTCTTTTTAGTTGTATCGACACATTTATTTGTTTACTAGTTTATGCTTTAATCTTTTTAGCATATGTTGCATGAGTGTATAAAATTTCTGTATATTATATGCATTCTCTTCCTTATATAGGGTGTTCTTTTGACTTTTTTGTGTCAAAAAAGGGGAGAAGTTTGTGTTGCGCAATGTGTTAATTTCTGTACTACTTTGGGATATGAGTGTAGGTTTCATTATATCATGCTTATTTGGCTTACATACATTTAGGGTGAGAGTTTTATGAAGTCAAGGAGAATTTGCTTATTTGTTTGTGCTTAGCATATCGGTGTGTTCCTATGTAGGGGTAACACGATAGTATTTTGTTAGACTACACATAGGTTTGCATGATATGTTCATGGTATGTGTTTGTTTTGTGTGTGCAGGATACAGATGCAGGTATAGACCTTGAAGCTCAAGCGGAGTTAGAATTTAGACTTGTAGTGTGGAGTTTGCTTCACGACAGATGTGTTAATTCATGAAGATGGATGGAGAATAAGAAAGACACACTTGGAGTAGGTATGTTGGGAGTGTCTGAGTTGAGTCAAAGTTTGTTCTTGGGAATAAACTTATTTAGGGAATCTTGCATGAAAATATTATATTTAATGCATGTATATATAGGTTGTGCAATATTTTGCCACGGGAATCAAAATGGAGAGATTGTAAGTCTTATAAGTCTTTTGTGTCTTTGTTCACATTCTCTTGTGTAAAACACGAAGTCTGTTTATTTTACTTAGTGTTTATGTCTTTCTTTATATAAGATACTTTATTGGTAATTCAATATTGCTCACACTCACATAGATCTGAACACTTTGTATGTTTGCATCATATACACACTACGGGGTGATTGGGAGCATGTAGTTTGCATGGTTAATTGAGTTTTTACTTGCTTTTGTTTTTCAGTGATCATAGGTATTTGTAAAAAATTATTTGGCATAGTTTTTCCTTAAAAATAAACTTTAAGAGCTCATCGAGGTCCTCGCTTAAGCCCTCACCGAAGTCTTGCCAAGGTGCTTAGCAATGGGCCAGCTAGGATCCTGATAGTTTTTAAAACCATTGGTCCTCGCTAAGGTATACGCCAAGGGCTCACTAAGATAGTTAGCAAGAGCTCACCAAGGCACTTGGTGAGAGGTCGACGAGGTTGGCATAAGTTGAAATTTTTTCTGTAAATACCATCACAAATCTAATTTTTATTAAGAAAATTGTGGAAAAATTCTTGTATTTTGAAAAACTCATATTTGCATATTAAGAACCGTTTTTGCTATCTCAGATCATTAATACATTGTGTATTTTTCCATACTAGTGATTCTTTGATTTGAGATTTATTAAATCTAATTTTGATAACTTATTATTCTGTATCAATAATAAGTTGAGTATTGTTCCATATTGTGATAAGGTATTTTTGTGAAAATATAATCTTTGATAAAAAGTGTTTTCATGTCAACAATACTTTTCATATCATTGATAGTAAATGATTTTGAAAAATCATATTTGGACGGGTGTTCAAAGATTAGGTTCATATTTTACTGACTAGGTACTTGTACCATACTACGTGATGGTTGGGCTTCGAAGGAGAGCCAGATTCCATGTGGATCATAGTAGTTGTGCTAAAAGCTGGCGAGAATAGCATAGGCAGTTAGGACAGGTGGTTCCAATTGATAAATGAATACGTGTTTATCGTTATCAAGTTTGTAAAACTATTTATTCATAATAAATTGTTTCCTACTGAGTAGTTGCTTTAAGCAACCAATGGATGTTACCACTTAAGATTAAAACCTAAGTAAGTTTATCACGTTATATTTTGGTGCTTAAATATTCTATTACCTGTGTTAGTACTATCAATGATATATTCAAGTATGTACGAACATATAAGAATTACTCAATGATTGAAAAACTTTTATTATTTTATTATATCTTTGTAGTTTTTCTATATTGTGATTTTATAGCTACCTATGTGTTTGTGTTTATGTTTTCCTTCTGTTGTGTGTACGAGAGGTGCGAGTCTTAAAGTGTCTGTATCACCTTGCCTTGGTAGTTAGCTAGGTCTAGACTCTCAATATTTATATATTTTATAAAATAAAACTTAACTCATACTTCCAACCAGGCTCGTATTATAAATATTTGGCCATAAGCTCAACCCTCAAATTATTCAATTTGGACCATGCCAGACTTACTCGAACCTAATTAGGCTTCAAGTCGAGTCAAATTAGGCTGGGTAATTCAAATTTTGGTCGGATTAAGCTTAATTTACATTTCTACACATGGGTTCATCATTGTTAAGATTTTTGTAATGTACATTTAATTATCTGTAAAAAAAAAAAAAAAATGAAACAAAGAAACAAGAATACATCTTGGAATTTACTGGCTATGTTTTTCTTCAAGGTTTGATTCTAATTTGTTTCCCTTTTTGTTTGAATGAATATAACTAGCCTAATGCATATGTTTTTATGACGGGAGACAAAGCCCCACTTTATATGTTGCAGCCTTGCATGTTGTATAGGTTCTATACATTTGAATATTAGGAAGCTTCTGAAAGAAAACTTGGCATGAGCTTATTTTGTAATTTGAAAAAATTATTAAAAAACCAAAATAAAAAAGAGCAAAGAATAAAAATAATATTAATATATTCTCTTAAAGAGAACAGAGGACGTAGGATAGCCATGAAAGAAACAAAAAATGTCTCACTAGCATCCATTTGTTTATGCTTCTAAAATCTTGAAAAAATACTTGTGACACAATAAAAAATGCTTTTGGACTAAATTTTTTATAAAAAAAATACCAAAAGTGCTACAATGCTGAGAAAACAGACTTTATACTTCTTCACATAAACACAAATAATATGATTCTTCGTAAGCCTTTTTTAATTGAAATCAGACGCACAAATAAACCCACCTAAATGAATATATAAAAAATAAAAAATAAAAGTTTCTTTCTTCCTTTCTTGATAACATATATACATTTATTTAAAATAAAGGAAACGAAAAAAAATTAATGAATGAAAGAAAGAAAAGAAGAATAATAGGAAACAAAATAATAATAATAAAATGGTAGCTTACTATGCCTGCTGTGACTAACTACTGTTAAAAAAAAAAAAAACTGTCTTATTTGCCTCCAAAAATAAAGCTGTGAAGGACAGCTCCTATGGCTTCTAGGTGATATCTTTGTGAATTCTTATTTTTCCCTCCATCCATGTTTGAATGCCATGCATGTCTTATCTTTTATGTACCTCATACCCATGTAATTCATATTTTGCAGTCAACTCTTGAAGTCCCATCTCTATGTATTGTACATTTTTAGTGTATAAAATTCATGGATGAAGGGTATTTATCTTCAAAACAGTTATCCTCTTTGACAGCTTTGTTCCATCTTCTCCTGAAAACTTTGAATTCATTATATGATTCTCTTCTTACCTGCCAAACCAAAAATGAGACAAGAAGTTATTTTTCCTGCCATTCATTATAGGACTCGTTTTGATTGTAATTTTCATTATTATTTAATAGGGTGAGGTGCAACTAAAGTTCTTTAAATTAAGTTGTTTGTGTCGTTTAATTCCTATAATTAAAAACGGTATCATTTAGTTCCTTAACTTTATAAAAAGATTCAATTAAAGACAAACTGCTATTTTAATAATTTTTCTATTAAAATATTATTATTTTTTATCAAGTAATTAAAACACCATTAAAATATAATTTTTTAACAAGGTAGTAAAAGTAAAATTTAATATAAATTTTTTTAAAAAAATAAAAAATGATAATATTCAAAAAAAAATTTATTTAAATATATATTTTAATTTTTAATAAAAGTTAAAAAATTAATAAAACATTAAAAATAAAACAATAGCAATTAACAAATATTTAAAATAAATATTATGAGTTTTTTTTCATATTAATTATGACTTTACCATTGTTAAAGAATTGTGTTTTAATAGCATTTAATAACTTGACAAAAAAAATTTATAATAAGAAAGTCTATAGAATAATATAATTTGTTTTTAATTGGCTTCTTTACAAAGTTGAACTAAATGACAACGTTTATAATCGAAGGGACTAAACATCACAAATGATCTAATGTAAAGAAATTTTGAGACCTTTTTTCCCTATTTAATATTGCTTTGTATCACAAGTCCTAGTAAGTTTAGCTGTTATATTTGTTGTAAATTTGTGATGGGTCAAAACTGATACAACATAAATATTGGTTTTGAAAAACTATCTCAATTCGGGATAATTCCAATTCATTTGTAATCAAGTAATTAGTCCTTTAATCATAATGCTCCCACCATTGCATTAAAATCACCCTACTACAAGCATGCTAACTAAGATATGAATAAAAGAATTTAGTGTGTGATGACATTAGGTCTGACGTTTAAGAATGTGGAAACTTACATCCAGTCTATGATCCTTGTGACCAGAAACAGAGAGTTTCTGCAAATAGGGTATAAATATTTCTCAGTTTCGGTCTATAACAAGAAAACATAATAGTTGCTTGTTTAAAATACATAACACACCATCAGTGTTTATACAATAACTAGGTTTGGCTGCACCAGTCTTGCAGGTGCTTGGCCGTATACTACAAGTATTTCATTTTATAATATTAGATTTTGTTATTTTTAACATGTGACATATATTTTTCTATCAAATGCATGTCAAATTATTATGTGAAAACTTAGTAAAAACAATGAGAAGAGAGGGTTATAAAAAAAATTAAAAATTAAAAGGTAAATGCAAGACTTGAAGAACTTTACGATATTTAGAAGTTACAAAAATTCAAGAAATTCACAATCAAATTTTTTTTCTTTTCTATCTTCACCCTCATGATTCATTTTCATTTTTATAGCTATTAACTTATTTTGAGAGATTCATTATGTTAGTGATTTGAATTGGATACTAAGATCTTTAAATGCTTATTGTTTTGGAGATATAAAAGATTAATTACTAGCTAACAGGAGTGTTCACGGTCCGGTTCAATTTTTAGCCCAAAAAAATAATCAAATCGAACTGAACATATTGCTTTAATCAAACTGAATCAAACTGTTTGACTAATAAAACTATTAAAACCGAACGGTTCAATCTGGTTTGGTTAACGGTTTTGATTTATTATTTTTTTTTTCAAACTTGTTAAAGCTTCAAAATAATATAAAGAAAAAAAATCTTTGAATTTAAACAAATTAATTAATATATAATACAAATATAAATCATATTACATCCTATATAAATTATATAACATCTTAAAAATAATCATAGAATCAATTACAATTTAGGGCTAAATATTTTCGTAAATTCTATGACAAAATAAAATAATATATTAAAAATAAGTTAGAGAATTAGGGTTGTATATTTTGATTATGAGAAGATAATTAATATATATTTTTTGGTTTTTTTTAAAGGATAATATATTAAAAATAATTATAAGTAACGGTTTGATCCGGTTTAAAAATTTGTATAATCGGATCAAACCGTTTGTAAAACGGTTTGAAGAAACAAAAACCAAACTGAACCGTTTGATTTATAAAATCGTTTGGTATTGTCCGATCTGGTCCAATTTTTTTGTTTTAATTAATTTAGTTTGATTTTTGAACACTCCTACTAAAAAATCATAATCATCTAATCTTTTCCTTTTATCGTTAGCTTCGTATTTTATCAACTATCATTTACCTTATTACTTTACTATACAAAATAATGACATTTAATGAGTGAAAAATTATTACAAAATAAAGTACATACTATTAAAAAATTTAACCATTAATTTATATTTTTGAAACAATTCATAGTTCATTATATAGTTTTAAATGTTAAAATTTAGTCATTTATTTAATATTTAATTTAATAAGTTATTTTACTTACGTCTGATCAATATAATAGTGATAAAAATTGATAAAAACATCAATTTTTTATTACATGTTAACCACTAATTATTATTATTTTTTTTGGTCAAATGTTAACCACTAATTATTGGATAGGTTATTTTATCATTCAAGTTTACTCACTTTTTAATATTTGCTCTTAAAATTTCTAGAGCTCTACCAATAAAATGAGTAAAAGAGTAAAGCATAAAATTAGGATGCATATCTTGTCACAACTCAAATTGATATTACTATAAAATATTTTATTAATGATCATTTATTAAAAAAATAGTAACACTCAAGTATGATTAATTGTAGAAGTATAATAAATAATTCAAACATTTTTGTTATAGTAATAACAAAAATAACCATTACAACATATTTAGTCTAAATTGAAATGTCTATAAACATTAAAACAAAAAACAAAAAGAGAAAAGAAATGTAAAATAGAAAGACTAAAAATAGCAAAACTAAAAAGTGTATAAAGATTAAAAACTAAAAAAAAAAATTAAAAATTAGCAAAACAAAAAGAAACATAGCTATAAATATGCCAAAATAAGCAAGCCACTTTTTATATAAGTAATTACATAAAATAATACCCCTAAAACTTATAACAAAAATAATCTCTAATAACAAGGTCCAATTGACTGGAATTCAATTTTGAGCGGGTCTAATTAGCGATATTCAACTTGAATAGCATCCAATAGGACTGGAATTTTTGGGATGGAGATTTTTCTTGTAGGAAAAATATACGAGCTAGACATAAGAAGAGTTATTTTTGTAGTTACAAGTTTTAAGAAGTATTATATATGTTTTCCAAAAAAATATATATGAGAAACTATATCATTATTCCCAAACTTTGAGCAACTTTTACTAAACTCTAAAGCGTATAATTTAGTTTTTAAATTTTAAAATTTTAAACATGAGTTCCTAAAATTTTAAATCATATTATTTAGTATTCAAATTTTTAAAACTTTAGGTCCTAAAATTTTAAATCACAAATTTAAATGTTAGTAGTCAAGTTAAAACTTATCTGTGATGTTTCAAAAGTTTATAGACTAGATTTTATGATTAAAAAGTTTAGAAGCCGTTTAAAAACTAAATCATATGTTTTAAAAAATTAGGTTCAAAGTTTTGAGACTATAGAAATGGTGAAGCTAGAACTATTAGTTGACTTATCAATAGTAAGCTAAACTAGATAGCAAAAAGTTCCTTGATAATAAATTAAAAATCAAATCAAACAGGAGAAAAGTTTCTCACCTCGCCTTTTTCTAAACCTCCTAATGTTGGGCGACCGTAGTGTATTATATACTCAGCATCAACAACACCAATATTTTCAGTTCTATCACCCTATTGCAATTATAATAAGGAAAGCAAACAACAGGGCTCAGCTTAGGAGAACATTGAAACGTAAAGTCAACCAATCCTTGAAAATATATGTGGAAAAAAAGAACTTGCCTGTGCACAATAACCAAGCTGCACATCTAGGCCCCAAGCATGTATCAAATCATTCTGCAGATAAAACACATCAACTTAAAAACCACTTCATTCTTACATAACTGATGATAAGTTAGTAATTTAGATAAGCAACGAAAGAATCGTAATAATTTGTATATAAAAGTTGAACAAACCTGGATCAAATACCATACACAACGCCAAGCAGCTTTGGAAAAGACAGGAGCCATCATTTCTATCCATCTGAAACATTGTATTTTCTCGAGTAAAAAACAAATACCATTTTTGATTTTAGAAAAAATATATATAAAGAAATCATAATTTTTGAGAAATCAGTATAAAATGAACATTCAAGAGATACAGGAATGAGATATAGGAATGAGTTAAGTTTTATCTTTAAGGTTTAATTTTTGAGAAATCAGTATAAAATGAACATTCAAGAGATACAGGAATGAGATATAGGAATGAGTTAAGTTTTATCTTTAAGGTTTAATTTTTGAGAAATCAGTATAAAATGAACATTCAAGAGATACAGGAATGAGATATAGGAATGAGTTAAGTTTTAGCTTTAAGGTTTAATTTTACCCGGTGCATGGAGGATCTGTACTTTTGCTATCACATCGTCGTTTCCCACGACCACGCTTATAAGTCCTTCTTTAGACAAAAATGAACAATGACATGAAGAACATGCACACAAAATAAGCAACAACTTCAACTATTAAGCATAAATAATAATATTTCAAATCCTAGTGATTTCACTCAACAGTCAGTGATACAAGAAACTGTTAAAATATGTCTCCAGGCATAAATAAGCTTCCAAACTATTAATTTTTATAGCAGAAAAAAAATATGCTAATACCGTTGAAGTTGTAACCTTAAAACATGATTCATTACTGGGATGGAAATGGAGTTTACACGATACCTATGTACTTTCGATCGTCTCCCACGTGCAGTAATTTGATGATGTACTTCTACTGACTTGGAAGTATCAAGTGCTGGCTGTGATATCTCAAGCCGTTCACTTTGAATAATAGACACATACCTACAAGTTTTAGATAAGAAGTGCTAAACTTTAAGCCATTCTCATAGTACATAACAGTGATATGATATCTTGGCATAAATATATCACAATTTTGCAGATATGAACTATGAACAAGCAGAGTATATGTCTTAAAACCATATAAAGTCGAAGAAGAAGAGTATAATCAGAAACAAATTATATATATTTTTTATTCCAGAGTTATAAAATGAAGAACATACTGCGAAGGGTTAAAATGCTGAACTCCAAGGTCTTCATCCCACAGGAAAATGTAGTTATATTCAGCAACTATATCAGGATGTAAGAAACGCTTGGCAAACCACCTATGCATAAAGGAAACAAATAATTAGCAAAGACCATTTTAGAAGAACATAGCTTTGAATATTATAAATGATGTAATGGCAGAAAGGTGAAGACTACATACCATTTAGTTTGATTAGCTGCAGATACATGTACAACATGATCGTTCCACTCCAAATCCTTCCACTCATCAACTTTACCATCATAATGGAAAAGCATTACAGCAAAATCACTAGAAAGAAACTGCAGCATAAAGAAAAAAAAAATAGAACATTATTCATTATACTGCAGCATAAAGCAAAAAATAGAACATTATTCATTCATAAATAAGGTGACATGATCTATAAAAGTGCTTAATTAAGGCATGATTAGAGTTGCTTCATACCTTATCGATCATTTTATTGACTAGATCCTTCTGCTTTATCCCAACAGCTGCTGCGAATAAGTTCACTAAAGGCCTATCCTTTTTCTGGTCAAAACAACATGTGTTAGGTTACATCCATAAAAAATAGGGTGATATTCTTGTTCTGAAAAATATAAGCAGAGCATAAGTTAAAATTTTCAGTGCCATAATGTACCTTCGGAGAACCCCATAATGGCCTCATTTCCAAGTTAGAAGTCTTCGTGACAATACCTTGAGGTAATGCTTCACTTCCAATTGGCTTGGTTTGATTCTAAAAAAGGTATAAAAAACATAAGTAATGAGATCCAACCATGTATCAATTTAATTGTGAGAACACAAACAAGATGGACAAAATAAAAACTAACCGGGCATTGCATGTGCTGCAAGTTAGAAGTCTTGGAGACAACACCTTGAGGTAATGCTTCACTTTGATTCTAAAAAAGTACAGAAACATTAGTAACTAGAATCCACCCATCTGATTCACCGAGTGATCTAGTAAATAAGACTCTTTATCTCCTGTTTCAAGTCACACTTTCAAACCATCTATTGAGTCGCAAAAGAAAAGCTTGTTGGACAAAAGAAAAAACTAACCTGGCATGGATTGATTTCCATATGCTGCAAATTATTTGTAGGTATCCATGTTGTATATTTCTACAATAGCAGGACCCAAAAAAGGGTTATTCGTATCTTTTCTATCATTAGATAATAGGTGGTGAGAAATTGATAATACCAAGTCTTATAAAACTCTACTAGAAAGACACTGGTGGTAGATTGTTCGGAATGTAAATATTAAACTTGTTGCTTCACAAACAATCAGGAAAATTGAAGATATGATTTTAAAATCATAATCTTGATTCGAGTTAATATCAACAGTAGATGATCAGAGTTAAAAATGCACCGAGGAATAGAGAAAATATATAATATATTCAAGTAAAAAAGGAGGTAAACCTCTTCATAATCTGGGACTGTGAATGAGGTCCCTATCAGAAAAAGGAGACCAAATAAACCAGCTGCGGGAAGAACACAAAAGCATGATATCCTGCCATGAGGGTCTGGGACTAAAAATGCCTGGGCACAAAAGACAAATTGAATTACAAAAAAGGATAAGCAATAACAAAAACTTCAAATAAAAACCCATGTACTGGTTTCCAGTTTATCAAAATCAGCAGTCACCAACTAGTTCATAACCAGAAAGAGTATTAATAAAGGCAATGCAAGTAAAGGTTTTCTATAAGATACAAGGTTGGGTTGGTTTGTGTCAATTTCTTACACGGACTTTTTTTATTGCATACGAATTACTGTGAGACATGAGCATTTTTTTTTTGTATAGTTTAACCGAATTAGAGTATCGAGTACCTAGACTCCATGTTCGTGTATTTCGACACAAATACTTGAGTACATCTAACATAATTTACATAATTTGTGACTTTTGGTATGGTCAATTATGTTTCATTATTCAATTAAGAAATTCATATGGGGAGAAAACATCATAATTGCATCATAATTTTATTAAACAGAGCAATAAGAAAAACATGTGAAATTGTACAAGGAATCACCAACGATCAGCCCAAACAAGAAAATTTCTGATCCAGGTGGCAATTTCCAACCATAAATTCATAAATCGCAATGCCTAAAAACATGTCTTTTTAAAAGGAGGAAAACCCATCTATCTATTTCAATCTTGTTATAAGTCAAAATAATAAAACAAGAGATGAATAAAGAAGAAAGTATAAGATTATTTAACAAGAAATGAACGAATGATTACAAAATAAGAAGAGCTGCGTACAAAGTCAGAAGATTTCTTCATTCCCAAGCAATTCCAAAGCAATCAGGCAAAAGAAATCAGGTAATTGCTGTTTTTATTTTCCCATGTTTTCTCTGTAAAAGTAAACACGTAATTATTCAGTTGCAGAGAACACGTTGATGAGAAAACTAATCTTCATAAAAAATATTTATTGGGTATGTACACGTGTTAACGCCGTGATAAAAGACGTTAAACGTTACCTCAAAACATGACAGTCAAATAATTGAAGACGGAAGAAGATGATGAAGATGAAGAGTTACAAGTGAAAAATCTCCAGTCTTTTTTTTTTTTTTTTGCTCTCTCTTTCTCTCTCTAAGAAATGAAATGTTTAGCCTGAAAATCGATAAAAGACTCAAAAAAAACTGAGGCAACCCGACTGACACGAGAAAGTGGGGCAATGTCAGGGGTTGTACTTCCACGTATTACCACGATCCTCCTTTTAATTCAGATAGATACATATAAGTAATATTTAATTATTAGTCTCTAACGTCAAATTTATATATAAATTTTTAAATAAATAAATTAGTAATAAATTTTTAAATTTTTACGTATTAATTTCTAAAATTTTATAATTTAATCTTAAATTTTTATAAATTACCATATAAATATTAATTTAGCTATTAATATACATATTTATAAATTAAAATTTTAAAATTAATATAAAATTTTAAAAATTTAAAAATCAAATAGTACGTTTTAAAAGTTAGAAACCTACATATAATTTAATTAATATTTAAAAACTAATAATATAGGTTAGTGGGGTTGGTATCTTAGTGATATACATGTTATCACTTTGATATTCATTCTCTCATATATTATTAAAGGGTATCATTTTAGTACCCAAGTTTCTTATTTATTATATTTTTGTTAAAATATTACATTAACTCTAATTTTAGTTAACAAAAAGCCATGTATATAACACATGTCTTTAATTATGAAGAATAATTTTGAGTTTTACTTTTATAAAAAAAAAAATTTGTGAATGAAGAATATAAGACTTATTTTAATTTCATGAAAATAAAATTTATAAGTTATTATTATTATTGCATAATTATTAACTTTGTAATTAACTTCAAATACAAAATTTAATCTTAATAATTCAATAAATAAATATTTGATAATTGGCTTAAATTTTTTTTCATTTTTTAAAAATTAATACGTAGATTTCAATACAAAATGTGATCTTAATAATTTTTATAGACAAAATATTAATAATTGACTTAAAATTGACATTTTTTAAAAATAAATACGTAGATGTCAATATAACATTTGATCTTAATAATTTTCATAAATAAAATATTTGAGAATTTGCTTAAAAAATTGTCTTTTTTTTTTTTAAATTAATATGTAGATCTCATATATCAAACCAATTCTCAAATATTTTATTTTTTGAATTATTAAGATAAAATTTTGAATTTGAAGTTAATTACAAAATTAATAATTAAATTGCTTATGTAACAATAATAATAATTTAAAAAAAATGCCAATTTTTTAAGTTAATTATTGTATTTTAAGTCAATTCTTAAATATTTTGATTATGAAAATTATTAAGATAAAATTTTGAATTTGAGATCTACGAATTAATTTTAAAAAATATCAATTTTTGTATTTCAAGCCAATTCTCAAATATTTTGTTAATGAAAGTTATTAAGATAAAATTCTGTATTTAAATATATGTATTCATTTTTAAAAAATGCTAATTTTTAAGCTAATTTTCAAATATGTTATTTATTGAATTATTTAAATAAAATTTTGTATTTAAAATTAATTATAGAGTTAATAATTGAAATGATTATCTAACAATAATAATAGCAATAAAAACTTATAATATTTTATTTTCATGAAATTAAAATAATCCATATATTCCTCATTAATAATTTTTTTAATAAAATTAAAACCCAAAACTATCCCTTATTATTAAAGTTATGTCTTATGCACATGACTTTTTGTTAACTAAAGGTAGAATTATTGAAATATTTTAACAAAAATAGTACAAAGAAGAAAGTTGAGTACTAAAATGATACCCTTTAATAATATAAATATAAATAAAAATCAATACCAAAATAATAATATAAATACTAATAAAATACTACCTTCAATTTAACCTATAAATAAATACAAATAAATATTACCAAATAATATGAAATTTAATTTAGAAAAGATATTATAATCAATCTTGGATCAGTACTCCCAACAAATAACATATTAATATCATTGAAGCCTATAAAACAAATACAATAAATATTACCAAATAATATAAAATTTAATTTAAAAAAATTATTTATTAGTCTTTTGGACTAATAATTCCAGCAAATAACATATCATTATCCAAGGGAAAGAATTTAAAGAGTTAAAAATGGCTCATTTTTTCAGTATTTATTGTTGAAATTTATAATATGAAATTATTATTAATCAGCAACAACACATTAATATTAGTACATAATTGATGAATACTTTTTCATTTAAATAAAGGTTTTTTTCTTTATAATTTTTTTGGGCATGACAAAATAGATGGCATGTTGTTTTGTTATTACTACTCAAATAGGGTATTTTGCCTCAATAATAAATGGATGAGAAATACTAAAACTACATTGTACTCAAATTAGTAAATGTATGCCCTGATAAAAAAAAAATTAGTAAAAGTATGCCACTATTTTAATAATTATAACTCTTAAATTTAAGGTAAATATTGATTTCAATACAAATTAAAAGTGCAAAACAACGTGTATTTAACACTATTCATGTATATAAAGGGGCAAAACAATTCCCAAGTACTATATATATTGCTGGTTTCCTATACTAAAATAAGTGAAATCATCGTAATTTTCTAATTGCAAGTCAAGTAATGATACTTGTCAAATTGTACACGTGTTTTATTTCTTAAACAGAAAGGTATTACCACAAATACCATGCAAATTATTAAGTGTAATTATATTTAAATAATATAAAATAATACATCTAATATTAAGTTATATTTATTTAACTATTTTATGAATGCTTCACTTATATGCTTTAATTTATATAATGCATAGATAATTTTTTTAGTCTTATAATGACAAATTTTTCGGAGGGAGTTGCGCTCTACCAAGCAAATTAAACTTCTATCTTGTATGAATCTTTCTTTGTCATTGTACGGAAAAGAGGGAAAATATGAAAGGATAGACTCAAGAGATCCTACTTTGAGGGGGACATTTTATTAAATTTATTACAACATAATCATCAAAAGAAAAAAAAAAATAAAGGAATAAGTGTGTTAAATAACCACATCTAACGTCATCCCTTCTCTTGGCGCTGCCTTTTTCTTTTCTTCTTCTTTTTTTTCCACAACTTTTCATTCATTTTTTTCTTTCTTTATTGCTTTTTTTTTTCTTTTGCTTTTATTTAAGTTAATCCAAATTTTTGTCCCCTATTATTTTTTATTATATATAATGATATATTTTTAATGTTTATATATTGTTATAATTAAATATATGTATTCTTCTGCATAATTCAAACATTTATATTTAATGAAAGGTGAAAGTTATTAAAAAAAAGACATATGTATCACATTAAGAAAACAAATCATATGTTACATAAAAAAAAATGAGACATCGTATGTACCACTTTAGAAAAAATATATGTATCTTTTGCTAAAAAAGAACATATGTATCATTTGACCAAAAAGAATATATGTATTATTTATAAAAAAAAATATATGTGCCGTTTATCCAAAAAGAACAAAGATGAGTGGAGTGGGGGTTAGTTTTGAAACAAGTTGAATAAGAAGGTCATAAAAAAACCAGAAGGAAAAATAAAAGCAAAATTGAAAAAGGAAACAAATCATGCCCATTAAGTTGATTTAGAAAGCTAATTAAAAAAAAGTTCGATGAGGAGTAAAAGTTGTTACATATTTTTGAAAAATTATAAAAATAACACCCTTAAAATTTATAATAACAAAATTAGCATTTTAATAACATGGAACGTTCAATTTGAATTTGTAAAACAATTCTAAATTATCGTCATTCAATTTAAATTAAACAGATGTTCAAAGAAAAATGATCACTACTACAAAAAAGACATTTAGGGACGGTTATTAACCGTCCCTAAAGACATTTAGGGACGGTTACGTTTCGGGTCGTAACCGTCCCGTATGCGGGCGTCCCAAAAAGTGACACAATAACCGTCCCTAAAAGTAAAATGTAACCGTCCCTAAAAGTGTAACAACCGTCCCTGAAAGTTTTTAGGGACGGTTACTGGGAAACTTTTAGGGACGGTTAAGTTTCCCAATAACCGTCCCTAAAACTTTTGTTTGAGGTTTTTGGGGACGGTAATAACCGTCCCTAAATGGTTTTTTTTTTTTTTTTAATTTCAATATTATGCTGAACTTATATATATTCAAAATTATACCTGTAAAATGCTGAAAGAATATATATATTCAAAATCACAAGAACGACAATATTACTGTTTGCATATCATTACTAATTAATTAATAATTACAATATAATTAGTGATTAGTCACAAAATAATTGGAGTTAAGAATTCTCCAATATATAAAAAAAATTGAATTTAATATCAACAAGTAACATGCTCATCACTCAAAAAATACAAAAGAATTCACACTAAATTGTAGGGGTTTCAGCGGCCGAGAAAATACAAAAGAAGGAAATGAAGAGATTCTGATTGCTATAGCCATCAAACAGAGAGCTCAATCTAGTTCTCAATTTTTTCTTGAAGCCACCAGTCTTAGAGATGTCAAAACTGTAACATCAGTTAATGACACTATCAGAACACATATATATGGACAAAAGACAGCAAAAACAATAAGAGGAAAATATTTTCAGAGCTAAAAAAAGTAGTACATTTTATCAAGCCCCATGTTTCTCGGTCATCATCAGATCTAGCAATTACCAAAAGCAGATACAAAAGTCATTAGTCTCTATCGTTTGATAACAAGGAAATAAATACAATAAAAATGTTCACACAAACAAGAACATTGACAACTTATATTCAAGGATCAACAACATACTCAGATTCTTGCAATTTCCTATCACATAAAGCCCTCAGCGAAGACTTTTCTCCATTTTGTATAGCAGCTTCAAATTCCAATGAGCGAGTCACCAAACTTTGTTCAGTTACCAAGTTGTGTACAAAAACCTAGACAAAGAAAGAAAGAATAAAAATAAAAAACCCTTCATCGCAGCAGACAACAAGCAATAGACAATGCAAGCATACCTCTGAAGAACCGGGTGAAGCACCGGCACTAGGCGGCTTAGCTTGGAATGATACAAGTTTGCCTCCAAAGCCAAAAGATACACCAACTGGACATTTAATCAAGTTTGCCGCTTCTAGTTTGCTTGGTCTCTAGGAACCAATATTCTTCTTGTTGTTCAAGACCATCTTTCACTCTCTAATTAAAGCAAAATGGTTGATTACAGGTTGCGCTTGGCAGTTGGCATCATGGGTATACATAAATTTTCCCCCCTTTTATACACATCTTTAAGTTTAATAAGACTATATTTGTTTGTGTAATATGTTTTTTAATCTTGAAAGCATTTATTGTAAGACAAAATTTGTGTTTGTCAAAAATATTTTTTACTATCAAATACACTTTCAATCGAACAAACGCTACTTGATTACATTATATATAAATTATGTCTGCACATTCTGATCATAGTGTTCTATATTGTTGCAGGCAATGCCACTTCTTTATTACTTTTCGCTGCTCCCATGTAATAATCTATCTAATAAATATTTTAATGATAATTTATTTTAAATATTAATACTTTGACTCAGCACTCAACAAGATTTTTTTTTCTTTTCTTTTTCAGACTTACTTTTACAAGGGTGGTGAGGAAAAGAAGCACTGAGGAGTTTTCACCAGTTCCTTATATAATCTCATTTTTCAACTGCCTCATTTATACTTGGTATGGCTTACCTGTAGTAAGCTATAGATGGGAAAATTTCCCACTAGTTACCATCAATGGCCTTGGAGTTCTACTTGAATTCTCCTTCATTTTCATATATTTTTGGTTTTCCACATCTAAAGGAAAGGCAAGTCATACAAAACAATTTTGGCTTCTTCTAGATTAGGTTTTTTTTTTTTAATAAATTGCATGCATGGATGGATATTATATTATCAGTTTCAAACATTGAAGAGCAATTTAATATTCTAAGTTGTGTATAAAATCATGCAGATTAAGGTAACTGCAACTTTGATACCTGTAATCATTTTCTTCAGCATCACTGCCGCCATCTCTGCTTTCGTTTTTCACGATCACCATCATCGCAAGTTATTTGTAGGAAGTGTAGGACTTGTAGCAGCTGTTGCAATGTATGGTTCTCCACTAGTTGTTGTGGTGAGTCCAATCTCTATAGTGTTTTTTTTTTCCTTCCTCTAAATGGACAGCTATGAAAAGTAACATGAGTTTGAAGTTAGTTTAGTTACTTACATTTACAAGTGAATAATTGATGCAGACACAAGTGATAAAAACAAAGAGTGTGGAGTTCATGCCTTTCTATTTGTCATTTTTCTCTTTCCTTGCTAGTACCCTTTGGATGGTATATGGACTACTCAGCCATGATTTATTTCTCTCAGTAAGTCAATAATAAATTAGTTAATATTATGCATCTCTTGATTATATAATGAGTAGACATTAAAAATATTAGTGTGCTTAATTAAGTTTTAACAGACACTAATTTTATAAACTTAAATGTGGACAGTCTCCAAATATGGTTGGATGCCCATTAGGCCTGCTTCAACTGGTGGTTTACTTTAAGTACACGAAGAAAGGAGGAGTTACTGAAGAGCCACATGAATGGGACATTTAATCACTTGTGATCTGAACTGATGCATGCCAAAAAATGGTTGCGTAACTACAGCTACACCACCCAATCAAATCATAATAGACAGAAAAAACAAGCGGCTAATGGTCAACGCAAAGATTTAATTATGCTCAGATAAAGAAAAAGTTCTACCTGTACCAAAATCAGTCTCACCAACACCATATCGACTGCAACCCTGCAAGGGAACCAAAGAGAGTAAATACAAAAAAAAAGTTCATGGGAATGACATTTTAAAGTTAAAAGAAGTAGGGTTTTAGCAATATGAAGGGGATGGAAGCTAAGGAGATATTACATCTAAAACTATGTAGAAGCAACTGTAGTTGTTAAAAATCTTTGTTTGCATATAAATATTATAACAGAAATTGCATAATATTGTCTTTAAAAGTTTAAAATAAAAATAAACGAGTATCGTTCACTCCTGGAACTAGTACTAGATGAAAAATGTTATAATTCTTAAAATAACAGCAGATAAAGTACCTCAATATTATATAACCCAATTTTCCCATCGAATGAGGAAGTTGAAATCACTCCAGGTACCCTCGGGTACCAATGCACATCAAAATTCCAATTGGTGCTTGCTGGCAATTCACACACAATCTAAAAGACCAACAGAAGAAGAGTCAATAGCAGACATTATATATATCCTCTCCTGGAATTATCGCCAAAGTGTGTACCTCTCCAGAGATTGTATCCCAGCAAATAGTTCGATTATCCTTAGCACATGTAAGCAAATAGGTACTGTCAATGGGACACCATGACATTGCTATTACACCTGGTATAGAAAAGGTAAAGCAACAGAAATTAGAAACGTGTCCAACTTAGATACAGCAATGAATCTATGACTGAAAAGAAATCGAAAAAATCATCAGATTTTCAGAATGTTGTTTAGGATTTTGGGATGTCTGTTTATCCCATGTTCCTTTATTCATGTTTTGCCTCCTAAAACAAGCACCAAAACAAGATAAAAGAAACTTCATTTGACAGTCTTCATAGGCAATCGTTATATAATATTTTACAACAATACACTAATCACCAACTAAAGGTCTTCCAAAACAATAAAAAGGGCACAGAATTAATATTAACCATTGGAAATATCATGATAAGAACAGCAGATCAAACAGAGCACAAAAATAAGATGCAAACCTGGGAAAATCTGTAATGATTAATGGTTTCATATGAGAAATTTTTTGGAAAATATTTTGAATCTCGTTCATATGTATGGGCACCAAAGTAATCTCGCTGAGCTTGCACCAAATTTGCTGGCAATCTTTCATTGTTTAATTTAAATTATGAATCTCTTTTGCTCCCCACATTCTCAGCCATTTATATTGCAAAAAATACAATATTAATTCATATATATATTGCAGGAAAAAAAATGGTCAAGTGTAGCGGTCCTTGACCTGATCGGCGAGGCGAGGCATGGCGGTGGAGAGGTCACGTGGAGCTGCCGTGGAAGCGTTGACGGAGGAGCTGGTTCGTCGTACGCGTTGCTGCAGATACCGCCGGCCAACACTGGAGTCACGGACGAGGGAGGACGGCGACGGCTGGGAGGTTCACGGCTTGCGTCGTGGGGGCGCGCGGCTGGAGGCTAGGCGCTGGGGGGGGCTGATTACTTAGGGTTTTCGCGAATATCAGAGACGAAATAACGCGAGAACGTACTGGTGGGCTATGTTTATAAATACATTTAGGGACGGTTATTAACCGTCCCGAAAGATAACACTTTTGGGGACGGTTGTCATTTACGAAAAATTACGCCCAACCGTCCCAAAATCCCACTTTTAGGGACGGTTCACCGGTTTTTTTTTAAAAAGAACCGTCCCTAAATGTATATATTGTTGTAGTGGATATATCAATCATTTTTTTAATTATGAAAATATAAATTTGAATACAAAAGGTGTTATTTTATATAAGTTTGTGGTTTTCCTATATATATATATATATATATATATATATATATATATATATATATTATTTTATTTTTTTGATTGAAAAATAGGCTCCTCTTACTTTAAGGAGTATAGGGCTATTGCTACATACCACCACACTACCAAGGATCACTGCCATTTTTGTTTTTGATACCAATCAGGGATGGGTCAAAGGATGCTGGGGAACTAGAGCCTGACGACAGAGCTTGGGGAACTAGAGCCCGACGACAGAGCCCAAGAGGTACCTGTGTCTAAGTACCCTTCAAAAGTAATTGTAAAAAAGTGAAAATAGTACATTCTGTAACTACAGAGTGAAAGAAAGGATTTAGTACAATAGCAATAGCCTGGGTAAGAGCAAAACGAGAAGGAAATAAAAGCCATGTTATATAGACTAGAAATATAATATGTATTCATATTTATATTTGGAGGAGAATATAGTTATTAATTCTCTAAAAAAAATTTAATATATATTTAACAAAAAAAATTATCAATAATTAATAAAAATAGATTTAATTGTAAGACATATCTTCTTTTATGTATGTAGTTTCATTTTTAATCCTCTTAGTTAAAAAAAATATATATGATCATTTTTTTACGACGTAAATGTGTTGGAATTATTTTATATGAACTAGCATAATCATCAACAGCTCTAAATTATATCAAATAATTTATAAAGCATGTTAGAACAAAATTGGCTTATTGAGACAATTATTAAATAAGCATGTGTTATACTTAGGTCCATAATAGAATGGACTAAACATATTTTATAATGTGTGATAACACCATAGGCTCACCTCACTCGTAAGCCTAAACTGGTCCATTAGGTTTAGGGTTATGTATTTGGTTAACTCTTATGAGTTAGATTTATGCAACCACCAAAATGTCTTGAATGCAATTATTCTCATAGCCCAACACACTAATTTTATAGGTATATGATTGGAGCATCAATGTGGATAAATAGCTCCTTCAACATTCTCATACACAAATATGTATTTTATATTTAATTACATGCTGTATTATTGAAACATGAATATTTATTTTTTAATGATATAAGAAAATAAACAAATATTTTTATTCTTAAAACGTTAAAAGTAAAATAATTAAATAATTGGATCATTTATATATGCACTAGAGCAATAAAAATATTTATATGGCTAGATATTGTAGAAAAAAACTAAATCATATTTATTATAAAATTAAAGAAATAAGAGAATAAAAGTAGAGAGAAAAGCAAACAAGTAGAAATAATTCTAATTTATTGTTGTATACATAATATACTGTTAAAAATCCTATTTATAGGGTTTACAAGATGCAATATGAATTTTGAATATAAAATATGATAGATATTAAATCTCTAATTATTTCCAATTAAATATAAATTTATGATGAATAGAAATAAATATTCATTTGAAATAAATCTAACCATAAAATAGATATAACATATTTAAAATTTGACATTCAAATTATAACACTTCTCCTGAATGTCAAATGCATTGAGAATATAACTCGTTCAAAACATTGCTAGAAAAACCTAATGGGACAAAAACTAGCAAAGGAAAAAAGAGTACATTATTCTCATGCAATATGCTTAAGTTGCCTCATTAAAACTTTTACAGGAAAATCCAATGGGACAAAACCATGAAAAGGAAAAAGAGTACAACGGGTATACAAATGTGCTTCCCTTGATGATGATAATCATTTAACATGAGATGCCCCTTTAATTGGCACATTTTAATATCACTATGAAAATCTCTCAAATGTTGAAGTAAATATAATAACTCATATCGAGTGAGTCCACTTGATCGTCACTTGACTTTATATGTAATACAATTTCATAGTTGTAAGCTAAATGTAGTTACTTCAATAACAATAGTACATTTAAATACTAATTTGTAAGGTACATGTTATTTTACAAAATAACTTATTTTGTCAGTCATTAGAAACCTTGCACTTATAAAACATACTGCACTAATGATAACAATTAATATATCCAATTTATCATAAAATTTATCATTTTGTTCTTCTGAAAGGTTTAATATTTGTATACGCTCTAATAACATTCATCAATATTAATAAATACACTGAGCATCAATTATCTTACTAAATGGTACCAATTGATTATAAAATGAAGGACAATATGAGATAATTTTTTATATCATGCAACCAAATAGTAACTCGATATATAATGTGCATATGTTTTATCCATAAAAAAATAAATCAATATAAGTTTATCTCTCTTTAAGATAATTACTTATTTTGTCATATCTTTTTTAAGAGCACATGAAATAATTAACATGCTTTGTATCCATAACAAAGTCATATGGCTTGTAAAAATATTAAATTTTAATGCTAATATGAATGCATAAGATAATATTAGAGCTTATGTAGTCATTCACATTATTTTAATAATACATGCCTAAGAATTATCATAACAATAAATGACATTTGAAGTTAATGCTTTTATAAACAATAAGTACTATTAATTTATTTAAATCAGTAACTATATATAAATAATATTATGTGAGCATTAGTCACATTTTAAAGTCATTATATACATACAAGAGTAAAATTTTGTATCTCACAACCTCATCATATTTTATATAAATTCATATATTTTCAACATATTTTACATTTCTAGGCACTTAGATAACTAGTACTTATAAATATCTAACGAACATCTTACGTGTTTACATTATATCTATTTTACTTTGCGTATAAGTGAATGAATATATACCTGAAATAATATTTTGTATTTGGCCAATACTTTTCTTTGTCGACATTTAATAACTTTTAACATTATTCAAGATCCTTATCATCTCTTGCTTATTAAAGAGATAATGAAAAATATGTTACACAACATTAATATATTAATATTTTATTCCTCTCGTCATCGAAATGATATCATTTTATATCAGGTACCTAAGACTTTATAAGAGTCAATAGTTATAATCTTTTTTGATACCATTTCTTAGAGTATTAACTCTTTTATTCCAACAATAATAATATTATTTTTGCACAAATATAATTAGCAAGTTTTAGATAAATTATGAATGTTTGCTGCTATTTCATTTCATTGTCCTATAGGGACTTTAATAATTGCTCGAACATTTTGCAGTTAAATTTTTCACTATCTAAATGCATCGATAATATATAGTACTCTATTATCGAGTAATTTTATGAGCCTCATGTTCCATAAAATGAATGCATTTTAAGTAATGTCACGTCATTAACTTTTTTCTCACCCCCTAATGGCAAAAATTATTTTTTATTTATCAAGATTATATAATAAGTTTGCGTACCCTTCAAATGATTCAATATAAATGAAAACTCAAAACACATATTTTTAAATTTATTAATAGGCCCTCTCAAGGTGTTGAGTCGATGCAATTAAAGTAACTTTATTTTGCTACTAATATAAGTTGCAATTAAAAAAAATAATAATAAATTTGTGGGTTAAACTGAACCCAAAAGATATCATGTTTCATGATAAGGCTGATAATATTATTTCATAATATATGATTTTTCAGAGGCGTGAGATTCACTATCAACTTTTGTCAAATATATTGAGTTCATATTACCTTAGGAACTTGTAACACATATAGTTATTGAATAAAGAAAGATTTGAACCTTAGTCCCCAACCGTTTAACTTTCTATTGCATACTGAACCAATTTTGATTCTTCATGATACTTATTCAAACTTTATCTATCAAAAATTTATTTTATATTTGCGATATAAATTAGAAGAAGCTTTCTAAATATTAACTTATAGTCATGTATTTGTGGCATTATACTTTAGACCAATATATGCATCATCTGTGCAATTTTAATCATAAGATTGGTTTTTCGAAAGACTTTTCAAGTTAAGTTTCTATCTGTGACTTTATATATTATATTTTGATTGTAGTCTAAAATGTCACTATCGCTAAATATATTCAAAATATTAAATTTTTCATCAACTTTGAGAAATTTGAGTACAATTATATATAATATAATTCATTATACTTTAGCTCTTCAAAGCCTTAGATTATGCATGAAATTGTGCTAACTCATATATTATTTAACAATAATGAATATTGTTGCATTGTCTTTGAGATACATAAGTGTTCACTAATTAAATTGATAGATATTAGTTACAACCCCACTTTATATTTATTTATCTATCATTATCTATAAGATCAAAAAGGAGGATATATACTAGATAATATTGATAAAATATTGGATCTTAATTAATATTCTCTTATTCTGCTTCTGTGGAAGCTCATGATTCATTATAAAATTGAAGGTCAAATAAGCCATGATATAACAACTCTAAAATAAATTTTATTTATCTGTATGGGCTTTCAATAGTACAATAAAATTGTAATTACCACATTGACAATATTAACACAATACCTTAAACCAAGTACATGATTATCATATAATATTTACTTCTAGTAATGATATGATCAAAATATCTTTATTTTCTTAATAATTTATACAAGTACATAATATTTAAATATATTTGTGTGTTTCTTTATTGCTATTTTATGAACAAATTTTACTTATAAAGATACCATATGAAAGATACCATAATTTTTGTTAGTTTCACTCTCAATGTTGTTATGTAAGCATACACGAGATCGTATATATTTATTTTGGCTCTCAATAAAATATATGATTGAATAACCTTTTTTTTTCGAAGTTTTTCAAATAAAAGTTTAATGATATTGAGCACTTAAAAATCTTGAATGATTAAGATTTGATAGTGATTATCAAATTAATCACTTGTAATTCTTCAAAATATATTTTTCTCCTTTGATTATATTCAATTCAATGTCAACATCAAATGACATTCATTTCCAGGATCATATAATCAAAATGCCCTTATAACCATAGTTATATTTAGGACATATACTGTTTATATAGATACTATTATCTTGCTACTTCAATAGCATATTTTACTCGTAAAATAACATATAAATATTTTTATGATGTCAATTTTGCTCTCAATATTGCTACTTGATAGTATACAAGAGGCACTAAAATATATTTTATCGTATATATTTTTGTTGTCATTATGGCCTATGGGCTCTCAATAAATGAGATAGATGCAATTCTAAAATATTGCATTTCACACTTTCTCAAGAGAATAATCCTAACAACACAATTAGTATTCATCAAGAGTTTTGCCAGGAAAGAATGATGGGGTAAAGCCTCCTTAAAAACCTACTCCTACACAAAGGAACGTTCTCAAGAAAAATTAGTGTCTTTAAAGCTTTCAAAAATTAACCTCTTAAATAAAACTCCCTTATATACTAGTGATCATGCAGAGAAGATATTCATATGCTAATAATAATTGACTTTTTAAAAACTTTAGAGCCTACTCTTAAGCACGTTAGAAGCTTTAATAACTCGCCTTGCAATCAAATGTGCGGGGAACATGCAAGCAAGAGGCCATACTTTCTAATTTTATAAACTCATTATATGATAATTAATTTTAGAAACAAAATTCAGGGAGTGACTAATACATATGCTGATAGAAATCTTAGACATCTGCAAATTAATTTAGAAGTCAATTATATAAAAAAGACATTAAAATTAATTGAATTAAGATATATTATCATGTAATAGTATCATGTACATATCATTATAAGCATAGGATGAAGGGCAACCATAATTAGTAATTTGCAAGTACACTTTAATTCAACTATTTCATGAACCCCACTGAGTTGTCTCATCTCAATATGTAAGAAGTTGCCAATCCGAATGTGCATAAACTGATATGCATTAAACTTATATCTTGTGAGTTGATATGAGTGGATAAACAAAAAAAAATTTGAATTCCAATATGTTTTCAAAAGTGCATTAAGTTTCCAAAAGTTAAATCTGCCCTGTTCATCCTTTACGTAAATTAAGGAACCAAATTAGAAGCAATTTTGATAATACAGCAAAGCATATATTTTCACCATCAAAAAAATATATTTATAGTAGTGATATATATAGACAACAATCAATTTATGCTGGTACTTTAAATTACCAACACTTTACTTTAAAGAGGACTTATTAGAGTCATTAGAACAAATAAAGATCAGATTCCACCAATTGTAAGTTAGCCTGCAAAATTAATTGAAATTAACTACACAGCTAAAGTTTATTGGAATTAATAACACGGCTATAGTTTAGCATGCAAAGTTAGCTCACAACAAATATAATGTGATTAGATAATCTAGCAAATATAATTGAAACCACTAAAATCGGGGATTTAATTGAAATTTAATTGAATTAGAAATCAAATTTTCAAAAAAATTCCCACTTGCTCACAGTGAGCAGAATAAACACATAGAGATTATTTTATATATATATATATGCCAAAATCAAATAATTGGCCATTGCTGTTGATTTGACCAAAAGAATTTATCTACAAATTTGAGGGTTAATTAAAAAGCTAAAAGAGTTAAAGCTCCAGACCCAAGGAGACGAAGTTAACCACATAGCAGCATATACACAATTTCAATTAAAATTGACGCAGCAAGATAAATAGATACGATGGAACAAATTGAGTTCTACCAATTTGGGTTTGTATTAGATAGGTACCTGGTCCTTATATGTTAGGATTTGTGTATAGAATTTGTTGAAAAAGTTATTGATCTTCACGTTTAATATAAGATAAGAGAAGAAAAGTAGAGAGAAAAGCAAACAAGTAGAAGTAATTTTTATTTATTGTTGTATAAATAATAAACTGTTAAAGACCCTATTTATAAGATTTACAAGTTCGAATATAAGATATGATAAATATTGATTCTCTAATTATCTCCTATTAAATATAAATTTATGATACAATAGAGATAAATATTCATTTGAAATAAATCCAACCATATAACATATTTAAGATTTGACATTCAAATTACAACAATATTTATTTATTCATTCATTTTTTATTATTCGTTGATAAGTAACGATCATAGAAATATAAAAACTTACTTCTATTCCTAGTTTTATATATTCAATAATTATTATTCTTAATCAATTAATAATTTTTATTCTATGAACCGATCATCCTATATATATACACACACACCATAATGAAAAATTAGTCTTATATTAAAATTAAGCAAAAAATATAAAATCAATAAATTATATACCATACATAAAAATAACAACCATAATAATAAAACCTTCCTATGCATAACATCATCTTTTCTTTCAAATTCTTTTGGAATATCATTTTCAATTGTTGGTAATGGAGCTTCAATATATTATTGTGTTCTATCAAAACATCATCTTTGATTTCTATATTTATGCCCAATTGGAAGGAATTTGTGATGATCTCTATAACACATTTTATGAGAATGGGCTAATTTATCAACATATATATTCGTACTACAAACTGGATAAGCAAAGTAGTCTTTCATGGCATGATCAGACAAATTATCATATGCTGGAAAATTATTTATAATTCACATTAGAATTTCCTTTAAGGTGAACTTCTCTTAACCATATGAATCAAATATTTCAATACCATTATTCCATAAAATGCTTAAATCATCTATTAATGGCTCTAAAAACACGTCAATATTATTTCCTTGTTGCTTAGGGCTCGATATCAACAATGTTAGCATCATAAACTTCCTTCTCTTGCATAGCCATGGTGGGAGATTATAATTGACTAACATAACGAGCCAACAACTATACTTACTACTCATTGAGCTATACGAATTGATACCATCAACTGCAAGTGCAAGTTTAAAATTTATGGGTTTTGATGCAAATTCAGGCCACTTTTCATTGATGAAGTTCCAAGAACGAGATTGTGATGGATGTTCTATTTTACCATCAACAACCTCTTGAACAACATGCCAAGATAAATTTTTGGATGTATCAATACTTCAAAACATCCTTCGAATTCATGGAATTGGTGAAAAATACCAAAACACCTTCGTTGGAATTTTTTTTATTTTTTCATCTAATCCAATTTTTGACTCTTTTTACCTTGATTCCTTACATGTAGGACATTCACGTGCATCTGTATACTCTTTCCTATAGAGTATGTAGTTCTTCCAACATGCATGTATTTTCTCATATCCCTTACCTAGCTCATTAAATATTTTTTTAACATCATATATTGAATGAGACAATTTATGATCCTCAAGCAACATCTCACCTATTACTGTCAGAAGCTCTTTAAAATACTTATCAGGTATTCCACACTTTGCTTTAATATTGTACAATGTGAATAATGCATATATTTTAGTGAACTTCTTACACCCATTCCATAATGGTTTTTCGGCATCCTCTAAAATCTCATTAAACTTTTGACCCAACCTATCGGTATTCAAATTATCTTGCATTGTATCTAACTTTTCAATAGTATCAACAAAAGCTTCATCACACTTTCTCTTTTGTGTAGGGGATGCATTGGGGAACTCGTTATTATTCTTCACAATCTCTTCCCCATGCCAAAATCATACTTTATAACTTTTGTCAATAACATGTTTAAATACACTATTTCAAATTTCTATCATGTTATGTCATTTTCGATTCCCACATTTCAGACAAGGACACCTAATTCGTTCATGATTACTTGCATTATCAGCAGCAAAACTAAGAAAATATTCAAGCCCTTCACTAAATATATTTGATCTTCTATCTATTGAGATCCAAGTATGTATTTTCACTAACAGTTTAACAAAAAAAATTACAGACATTATTGCTAAGAAAAATTAAGAAAAAGTGAGAAAAAAAATAAATACCTTGCCGGAATAGACTAGAAAAAAAGGGAGTTGTACGGCAGTTGGTGGCTGAAATGGAGGTTGTACGGTTAGTGTTGTGGGTAAGCGCCAAAACAAAGGGCAGAGCGTAAGGAGGCAGCCAATGCAATGGTGCCGGACAAGGCTGACGGAGAGGGCTACAAACGAAAGTGATGAAGGATATCGGTAGGGTTGAGTTGTGTGAGTATGGTGGGCGATGGCGCTGGGAAGGTTCACTTTCACTTTCGCTAGGGTGGGGGAGAAAAAAACGTTACAAAGATTTTGTGGAGCCTCCTGGTGGAGTCATAATTATTTGTTTTAATGACTTTCAGGTATGTTTAACAACCGTACCTAAAAACATTTTACTTAAGATTTAGGTATGGTTGTTAACTGTAACTATATACTTTCAGGTACGATTAACAACCGTACCTAAATCTAATGTTTTAGGTACGGTTATTAATCGTACTTAAAAATTTTCGTAAATTTTCAAAAAATGTTTCGTGTTTTGGTTCATGTTAATTGTACCTAAAACTATTTTTTTTTTTAAAACGCGACCAACCATATCTAAAGCTATTTAGGTATATTATTTTCAATTTTTCAATATTAAAACTGTATCTAAATGAATTTGTTGTTGTAGTGATACTATTATATATTTTTATTTGAATAAATTTAAAATATTTAAAAATAACTGATTAAAAATTATGATTTAATTAATTGCAACACTACTGTATACTTTTTATTTTTATTTATATATAGATTGCTACCTACTCATTTTTGTAATAAATAGATGTCACGTACACCGATACACATATATATTATTTACGTTCATTTTTAGAAGTAATATTAAATATTTTAAAATAAAATATGTAAATTGAAACGTTGAAACAAAATATAAGACTAAAGAAATTAAATGTTTAACCTAATACAAATTATTTTTAAATATATATATTGATTTAAATTATTTTCTAAGTGTAAATACATTTAATAATATAAATATAATGCACATGCCCAAAACTATTTGTACAAAAATATAACATGGGGTTTTTTTTTTTTTTTTGGCTAAAAAAAATATTACATGGTTCGTTAAATTAGCATTTGTTCCCATGCCCAACACATATAAGTTTCTTGACGTCCTTCCTCGCTCAACAAGAAGCAATTAATATTCAATTGTTGCATTACTTAAGTAAATTAAATTAATACAATTTAAATTATTATTGTTACAGATTATTACGAAATTAACTAATTGTTAATATATCCTAACTCTTTTAAATCAACAAGATCTCGATGACAATCAGAAGCAATGTCATTAATGATATACCTCTGTGTATCACATTTGTTTGCTTAATTGAATAACTAATTGTTTTTGTAACAACCTGCAGAAGAATAAAGATCAGCGGACATGGTGTTGTCAACAGAACTATGTGTGTTCAAAATTTATCCAAATCAACACAATTTATTTAATCTAAACCAATTTACCCATTTTGTTTAGTTTATCCCTTTATATTAGGTTGAATTGGTTCCAAAAAATTTCAAAATTGATCCAAAATGAGTTGGATCTGTTTTGAATATTGAAAATTCTGTAAGAATTGGTCCCATCTATTAATAACATTATTAAATAAAAATTCAAAAATTGAATGTATTAGTATGTATGTAATATATTATTTTTTGTCATTGGATGATTAATAAGATTAAATCTGATCTGACCTACAGACACATATCAGCCATATTAATATTTATTTAATCATATGATTAATAATCAAAATTAAGCACTTCTTGATTCTTGTACTATGCTTAATTCACATGAAATCAAATTTATGCTATTTAAAATTATAATAATTTTTTTTTTGTTGGTCCATCAGCACGTTTTTTTGTATGATTTATTGTTTTAAAAAAAAAATTAAAATTTAGATCTTAAACTTTAATCTATATATAAACTAAAATTTAATGCAATGCTTATTCTATTATTAAAACTTTAAACAAAAATAAAACTTGGCGGTTGAGTGCTGAGGGTGTTAACTAGTAGTCCAATCTATCCACCTCTTCAAACACAATATCTTGAGCACATATGATGGTGACCACATCTATTGGCATTCTATTTTTCTATGTACCCAATCTATGATAACAAAATGTAGGCTAACAACTTTTACTAAGGTCAAGGATTGGGAAAGATGGAACTAGATGTGTTTTTCTCTAACTAAGCTACTTGAATCACTTTCTTTCCTAAAGTTTGTTTCATCGAATAGCGCCACTAGTTAGTCAGTCTAGTAAGGAGTTGTTAGAAATAAATCCGATAGATAAACGCACCTTTTAGTTCAAACCTAACAACAATATATGTACCATATTTCAGATTGATAATACTCTTATTATTAAAGCATTAAATAAAGGCATTAGTGCGGTTCAACTAAAGTGAGTGGTATCACTTACACCCTATTTAGTGGTAGTTAGTATTGCATACTTGGTATGGTATCCCTCGCGTATTGAGTTAAGAGATTGGTAGCTATTCCCTACATTCCGTTCTTTACCAGCAACACAAAGCTATGGTACCCTTCAGAACTCTTTGAAAGAAAAGCTTCCGAAATGTTTTCTCCTTTAGCTTTAGCTTGAATATTGGCTAACTAGCTTCTAACCTTCGGTCCTCTACACTAGCTTCTGTATTGTTCTTCCAAGCTCAGTGGTACTACGTTGTATTGTAGGTACTGATAACTATACGTATTTTTGAACTGTTTGTTATCAGGTTAATGAAAAGTGAAAATCCACTTTCTTTGTTAACCTGCTTTGTAACTACAATTGGTAGGATGTTACTGCTATTCTTTTTTAGTGTGTCCTGATCTTTAGGATCCTTGACACAGGGTCTCAATCTACTGTGGATTGGTCATCTTGAGTTGTTGCTCTTGTTGGGGAGCTAGTGTTGCTCTCTTGAGATGTCATGATCTATGGGGCCCAATGGTTGTCAAAGGCTCGATTGAGGCATTGAGCTGGCCTTTAGACTGCATCTATAGCTACGTAAATTGCTCCATCATACTCTCTAGCCTTCCTAACCACTGATGCACAGTTGGGTTCTTAGGCTTAAGGCCCTTCTTTGTTTTCTTGGGTGGAGCTAGATTGCTCACCTAGATCTTCATATGCTCTTCATCCCATGGTGGAGGAGGAAAGTTTTGAGAACTTGATTGAGAGCTCACCTTAGTGATCGAACGGATCGAGCGTGCTTTTGAAGGAAAATTGGATGAAGAACGCGATAAAGAAGACAAAGAACATGAATAACACTATGAATATTCTTGAGTTTTTGTTAGCTCAATAGGTAGAACACCAAATTTCTTCACCGCAGACAACGGTAGATGTTGAAGTCAATTTTTATTAAACTACATTCATTAGCATGTTGACCCTACACACACTAGAAAATCATGTCAGAAAGAACGACACCATGGAGTGTCGTATCCATTGCGGTGCTTAAGCCAATTTTTAAGAGAAAAGTTAAGATCAGAGAAAGTTTGAGAGGATTTGAGTGGTGAGCTTATGCATAGGGGTTACAGTTAGTCTCGTAACTCGATTAACCGAATCCAACTTGAATTAAAAAATACGAATCAAACACGAATTGAATTAAACTTGGAATAACTCAAAAAATATTGAGCTAGGTTAGGGGATTAGGACCAACTCATTAGCCCGAATGAAACAAAATTAAATTAAATTTTAAATGAAAAAGATAAAAGAAATAAAATGCTATGTTAAAATTAAAATAATCTTGCATCTCTTTTAGTCTTTCTCTTTTATGATAAATTAATTATTTTTATTCTCTTTTTCTTTAAAAAAAAATAAATAGATAAGGAAGAAATATTTGTAATTTTTCATTTTTTAACATTATTATGTTATATTCTTTGATGTTATAATATTTTTAGCATTTAAATTTATCTATCTCTTTAAAGGAAAAAATAATATATACTTATATTTAATTCCAATTAGTATGATGAAGTTGCTATCTTTAAATTGATTAAGTATTAGTCATTGCAGTAAAATTTTAAATTTTTTATCAAGTTGTATTATGTTATTCTCTTTTTAACTAATCCATTGTCCTAAGATGTATTATATAAAAGTCAAAGTCGTGTTCTCATGTAACATTTTAAGTTACTTGAACTCTTCATTTTTTGATAAGTATTTATATCCAATAGTATGTGTAGAGAGTTTATTAGTAATTCAGGCTAGTTAGGGTTAATTTATTTGTGTTTGGTTTATGTTCGGGCTTACTTTTGCTTACTCGAATTAACTTTAATTCAAGCTTGAGTTAGACTAATTTAAGTTGGGTTAATTCGGGCAACCTCAAGTTAACCCAATACGAATTGTCACCCCTACTTATGCATATATTTTTAAATTTTTCAATGATTGACATTTAGTAAATAATTTATGTTAATTAATAATTAAATTATTATAATATTATTAAATATTTAATAATTAATATAAATTATTTAATTAAAAATTTATTTTGCTTTGTGATAATTGATATTATTTGAGTTTTTAGAATCGACGTGAACCACTCAATTGAAGCCATGCGAAATCAATTATTATTTTACTACCAATAACACATCAAAAGTGATGGTAGAATTGAAGTGTGTTTTTGTTTACAATCCAAACCATATACGATTTTAGCAAAATATCAAAAGCTTTTTTTTTTTTCTTATATAATATTTTTACTAGATAGTAGTTAGAGAGCAGTAAAATGATTCAAGAATGGTAGTGAAATGTGAAATAATCGACCAGCCATAAAAATAAACTATTTGTAATTTACTCTTGTAATGGCCATAAAAATAAAAAGCTTCAATGAATATTGTAAAACAAAACTAACAGGATTACAACAACTTATAAGCGCGAAGAAGTTTACACTACTTTCAAAAGTTACAATCAACACATAGACTCTAGCCAATGAGCCACTCAGTTGTTATTTGTAAGATTTGAAGAAAAACAATCAGTCACCACTGGCGCAGCCCTTGCAACCACAATGAAGGCATTCTATAACCGTCACCTCCCTAAGGTGTTTCGGTACCCGGCAGACACATGTAGTATTGAAGTTATGATCACGAGGCTGTATGCAACTTAAGCAGCAAAGTCGCTCATATCCAGGCTGCATTTCAAAAACAAACCATCCAATTAGTATTTTAAGATAATATTTTAAACAAATGTGATAAAAAATCTTAACAAATGTGTCATATTAATTGTATTCGTGTTGTATTGTATTGTGGGTGATCGTGTCATTTTATTCATGCCATATTCACATAAGAAAAGCCAATATGTTTACTAGCACAAAACAATTAAGAATCAAGCTCAAACAAAATAATAATAATTCATGCCATGTTCTATGTGACCAAAATTTCCACCCCAAATATCATTCTATCATTAACTCAGCGCTCAAAAATTTACAATTGATATGAATTGGTTTCAACTTGATTATAAGAAAAGTTAATATCTTCTAATAAGCAGGAAAAGCTGTACAGGCGTTCCGTGTAGCCATAACAAGATCCATAAAACCCCAATAGGTGAAGAACTCTTAACTACAAGTTTATAATGACATACCTTCTTCCACTTTGCAATTAAATTGCGGTCAGCATAACTTTGGTCAAGACAGAACTCATACAACTCCTTCGAAATTTTTTTATCCCGATGATAGAGATCAAAGATAAAACGACTCTTTTGATGGGCTGTCTTGAATATAGGCCATAAGGCCTCACACTTTCTCTTACCATCATGAGTTTCATTCTCAGCTGTCCAGTGAAAGAACAGACATAAAAACCTTGTTAGCTTTTCATAACTTAGAAAAATAAAAATTCTAGATTTATTTCCATAGTTCAGAAAATAAACAAATATCAACAATTACTAATTATTTTTCTTATAACTGGAAATTAAGTTTTTTTTTATAACAAATAACTGAAAATTAAGTTACCTTTTCTCATATCTGCTTGTAGTTTATGAAGAGTGGGCTCAATCAATTCCCAACCTTCTGGGTAATTAACTCTGTTATTCTTCACCTTAGGCATTCTTATACCTGAAATCACAGTCCAAAACCAACGAAATTGAGAAAACAACGTGCTTAAGTTTTGACAAAATACAAACCATTACAAAAAATATTAGAGAAATTATCAAAAATAACATTCCTAAAGTTTATAATAATAAAACTACCGCCTAATAACATTGAAATTTAATGTTGAATGGGTCTAAATTACTATAATTTGATTTGAACGAGTTAAAAAAAATAATGTAAAAATTATTTTTTTAATAAATTTTGAGGGATTTATTTTTGTTGTTTTCCAAAATATTAAGGCTTGACACTCAAAGAAAACTAAAATTTTGAACCAAAAAAGCTTGACGAGAAAGAAGAAAATACGAAATCGCGAACCTATTCCCAAAGCAAAACAAAGATAATGTGAAAGGAAGAGTTCAAGGGAGATAGAGAGAGACATACCGAGAGCTAAGAATTGCCGGCGGCGGCGTATAGTAGAAGCGACTCGTTGCTGGAGATTATGCTAACCGGTAATTTGAAACGTTAGGTTAGGGTTTTAATCGTTGAAAATAAATTTTCTCTGTTAATTTGTTTCTGTTGGAGATATAAGAAGCATCAGATGCAAGAATAATTCTTATTTAAACATAGGGATTAGAATTATTTATAAATAACAACTCTTCTTATGCAAGGAATTAAATCGAGAATAAATAGATTTTCCGATGGTCCGGGGATGGATATACTCATTAATTTAAGTAATTGTAATTGTGCTCGGATAGTTCTTTATCCACAATTCAAAAAATGTTAAAGCAAAATACATCATTTTAATAAATAGAAAATCATAGATTTATTGCCATTTTTGTACGGGAAAATACGATTATTGATGTTTTTAGATATTTTATATTATATTGTTATTTGGTATTTTAGTATTTATCAATCAATACTATGTATATTATCTTTTATCTTATTATATATATTTTATAAAATTAAAAAAATAAGAGAAAAAAAATAAAGAGAAAAGCAAACAAGTAAAAATAATTCTCATTTATTGTTGTGTACATAATACACTGTTAAAAATTCTATTTATAGGGTTTACAAGATACAACATGAATTTCGAATATAAAATATGATAGATATTGAATCTCTAATTATCTCCAATTAAATATAAATTTATGATACAATAAAAATAAATATTCATTTGAAATAAATCTAACTATAAAACAGATATAACATATTTAAGATTTGACATTCAAATTATAACACTTCCCTTGAATGTCAAATGCATTGAGAATATGTCTCCTTAAAAACATTGCTATAAAAACCCAATGGGACAAAAACTAGCAAAGGAAAACAATACGCTTAAGTTGCCTCATTAAAACTTTTACAGGAAAATCTAGTGGGACAAAACCGTGAAAAGGAAAAAGAGTACAACGGGTATACAAATGTACTTCCCCTGATAATGATAATCATTCAACATGAGATGCCCCTTTAATTGGCACATTTTAACATCAATATGGCAACCTCTTAAATGTTGAAGTAAATGTAATAACTCATATCGAGTGAGCTTACTTGGTCGTCACTTGACTTTATATGTAGTACATTTTCATAGTTGTAAGCTAAATATAGTTATTTCAATAACAATGTTATTTTACAAAATAACTTATTTTGTTAGTCATTAGAAATCTTGCACTTATAAAACATATTGCAGTAATGATAAGAATTAATATATCTAATTTATCATAAAATTCATCATTTTGTTCTTCTGAAAGGTTTAATATTTGTATATGCTCTAATAACATTCATCAATGTTAATAAATACATTGAGCATCAATTATCTTACTAAATAGTATCAACTGCTTATAAAATGAAGGACAATATGAGATAATTTTTATATCATGCAACTAAATAGTAACTGAATATATAATGTACGTATGTTTTATCCTTAAAAAGTAAATCAATATAATTTTTTCTCTTTTTAAGATAATTACTTATTTTGCCATATCTTTAAGAGCACATGAAATAATTAACATGCTTTGTATCCATAACAAAGTTATATAGCTTGTAACAATATTAAATTTTAATGCTAATGTGAATTCAGAAGATAATATTAGAACTCATGTAGTCATTTACATTGTTTTAATAGTACATGCCTATGAATTATTATAACAATAAATGACATTTGAAGTTAATGCTTTTATAAGCAATAAGTACTATTAATTTATTCAAATTAGTAACTATATATAAATAATATTATGCAAGCATTAGTCACATTTTAAAGTCATTATATACATATAGGAGTAAAGTTTTGTATCTCACAATCTCATCATATTTTATATAAATTCATGTGTTTTCAACACATTTAACATTTCTAGGCACTTGGACAAGTAGTCTTTATAAATATCTAACGAACATCTTAAGTGTTCATACTATATCTATTTCACTTTGAGTATAAGTGAATGGATATATTCCTAAAATAATATTTTGTATTTGGCTAATACTTTTCTTGTCGACATTTAATAACTTTTAACATTAATCAGGATCTTTATCATCTCTTGCTTATTAAAGAGATAATGAAAGAAAATATATTGTACAACATTAATATATTAATATTTTATTCCTCCAGTCATCGAAATAATATCATTTTATATCAGGTACCTAAGACTCTATAGAAGTCAATAATTATAATCTTTTTCAATATCATTTCTTAGAGTATTAACTCATTTATTCCAACAATAATAATATTATTTTTGCACCAATATAATTAACAAGCTTTAGATAAACTATGAATGTTTATTGCTATTTCATTTCATTGTCCTGTAGGGACTTCAATAATTGCTTGAGCATTTTACAGCTAAATTTTTCACTATCTACATGCATCGACAATATATAGTACTCTATTATCAAGTAATTTTATGAACCTTATGTTCTATAAAATGAATGCATTTTAAGTAATTTTACGCCATTAACTTTTTTCTCTCCCCCTAATGGCGAAAATTATTTTTATTTATCAAAATTATATAATAAGCTTGCTTACCCTTCAAAATATTCAATATAAATGAAAACTGAAAACACATATTTTTAAATTTATTAATGGGCCCTCTCAATGTGTTGAGTCGGTGTAATTAAGCAACTTTATTTTGCAACTAATATAAGTTGTAATTAAAATAATAACAATAATAATAATAATAATAAATAATTTTGTGGGTTAAACTGAACTCAAAATATATCATGTTTAATGATAAGGTTGACAATATTATTTTCACAATATATGATTTTTCATAGGCGTGAGATTCACTATCAACTTTTGTCAAATATAGTGAGTTCATTTTGCCTTAGGAACATATAACACATATAGTTACTGAATAAAGAAATATTTGGACTTTAGTCCCCAACTGTTTAACTTTCTATTGCATACTGAACCGATTTTGATTCTTCATAATAATTATTCAAACTTTATCTATCAAAAATTTATTTTATAGTCATGTATTTGTAGCATTATACTTTAGACCAATATATGCATCATCCGTGTAATTTTAATCATAAGATTGGTCTTTCAAAAGACTTTTCAAGTTAAGCTTCTATCTGTGACTTTATATATTATATTTTGATTGTAGTCTCGAATGTCACTATCGTTAAATATATTCAAAATATTAAATTTTTTATCAACTTCGAGAAATTTGAGCACAATTATATATAATATAATTTATTATACTTTAGCTTTTCAAAGCCTTTTATTGGATTGTACATAAAATTGTGGCTAACTCATATATTATTCAACAATAATGAATATTTTTGCGTTGTCTTTAACACACATAAGTGTTCACCATTTAAATTGATAAACAATAGTTACAAGCCCACTTTATATTTTTTCATCTATCATTATCCATCAAGATCAAAAGGGGGATATATATTAGATAATATTGATAAAATATTAAACTTTAATTAATATTCTCTTGTTCTGGCTCTGTGGAAGCTCATGGTCCATTATAAAATTTAGCTCAAATACGTCACGATATAACAACTCCAAAATAAATTTTATCTATCTGTATGGGCTTTCAATAATACAATAAAATTTTAACTACCACATTGACAATAGTAACACAATAGCTTAACCAAGTACATGACCATCATATAATATTTGCTTCTAGTAATGATATGATCAAACTTTTTTTATTTTCTTAATAATTTATACAAGCACATCATATTTAAATATATATATGTGTTTCTCTATTGTTATTGTATGAACAAATTTTACTTGTAAAGATAGCATATAAGGGATTCATAACTGCTGTTAATTTTACTCTCAATGTTGCTATGTAAGCATACACGAGATCTATGTATATATTTCTTTTGGCTCTCAATAAAATATATGATTGAATAACCTTTTTTTTTTCTCCAAAGTTTTTCAAATAAAATGTTAATGATATTAAGCACTTAAAAATCTTGAATGATCAAGATTGGATAGTAATTATCAAATTAATCACTTGCAATCCTTCAAGATATATTTTTCTCCTTTGATTATATTCAATTCAATGCCAACATCAAATGACATTCATTTCAAGGATCATATAATCAAAATGCCCTTATAACCATAGTTATATTTAGGACATATACTGTTTATATAGATACTATTATCTTGCTACTTCAATAGCATATTTTGCTCATAAAATAACATATAAATGATGTCAATTTTGCTCTCAATATTGGTACTTAATAGCATACACGAGGTATTGAATATATTTCATCATATATTATATTAGCATTGTAGCCTGTGGGCTCTCAATCAATGACATAGATGTAATTTTAAAATATTAAATTTTATAATTTTAAATATTTATTTCTATTAGCATCATAGCCTGTGCACTCTCAATCAATAGTATTATAATTTTAAAATATTATATTTTTGAGTTTAAGAGAATAATTAAATCCCATATTTTCTTATATATATGTAATTTTTTTTTTGAATACTTTAGTAATGTAGTAACACAATTAATATTCACTAAGAGTGCTCCCAAGAAAGAATGGTGGGGCAAGGCCTCCTTAAAAATCATCATTAATAATTTGGATGTCACATCTTAAATATGATATATCTATCTTATGATTAGATTTATTTTAAATGAAGATTTATCTCTATTATATCATAGATTTGTATTTAATTAGAGATAATTAGAGATTTAATATCTATCATATCTTATATTCAAAATTTAATATATTGTAAACCCTATAAATAGAACATTTAGCAGTGTATTATATATATAACAATTACTTCTGCTATTACATGTAAAATGACATTGGCATAATATACCACAAACTTTTTGTAGTATAATGTCAGATCATAAAATTTACAAATTCTTGAATCTTTTTATTATTTATAATTAAACTTAAATCTTATTTTCATTCAAAATCTATCAAGATTTTTTTTTATTTATTGATTGATTTAATTAGGTATCATAAATCAATAATTTTTATGTTTTATTTGCCTTTTAAATTTATTAAATTATTTGATTTGTACACAAATATCTATATATATTCATATTGTAGTCTCATCTCTTCTTATTTCATTTTATTCAAAGATGAAGATTTACAGGTATACTATTAGAGATTTAATGAAGATCAACAATTTCTATAATGATCCTACAAAGTATGTATTTTATATTTTAATCATATGATATATTATTAAAATAAGTAATATTCTATTGTTTGTGATTGATAATTTTAACAATAGATACAAGAGCAATTTGTTTCCCTATAGAATTGTTTTACGTATTGTTTTCTAGAAATTTTAATTTTTTGTAAAATTTAATTACTGAAAAATTGATGTTGATTAAACCGATATATGGTTAAAATTGTGGCTAGAATTTTTGATTAAATTTGGGGCGAAAAGTTATTTGATGATACTTTAATTATACAATTATTTATTTATTTATTAAATTGTATGGGCGTACTTATCTTGATGTTTCTTTGAAAATTGATATTTTGCTAAAGTGATATATATATTGCTGTTAATGAATCAATATCATCAAATTTAGTGAAATAATGAAATATTAAAGTTCTTTCTATCAATGATTGACATACATAATTTATTTTCTTATAGATGATATATAATTCATTTGTTTTGTATTTTACATATGGTGACTGTCTTGGATTATTTCTTGTGAACTTGTAACACCTTATATTCGTATAAAATTAATGTCATGTATATTTTATTTACTTCCTTTAAAAAAAATTTAAGGTTGATGTGCAGATGGTATAATTGATCATTAAGATTTATGCTAATAATTTTAATAAGCAATATATTATTACTTATCTTTAATTACTTTTGATACTAGATATATAATATATGATAGCCTTTGAGTCTTATTCTTGTTATCCATTCCAAAATATGTGTACTAATTATTATTATTGAACTTTTTGGTTAAATTAATTATCAAATTTATTTACTTAGCAATGGATTAATTTGTTTATAAGTTATCATGTTGTATAATCCATACTTGCATATATATTGCATAAATTGATTTTCAATTTGATTTTTTTTAAAATTTTTTGAGTTTAGATGTACACAAAAAAATTTTAAAAAAAAGTTATATATATAACTCTTGATTATATGATTTCGATTAATTTTAGTTTCGGTATTACAACTAATCTATTATTACTTTCAGTTGTAATAAAGTAGCAATATGCAAGAACATGATATATGACCTTTAGCTGTGGAATTATGATTTATTGATTAGCAAATTTTGATGTTCTTGAATTACTTGGATTTACATATCTTATATTATTTAATGTGTGGTTGCATGAATAGTATAATCTAAGGAACTTTTGTCTAGGAAGCTAGTTCTTAAAAGCCGTTGTGCCACTAGTCTTTCCTGTGAATGTTGCTCTGTCTAGGATAACTGTTTTTAAGGAGGTCTTGCCCCACAATTTTTTTTTTCTATAAGTACTCTTGGTGAATATTAATTGCATTACTACATTACTACTATGGTTATGAAAAATATATCTAAAATTTGCAGATATATATATATATATATATATATATATATATATATATATATATATATATATATATATATATAAAATATAATATTTTAAAATTGCATCTATGTTATTGATTGAGAGTTCACAAGCTGCGATGCTAACAGAAATATATATTTGAAAGTCTAAAATATAATATTTTAGAATTACATCTATGTCATTGATTGATAGCTCATAGGCTACGATGCTAACATAAATTATATTCAATGCCTCATATATGCTATTAAGTAGCAATACTGAGAGCAAAATTGATATCATAAAAATATTTATATATCATTTTATGAGTAAAATATACTACTGAAGTAGCAAGATAATATCATCTATATAAACAGTATATGTCCTACATATAACTATGAATATAAGAGCATTTTGATTATATAATTCTTAAAATGAATGTTATTTAATGTTGATATTTAAATGAATATAATTAAAGAAAAAAAAATATATTTTGAATGATTGCAAGTGGTTAATTTGATATATAATAATCACTACCTATGATTCAAATATGAGTACTACATTTCTAAAATTCAATCTTGATCATTCAAGAGTACTCAATATCATTAACCTTTTATTTGAAATTAAAAAAAAAAAAAGTTATTCAATCATATATTTTATTGAAAGCTAAACAAAATATATATATAGACCTCGTGTATGCTTACATAGCAATATTGAGAGTAACAACAGTTATGAATCATTCATATGCTATTTTTACAAGTAAAATTTGCTCATAAAATAGTAATAGAGAAATACATATATATTTAAATATTATGTGCTTGTATAAATTATTAAAAAAAATAAAGACATTTTGATCATATCATTATTAGATGATCCTGTGCATGATTTAAGCTATAGTGTTAATATCGGCAATGTGGTAGTTACGATCTTATTATTATAAAAATCGAAAGCCCATATATATAAATAAAACTTATTTTGAAATTGTTGTTATGTCATGACTTATTTAAACTCAAATTTTATAATATAAAAGCATAACAATAGAATGTTAATTAAGGTCCAATGTCTTATCAACATTATCCAATATATGTCTCCCCTTTTGATCTTGATTGATAATGTTAGATGAAGAAATATCAAGTGAGCTTGTGACTATTACCTATCAATTGAAATGGTGAACACTTATTTATCTCAAAGATAATACAACAATACTTATTATTATTGAATGATATATGAATTAGCACAATATATGCATAACTTGATAAAATGATTTGAAAAACTAAAGTATTACAAATTATATATAATTGTGATTAAATTCCTCAAAGTTGAGGAAAAATTTAATATTTTGAATATATTTGGTAATAGTGATATTCGATACTACAATCAAAATATAATATATAAAGTCACAAATAGAAACTTAACTTGAAAAGATTTTTGAAAGATCAATCTTATGATTAAAATTGCACGGATGGTACATATGTTAGTCTAAAGTATAATGCCACAACTACATGACTAGAACTCAATATTTGAAAGCTTCTCTCGATTTATATTGCAAATATAAAATAAATTTTGATAGATAAAAGATTAAATAGTTATCATGACCAAAATAAGTCACGAAGAATCAAAATCGGTTCAATATACAATAGAAAGTTAAATGGTTGTGAATCAAAGTCCAAACCTTTTTTTTATTAAATAACTATATGTGTTACATGTTCCTAAGGTAATGAACTCACTATATTTGACAAAAAATTAATAGTAAATCTCACACGTTTGAAAAATCATATATTATGAAAATAATATTGTCAGCTTTATTATGAAACATGATATATTTTTAGGTTCAGTTTAACCCACAAATTTCTTAATTGCAACTTACATTAGTGATAAAATAAAGTTGCTTTAATCTGATTACACCGAATCAACACATTAATATAGGCCCACTAATAAATTTTAAGATATGTGTTTTGAGTTTCATTTATATTAAATATATTGAACCCTTTAAAGGGTAAATAGGCTTGTTAAATAATTTTAGTAAATAAAAATAATTTTCGCTATTAGGGGGAGAGAAAAAAGATAATGGCATGAAATTATTTAAAATGCATCCATTTTATGGAATATAATGTTCAAAAAATTAGTCAATGATAGAGTACTATATTTTGTCAATGTATTTAAATAATGAAAATTTTAACTATAAAATGCTCAAATAATTATTGAAGTTTTTATAGGACCATAAAATAAAATAGCAGCAAACATTCATAATTTATTTAAAACTTGCTAATTATATTAGTGCAAAATTATTACTATTTGTTGGAATAAAGTATTTAATACTTTAAGAAATGATATTGAAAAAGATTATAACAATTATTGACTCCTATAGAATCTCAAGTATCTCATATAAAATGATATCATTTCGATGATGGGAGGAAGAAAATATAAATATGTTAATGTTGTACAACATATTTTCTTTCATATTTCTCTTTAATAAGCAAGAGATGATAATAATCCTTAATAATGTTGAAAGTTATTAAATGTTAACAAATAAAAGTATTGGCCAAATACAAAATATTATTTAAGGCACATATTTATTTACTTATGGGCAAAGTGAATTAGATATAGTATGAATACTTGAGATGTTTATTAAATATTTATAAGGATTAGTTGTCCAAATGTCTAAAAATATAAAATGTATTGAAAATTCATAAATTTATGTACAATATGATGAAGTTGTGACATACCAAATTTTACTTTCGTACATATAAGATGACTTTAAAATGTAACTAGTACTCACATAACATTGTTTATATATAGTTACTAATGTAGATAAATAAATAGTACTTATTGCTTATAAAGTATCAACATTAAATGTCATATATTGTTATGATAATTCATAGGCATGTATTATTAAAGTAATACGAATGACTACATGAGTTCTAATATATATCTTATGCATTCATATTAGCATTAAAATTTAATATTTTCACAAGCCACATGACTTTGCTATGGATACAAAGCATGTTAATTATTTCATGTGCTCTTAAAAATATAGAAAAATAAGTAATTATCTTAAAGAGAGATAAACTTATATTGATTTACTTTTCATGGATAAATTAAAACATATGCACATCATATATCCAGTTACGATTTCGTTGCATGATATGAAAATTATCTCATATTATTCTTCATTTTATTGTTAGTTGGCACTATTTAGTAAGATAATTAATGCTCAGTGTATTTATTAATATTGATGAATGTTATTAGAGCATATACAAATGTTAAATCTTACAGAAGAACAAAAATGATGAGTTTTATTATAAATTCAATATATAAATTATTATCATTACTACAGTATCTTTTGTAACTGCAAGGTTTCTAATTAATTTTGTAATGACTGACAAAATAAGTTATTTCGTAAAATAACATATACCTTGTAAATTAGCATTTAAATGTACTATTGTTATTGAAGTAAATACATTTAGCCTACAATTATGAAATTGTACTACATATGAAATCAAGTAACGACTAAGTAGGCTCACTCGATATAAGTTATTACATTTACTTCAATATTTGAGAGATTGTCATAGTAATGTTAAAATGTGCCAATTAAAGAGACATCTTATGTTGAATGATTGTCATTATCAAGGGGAGCATATTTGTATACACGTTGTATTCTTTTTCCTTTCCTCGATTTTTCCCCACTGAATTTTCCTAGAAATGTTTTAATGAGGCAACTTAAGCGTATTGCATGAGATTAATATACTTTTTTTTTCTTTGCTAGTTTTTTTTTTTGTCCCATTTGGTTTTTCTAACAAGGTTTTTAACGAGACATATTCACAATGCATTTGACATCCAGAGAAAGTGTTATAATTAGGATGTCAAATCTTAAATATGATATATCTACTTAGATTTATTTTAAAAGAAGATTTATCTCTATTGTATCATATATTTGTATTTAATTAGAGTTAATTAGATATTTAATATCTATCATATCTTATATTCAAAATTCATATTATATCTTGTAAACCCTCTAAATAGGGCCTTTAGCTGTTTGTTATATATATAACAATTAATGAAAATTACTTTTACTATTTGTTTTCTTTCTACTTTTCTTCTCTTTATTCCTTTAGTTTTATAACACTTTTTTTTATTAAGGAGGGTTAAAAATAAAATCAGTTAAATAATTGAGTTATTTATACATCAAAAGGCAATAATTACTCAATTATTAAAGATTAAAACAAAATCAAAACTTGATGATTAGAAAAATAAAATATCAGTCAATCCAACCCAATCTAAAGAGTTTTGTTTAGATTGGGAATCAACTTTATTGTTTCGCTTTTATGTTAGACTATACAATATGTTAGTTGTTTTGACGTTTGAACATAGTGCATTCTCGTATAATAAATAAGAATACATGTGATTAGTTACAATAGTGCTATATAAGCACCATTTAATGTATTTCCATTTTTTTGTGAATAATTAATTTTACACTTTTAATTGACCTATTCTCAGTCTTCAAACTCGCTCTCAAAGTATTGTATCTTGAGTTTATGTTCTCATTGCTTAAGCGTCCAATCATTCTCAACTTTTTCCAATACTTGATTCTTCTAATTCTAATACTAAAATTTATGGGTTATTATCCTACATAAGATTACAAAACATGGTGAATTCATTGGATCGTGGGGGTGTTGATGCTAGTATTTTTTTTCCTTCTCACTTCTGTCATCTTCATGAGTTTTTTATTTGACTTCTGAGTTTTTTCTCTGTCGTAAATTTATTTTGGGTACAAGGAGGTTAGCACGAGCAGTAAGGCTGTAGATCTTGAATCAGGTGAGTTTCATATCCTCCCTTGGAATCATTCCAAGTCTCAACCAACTCTTCTTTAGCAAGGTGATAAAGAATCTTAGACCAGTTCTTGAAATACCCAAAATCAGCATCTTGATTGTTCTTCTTTTTCTGTTTACATCATGGTGGTTCCTCATGAATTTAGAATGGAATCGTACAAGAAGAGCGAACACAAACTGCAAGGAGTCTATGATCTTTATTATATGCCCAAAGTTTCTTTTTTTTTTTTTTCATCTCAAAAATCGTTCATGACTGCAAGAAAGCTTAACAGAATTGTGAGAAAATCAGTTACTTCTCATTAGAGTATATCCGTTTATGTACAAATATTTGTTATATCTTAACCAACATAATTAGCCACGTGGCTTCCCTCTAAAATATCCTAACAACCTGCTTGACACTCCCCCTCAAGCCTATGGTGGCTAGAGCACCAAAAGCTTGCCTCTAAGATCCACAAAACGTGGCCTGCTCAAGGGTTTTGTTAGAACATCTACAAGCTGTTGTTTTGAGGGACAAAACTCTACTATTAGTTCCTTTTGAGCCACTTGCTCTCGAATGAAATGACAGTCAGTGTCTATATGTTTTGTTCTATTATGAAGAATAGGATTCTCACACAAATACTTAGCACTCACATTGTCACAATATGCTAAGGGTGGCTAAGTTAGTACTATACCCAGTTCTCTCAAAAGAGACTTGATCCACATGATTTCTGCAGACAGAGACGCCAAAGCTCTATATTCTGCTTCTGCCGTGGACCTAGCTACCACCTTTTGTTTGCTGCAAGACCATGATATCAGGTTGTTTCCAAGAAACACACAATAGGCTCCTACACTCCGTCTATCATCACTACAACCTGCCCAATCTGCATCCGAATAACCTGTCAATTCCAGAGAAGGTGACATAAGGAAGTGTAAACCAAGTGATGAAGTTCCATGCAAGTAATGCAACACACGTTTTAAAGCCAACCAGTGAGTATCCGTGGGTTTGCTGAGGAACTGACACAACCTATTAACAAAGAAAGCCAACTCAGGTCTAGTGATACAACAATACTGAAGAGCACCAACCAGGCTTCTAAACTGTGTAGCAGATTCATCACACAAGGGCACACCTTCATATCTGCTCAGTACTCCCCTTGTGACCATGGGAGTGGCAAGAGATTTACAGTCAGTCATTCCAGCTCTAGAAAGAATACTATTAATGTACTTTTGTTGACACAAGAACAAACCAGTAGAAGACCTAGAGACTTCAATACCAAGGAAGTAATGAAGAGCCCCCATGTCCTTAAGAGCAAACATTGAGCTAAGTTGAGAAATAAAATCTTGCAGAAGTGAAGGCGTGTTACTTGTCAATACTATATCATCCACATACACAAGCAAAATCAACACATCATTACCTGATCTCTTTATGAATAAACTAGTGTCAGAAACAGCATTTTTAAAACCCCATCGAAGCAAACAGGTGCTGAGCTTGGTGTACCAGGCTCGAGGAGCCTGCTTAAGTCCATACAAGGACTTTTTTAATAAGCAAACATAATCAGGCTTAGAGGGATCTTCAAAACCCTGTGGCTGTCTCATATACACCGTTTCATCCAAGTCTCCATTTAGAAACGCATTATTAATGTCAAGTTGATGCAAAGGCCATACAAAAGAAATTGCCAAAGACAGAACAATCCGAATTGAAGTTGCCTTCACAACCGGACTGAATGTTTCTTTGTAATCAATACCATGAGTCTGCAAATATCCCTGAGCAACCAGTTTGGATTTTCTTCTCTCAATAGCACCACTAGCAAGTGTCTTAGTCTTATGAACCCACAAGCAGCCAATAACTTTTTGATCAGGAGGTTTGGGAACAAGCACCCATGTACCATTCTGAACTAAGGCATGAAATTCATTTTCCATAGCAGATCGCCATTCAAGAAACCGATTTACCTCATGAAAAGATTTTGGCTCCCAAGGCACCTCTGATGTATGAAGAAAAGGCTTAGGCTTTCGAATACCAGACTTTAATCTAGTCTGCATGGGATGCAAGTTGCCAATAGGAGCTGACACAAGCTGCTAAGAAGCCACATCAGAAGCAACAGCTGGTGAAGAAGATTGAGGTGACATACCAGAAGCAACAACAGGTGAACAAGACTGAGAATTTATAGGTGCAGAGGTAGAAAAAATAGGAGACATAGACTGAGACAACTCTGCACCTAATGGACTAAGAGAGACAGAAGGTGTAACACTATTATGACCAGAAGACATAACATTGGTACTATTAGAAGAGTCACAAGGAGATTGCATGTGTTGAACAGCAAGAGGAACAGAAACTGTCACACTAGGACCAAAAACAGGAGGACAGAAAGGTACCAACTCAGAGGTGACAGGTGACAAGTCAGAAGAAGACAAAGAGGGAAAAACAGTTTCTGCAAAAACAACATGTCGGCTAGTGTGAATTTTTCCTGTGGTGGTGTCTAAACACAAATAACCACGTTGACCAGGAGCATATCCTAAGAAAATGCAAACTAAAGACTTAGCATCAAGCTTGTTGTTCCTATACATTCTCAGACAAGGGAAACACAAACACCCAAACACTTTCAAGAAATGATAATCTGGAATACGATTATATAGAAGAAAATAAGGAGATTTGTTGGACAAACTCTTTGAAGGTACACGGTTGATGACAAATACAGAAGTTTTGAAAGCATAAGGCCAAAAGGACTTTGACACACCAGATCGAAAAAGTAAAGCAAGACCTGTATCAACAACTCTTCTGTGTCGACACTCTACTAATCCATTCTGTTCACTAGTATGAGGACATGTGTTTCTTATATTGATGCCTAAATTAGCAAGAAAAGAAGAGAGATGTTTAAACTCCCCTACCCCATCAAACTGCACAGATTTGATCTTGGCATTATATTGATATTCAACCGTAGTTTTAAACTTCAAGAAAATAGACATGGCTTGATCCTTTGTTTGTAAAAAGTAAATCCATTGAAAATGAGAATTATCATCCACAATAAGAAGAAAGTATCTATCACCATTTACAGAAGAAATAGGAGAAGGCCCCCATAGATCTACATACAAAAGTTCAAAAGGATGAAGAGCAGATACATGTGTACCTAGTCTAAAAGGTTGTTTATGGGACTTTGCTATTTCACAAGACACACAAACTGAAGTCGAAGATGGCTTTATTACCCTGATATTAGTAGATGATAATATGGTGTGCAGAACTGGATAAGAAACATGACATAGACGGTCATGCCAAACACTTGAAATGGCAAGAAAGGCTACTGGAGGAGCTGAATAACCTGTGTCAACTTCAGATAAAGCAGCACCTCCACTTTGAACAAGTTTGTAAAGACCTCGATCAAGTGGACCTTGAAGGACCACTGTCTTCGAAGTTTTGTCCTTAACAAAGAAATGAGTGGAATGATATTCAAGAAAAACATTATTGTCCTGACACAACTTATGAACAGAAATCAGATTAGAAGCAATATGAGGTGTATGTAATACATGACTCAACAACATTTGCTTATCATGAAAAGGAATAAAAGAACTGCCAGTGTGTTTTATAGAAAGAAAATCACCATTACCTATAAGAACTTGATCAGTTCCTGGATAAGGAAAAGTATTACCAAGATTTGAAGAATTATTAGTGATGTGATGTGTTGCTCCTGTGTCAAGAATCCAAGAATTGTCCCCAGTATTTGCATTTGAGGCAACAAAGGCAGTAGGTGCACTCTTGACATTCTGATTATTGTGAGAACCACTAGTGCCATTCAGCAAGTTCTTAAGTGTGTAACAAGATGAAGCTACATGTCCAATTTTATTGTAGAACTGACATTGCACACTTCTTCCACCATCTCGACCACCTTTGCTAGAATATCTTCCTCTACCACGCCAATTACTACTCCCAATACCCTGAGAATTGTTAGACATGTGTTTCTGTGTATTAGAGGAGCTCTTAGATTGATAAGAAGTATGTCCTGGACCATATTTAACAAAATTGGCCTGAAAAACCTGTTGTTCCTCTTCTTTTTCTTGTTGAATCAACCTATGTTCAAAGACCAAAAGCTTACTGTGAAATTCTTCAAAGGTTACAGAACTTGCTTTATCTGTAATAGAGCAAACAAAAGCATTATAACGATGACTGAGGCCTACAATTGCATAGAGAATTAGATCTCTTCTAGTCACAGGTTCACCAATAGCTCCAAGATTATCTGCTAAGGTTTTCATCTTCATCACATATTCATCAACACTCAAACCAACCTTTTTTACAGTCTGTAATTGAAGCCTCAACTCCATGACACGAGACTGAGCTGAAGAAGAAAAAATTTCTTCATAAGTTTTCCACAACTCGAAGGCTGTTGTAGAACCTGTCAAATAACCATAAACTTTAGAGGAGACTAATCCATAGATCCAGCTCCTAATTGTGCCATTTGTATGACTCCACACCGAATACTCTGGTGAAATTCTCGTAGTTCCAGTTACAAATTTCTCTGGAATCTGTTGAGCTCCATCTACAAACTCTTCAATGCCATAAGCAGATATCACACACATTAATTGTTCTTTTCAGATCAAGTAGTTAGATCAAGTTAGATCGATCTAACTTGATTGGAAAAGAAAGATTCACCGGTGGAATTACTGAAGAATGTGTGGAATTAAACGAAGCTTCTCCAGCTAAAACTTCTTTTTCAGAGCCATGCACAGTGTTCGACTCTTCCATTGCAAAGATGGAGAAGAAACAACTACAAGATTGATCAAAGAAGATCAAGAACGAGAACCCTCACGCAAAAAATTAGAAAGGCTCAAACCAAAGCTTTGATACCATGCAAGAAAGCTTAACAGAATTGTGAGAAAATCAGTTACTTCTCATTAGAGTATATCCGTTTATATACAAATGTTTGTTATATCTTAACCAACATAATTAGCCACGTGGCTTCCCTCTAAAATATCCTAACAACCTGCTTAACAATGATGTACTGTCGAATCAAATTCTCAGACGTAATCCTTTGTAGCTTCAACATCTATGATCACCTGATGTCCAATATTTGTCTCACCCAATGGTCCTGATTGCACCTTCATCATCGTCAGCTAAAGTTTCAATTACTGAACGCCTTCCTTTCTTTGGAACATACACAATCCTCTACATGCTGTTTGTTTCCAATTCTAGTTATTTTTACTCATTAATTGTTGGATGTTGCCACCGCTACCATATTGTGTTCTATTTGGTATCATTTCCTTTGGTCTCGTATAAGAGATGTGGTGTCATATCTAGTCCTTCATCCTATGTTGCTGCACACTTCTTCGGGCTGTTTGAGCAGCGTCATGTTTAGAACTCTTTCGATTAGCCGAGGATTGGTATTTTCCTTGTAAGCATATTCATCATCAGTGAAGTTAATTGATGCAAATTATCTTTTAGAAAAGGCTCAACTTGTGAGCTATGTTTAATCGAAGGTATACCTCCACCAATGCATTTCATTAATAGATTACTTAATCTGACTTATGTGAGTTGGTCGTTCGCACTCTAATTCTTTCCTTATAGGTTGGATTTCTAGTAGTGTGACTGAAGAGAGAATTCACATATTCAAAGAATGCCTATTGCAACTTAAAGATGGAGTGAGATTGCTCTTGGATTAATTTTCAATTAAGAATATTGGATTTAAGATTTCAGTTACAAAATCTGTTATGGGTGTTTATGGACTATCTTCCAAATTAATGATCTTGCCAACTTCATTAATATGAAAAGGTGGCTATTAGACTATACAATGTGGCTAGTAATTTTGATGGGGCTTTGTTATATAAGAATAAGCAAACGGACATATCAAGGGAGCCAAAGCGACAAGCCGAGAGACGAAATTTAAGCTAAATTTTTTTTCTCCCTTCGAACACGAGTTAGAGATTTAAGGATTTAAGAGGGAAGTAGGGAGCTAGTAGGAAAAATAGAAAAATGGCACAAATGACCTCTCCTACTATCTTACTAATTGAGCACGTGAATGACATAACGTTTTTAAGATAAAATATTACCTAAAACAGTTAAAATGTCTTTAGATGACCCTTTTTTAGAAGCAAAATGACTAAATTTTACATTTTATAACCTAAGTAACTAAACTACACCCTTTTTTAGAAGCAAAATGACTAAAAATTACATTTTATAACCTAGGTAACTATACTATACATTTTTCATAACTTAGGTGACTGATTAGGCACTTTATCCTAAAATATATGTTATTATACTATAAGAAAAATTGGTTTTTAGCAACATCTCTTGAATCATTAATATTTGAGTAGGGATAGCATGTTCTTTGACAATACAATATAAATACAAGTATTTAGCACAACATTAACACTATTGCATAGATAAGTTATTAAACTATTTGGGAAAGTTATTAAAATAAATATTTAATACTTTATTTATTTAAAATTTTGAACTTTTAACTTGGTTTCTTTTCTAAATCGTGGTTTTGCCCTTGCCTACTACTCATAAAATTATTATTATTATTGTATTTTTAGTTTTCGCTAAAGTAAAATATTAAGTTAATTGTTTGTTTTTAGAATATTCCAGGAAACTATTCTATGATATTATTTAATGTCAAACTTTAACCTTGTTAAATACAAAATAAAAAGTTATATTTCAAGCCTTTTTTTTCTTTTAATTTCTAAAAAAAAGAAGATTTTTTAAAGAATAACAATTATTTTTTTCTATAATTAATATTATTATATACTTATCAAGTTTGAATGTAGAGAGATGGTACATGCTCTCTGTTTCTTGTCCATTTTTTTTTTTGTTCCGTGAGACTAAATTAAACCTTATTGATTATACATAAAATTTATTTCAACATAATACATATCCAAAAGAAAAAAAAAAAAACTAACAAAACAGAATCTGGTTCATAATTTCAAATGACATATTAAAGCACCAATGCATTATGAAAACTTATATATATATATATATATATAGAAAACAATGCACTCACAATGAAAATATATTCAACAAGTGGAGTGCTTAAAATTAATTAATTTTCCCTGCAGTTGTTGTAGCAGATTGTCATATACCCTTCCATGCGATCCATGTGATCTGCCATTCAAACAAATTAGGACTATTAATTAGTCTCATGATTATTTAATGCAATAGTCTATCGTTAGTTAATAGGAGTCCAATTCTTTTTTTTTTTTTTTTTTTTTGCGTTATAGTATGTATTATCGATACGTAATAAACATATGAAAAAAAAAAAAAAAAGGCTGTAAAGGTGGGTCATTATTGCTCATTATTGCTTGAAAAGTGAACATTATTTTATACATATGTTTGACAACTGATAACTTCTAAAATGAGACATAATATAATCTACATTCCGTTAATAGAGCTTAACAGAATAAGAACGTTGATGTCACCCCCCTCAGTCACTTTTTTTTTTTTTTTTTTAAATTAATGAATTTTTTTAAATTTCATGATATGTTATATGAATTATATGGATATTAAATTGAAAAGATGAACAATACACGTATAAATTTTTTTTTTAAATGACAGATCAAAAAATATAAAATAGCATGAGTGAGATTTTGAGAAGGATAATTGATAAAACTCATGCAAGCAATAGTATAAAAAATCGTGAAGCATAACTATCACAAATTAAATTATATTCATTATATATTTTATATATATATTTTTTTTATTATAGTAATGTATTATAATTAAATATTTACTACTAAAGTAAATGAAGATATTTTTAATAAAACTAAATTGATTATTTTACATAAATATTTACTTATATTTAATACAAATGAAACGTTGTGTATATGTTTATTAATTTGAATAAAAAAAATTATAAACCAATATTTCAAAATATATCCATGTCAACATTTTAATCAGAATTTTAAAAAATTACGAAATAAGTTATGAAATAATAATAAAATTTTAGCATTTTTATCGATATTTTCATAAAATATTGGAAATTTAAAAAAATTTCAACATTCCAATGAAAATATTGAAAATTTTCTTGATATTTTAGAAAGTTTTTGAAACAACATGTCTATATTGGCATATTTATTTTATGAAAATTGTGATATTAAAAAATATTAAAATATTTTCATCCGTACTCATTACAATTTACAAGTGCTCTCCAAGATAGAACGTCATTCTTTTTTATATTTAATTTGATTCAACAAATACAAATTTTTTTTTTAGTACATCTAAATTCAGTCTAGCGTGATCATGTTGCCTAGAAATTTAGGGATAAATAGCATATCAAAACTGTCTATTTTTTATCATTTTGAATTCAATTCAATCCTAAGCGAATTTAAAGTTTTATAATCAGAATATGATCCTATAATGTAATTAGTATTGTTCAATTTGAAGAAAAATTAAAATTTTTAATTCGAATTCGATCTGATAATGTAATCAATTTAAATCAATTAAATCCAAGTAGATCGGATAAGAACATATTTAAATTATAACTTATTTTTTAATTATTATCATATAATGTAATATATACTAACATTTAAATTCTAATTTAGTATAACTTATTTATAGTCACAAGTAAGATAATCAAAATAATAAAAGTATGTTATTGAACATTATTAACATATTATAGATAATTTAACATTGATATTTACTTTCTAAACTAAAATAGTAATGTAATCGTGATATTATAATATGTAAAAAAAAATATTAAAACTAAAGTATGTATTTATTTATAATTTTAATAGTAATATGGTCCAGATCGGATTGCAGCGACTTATAAAATTTATCAATCTGAATCTGAACAGATTGCATACTTTTCAATTTAAATTTGATTCAAGTATAAAATTTTTCAATCCAATCCATCAAAATCCGACAATTTATCATATTATTTGTTCACATCTATATAAAATTATATATTGAGGAGATTTTAAGCATGCGTACATATACTCTATATATTTATGTTTTTTTTTTTCTTTATAGATTTAGATTTAGATCTTAAATATATTTTTTGCTTTGAGTATTTTGCACTTCATTCATATTCTAGATGACTAGACACAAATTGTCAGATTAATTGATTGAAGAACTTAAATAGTAAAAATAATAATAAATAAATAAACAAATAAACAAACGCTTGAGTCTTTTTGAATAATTCTTTTTTGTTTCACTTTAAATGAATGAAATTTAAATTTTCAAAAAAGAAAAAAAATTAATGAGTATATGTACGTACCATATAAACCAAATTTGGTAACGATAGACTTGGTACAACCAAAAGTACAGGCAAATAAGTTGGATTGGCGTCCAACGCATTGATATTCCACACAACCAGACACACAAGTGCCGAACTTAGGAGATCTTCTATGGTGAATATAGCACTTTGCACTGCACTTGGCCGAGCAAAAGTAGAGTTTGGGACTTTTCATAAGTTTACGAACTTTACATGGGATTTTTAAACCATCTGAAAATGGATGAGGAAATTGTTCTGAAAGACTCAAAGGTGGAAATATTGAAGAAGTAGTTGAGTAAGAATTAGAAGGTGATGATGAATCATGGTCATCATCATATGCTTGTACTACTACAATTGGTATAAGATTAATTTCTAATCCTATCATCATTAATGTCACCACAAGTATACTCATACTTCTTCCAATTGCTTTGATCTATATTATTTTCTTCTTCCCTATATATTATAGCCTTCTTTATTTTTGTTTTAGCTCTTAAGTTTTATAAAAAGGTTTTTTTTTTTTTTTTCTTAGTGGAATCATAATCACCCTTGAGTGTGCCGAGGGGGTGTGATTATAGAATGTCAATTTTAATATTTAGTTAGGGAGGGTCCTTTTAAATTGATGATCCAAGTTTCTACAGAAGATCAAGTTGGTGAGTCATATGAAAAAAATTATGATTATTTAGGCCATAAAAGATTCATATGATGTTAATTTATTTATTAGTGGGATCCTCAATCCCTATAAATTAACTTCCGACGGGTAATCTATGCCCCATTCCCTGTAATATTTAAATGTAGGGATGGAGATAGCCACCCACCCACTGATGTCCCTAAATGAGATTTGTAGAATTCCATCATACAAACTTAATTTTAAGAGAAGTTAACTTAATGAGCTGTAAAAAAGAGAGAAAATTTATTATTAAAGTAGTTACTTTTTGTATGACCATTTATGAAGTTTAACCGTTTTCAGGGACTTGTTTTGGTTAAAGCTATACATATCATCTTGTCCTTTTTTTCAGGCTATGATATCATATTTGTCTTATTTTTCTCCTATTTTTTAATTTCAAATTTTTTTTTTATTTTTTTATATATTTTTTTATGATAAATTATAAACTTTTTCTTGTTTGTATTATATTATTGTTATATACACACATTGGCTTTTGACTTATTCAGTTCTTTGGTAAATATGTCTTTTTATTTTGAAGTAGAGCTAGCTTATTAAAGTATTAAGATATTTGTCTCTTTTATTTCAACATAAATGCATGCTTTCATAATATATTTGATGGTATATATATTAAGGGGTAAAAAATTGTGTACAAAATAGGAGGATACTGATCCTTTATCTATGTCAAGTATTTTTAGTTTATTGTTTATCATTTAATTTTTTAATCTAGCATTAATAAAGCTGTAAGAATTATTATTAATTATTTTATAATAATCTAATTTGTTATTTTATAGACATAATAAATTGAATTATAATATTAGTTTATTTTCTATTACATGTTGTTTCTCCCTTTTTTTTTTTTTTTTTATTCTTGTAATCCTAATTCCCATTTCGTATTAAAGTAAATGTGGTAATTTATGCAAGCTAGTTTGAACTTGAGTTTTAGCTGAATTAAAATTAACTTTACTCAAATTAGATCAATTTTAATTTAATTTAAATTTAATTCGATCTAATAAAAGTGAATCCAAACTTAAACCAAACACAAATAAACTAATCCAGACTAACTCAATATATTAATTATATATATTTTTAATTAATATGATTTTTATTAATAAAAATATATATATTTAATGATTAAAGCACAAGCATCATTACATAAAATAATAAAAAAGGAAAAGATAAATATAAAAAAAATTAATTATTAAATTAATAAGTGAATTTTTAAATTAATTATGGATAAACGCCATCAAACCCTACCTATGCCTATGCAAAAGTTAGATGTCTCGTTCTTTATGAAAACTCACATTTAGAATAAAAAGCTCTCAAGTTCAAATAAAATTTTTCTAACCAACAAACAAAACAATAGAGATGATAAATTAAACAAAGATATTTATCAAAAAATGAAGAATTCAAATAACTTAAAATATCATACGAGAATATAATTTTTTTTATATACATACAAGAATAAAACTTTGACTATTTCATAATATATATTTCTCAAAATAATTTACTAGTTAAAAAGAAAATAGCATAGCACAGAGGTTTGAAGTTTACTTCAAAAAATAATACATAATCGATTTAAAAATAGAAACTTCATAATATTAATTAGAATTAAAGATAAATATTTTTTTAAATAGTTAGGTAGATTTAAATATTAAATTAAAATTAAAGAATGTAACATAATATTGTGACAAAATGAATAAATAACAACTATTTATTTATTATCAACTTATTTTTCAATGAAAAAAAAAAATAGAAGAAAAATAAATAATATATCATAAAAGAAAAGTACTGAAAAAAATGAAAAATTATTTTAATTTTAACATAGTCTTTTCTTTTTTATTTAAAATTTAATTTAATTTCATTTCATTTCGGGCTAATGGACTGACCCTAATTCAGTCTTATTTTTTCGTGTTATTCAAACTACGCCAAAGCAGGCCAAAATTTAATTTAATTCGTATTTAATTCGAATTTATTTGATTAATCATATGATACAAATTTTCACATCTAAATCTATAGCAACAAAATTTTGTTTTCCTTAAAAAAACAAAAAATCCTTATCAACAAAAAACAAAAAAAATTTAAAAAGAAATTTGTTGGAAAAAAAATCTCAAACAACCCACTCCTTTCCCACCCATGAAACACACAACAGCCCCAGCCACATTCCACGGCCTCCCCCACATCTGTTGTAGCCCTACAGTCACTGCTGTAGTCTTCACTAGAAGCCGACCACCATCCTACTCACACCATCACTGGCATAGGTCCAAAACTTCGGCCACGAGAAAGCAAAAACAAAATCCCAGCCATATCGAGAGCTCTTATTCCTCGACACTACGGTCCAAGTTTCCACCAAACATAGCCTTCCCACAGAAAATCGCCCCACCATTGTGCCCAGAACCCTTCCGCCAGTCATCATCACCACTTGCAGTCCGTCAGGTTAGAAAATCCCAAATATTTCCACTTAATCCACCGCCACAACCATCCACAGCACAACCTCAGGTCAACACTGTTTACCTTGTCTCGTCGTGGGCTTTCAAAAGGTACCAAGGTCATCCTCGAAAGTTTCTGAAATTGCTAACAGCCGCAGACAAAAATAGTGGTTTTCCTTCGATCTGAAAGGAAAAAAAAGGAGACCTGATATGGTTCAACAGGAACTTAAAGAATCCAGTTTTTTTTTTTTATAAAAGGTTATAGCTAGTAGTTTTTAGTGAGTGCACCGGGACATTCCAACTAAGTTGGCACCTCCTTAACACTTTTTTCATTAGACCACTCAATCACTAATATTATTAAATATTAATAAAATTAAGCGATAAATATTCTCAACAAAACCTGTAATTAGGTTTGTTGTTAGCATCTAAATAAATGAAAGAGCTAGCGAAAGATGGGATATTCCACCACCAAGTCGCTGTACATAAACTAGGAGCCTTAGAAGCTAAACTATCAGCTACAGCATTGCCCTCCCTGTAAATATGTGAACAGTGAAACTCCATATGGGTAATTTTATCTAAACAATCCGTCCAAGCAGAATGTCATCTCCAAGGAACCGAAGAAGACCGAGTTTGAAAGAGAGCAACAACATATCTTGAGTCTGATTCCAACCAAAGATGCCTCCACCGAAATATATATGCATACTTCACCGCATAAATGGCTGCCGCTAGTTCTGCTTCAAAAGCATATGATACTCCAAGCGGAATACAAAAACAACCCTTAACAAATGATCTGAAAGTTCGAAAAATACCTGCACAGCCAAATAATCCTGGTGCTCCAAAAGTTGCACCATCTGTATTAACTTTTATCCATCACTTCAACCCCAATTTCGTTTGGTTCATTCTGGTTTTGCATACAATAAATTTTTTGACATCTTTTGGTAATGTATTTTTACCCCTTTTTAAATATTTTCCGACTAACTTGACCGTTAGAGAGAGATCCCTCTTCTTTTTCTTTGAAGTCTTAACTTTGAGTCTTGTGTCTCATCGGTTAGAGCTTTTTTGTTTCGTTTTTTTTTTTTTTTTTTTAACCTTCTTAAAGCATTCATCTTGCTCCTAAATAATTCTTGAATTAGTTGTCCAATAAAGTAAAAAGTGCAAAGGTAGACTGCACAGAATTTTCTTAGCTTGAAATTCTTCGTAAACAAAACAACTTAGATTGTAAGAAATATTAATGATGTTTGAGAAGTGGCTGTAAAAGTTGTTAAAATTTCATCTTCCTCAATCTAAAAAAGTTCATAATCTCTTTTATTGCTCATAAGCTTGGACTTTTTACCCATGAAGGTACCTTTATGAGTTAACTTTAAGATATCTTATGCTCCTTGGAGGTGGTGCAAAAAAAATCTATTTGTATTCTATTGGTGTGACGGCTCTAATAAGTGTGTACAGCCCTTTCGTCCATTCAATCATTTGCTTGACGACGACAATTTCATCCTCTTCAATTTTTGTAGGAGAGATCCAACTATTCTCTACTTAGAACCAGACTCGATTCCCAATAGACTAGAAGATAGCTCACATCTGCAACTTCTAATAAGCAAAGCCATGCCCATTGAGAAAGGAAGATCTACCTACATAACCTCATTTACTGAAATTTGTCCTAGTAAAAAGTGTGTGTGAGAGTACGAGAAACATATCAACATAGGGGCAATTAAGCCCTAAGAGGGTGAATCAGCTATGATACTAATTTATAGAGTCTGAACCCAACAAAATATCAAGTCAAGGTGGTATGGACACCTTAGGACTCACCTATCTCATATAAGTAGCGAAAACGCTAATAAGTAACAAGAAAGTAGAAAATACAGGAAAGATAGTAAAGTAGATACCATATCAAACAAACACAATGATGTAACGTAGTAAACCCTAGTTAGGCTCCAATCCTAAGTTGTAACATCGACGGGTTGTATAAGACAAACACTTAGCAAAAAATTCTTTAATGAAAATAATCAGTTAATACAACTAGGGGTGGCAATCATGTCGTGTTAGCCATGTCTGTGTCGTGTTATTCGTGTCGGTACCGGGTTCAGTTCGTATTATTCATGTCAAATTTTTGTGTCAGTTGACACATAAGAAAATTTACTCGACTTTTTTTCGTGTTGCCTATTTATAATAGTAAGAAATAACAAAACCTTTAAGAACAGAAAAAATTATTGATCAATTCTTACTAAAAAATATTTCGTGTCGTGTCGTGTCGTGTCGTGTTCGGGTCATGTTAGAAATTGCCACCCCTAAATACAACTCAATAAGGTAAAATATCTATACCTTTATCAATTGGGATTGGTCATTCTAACTACCTATGCTGCTCTCACCAACTGTCTCCACAGCTACTTTAATCCACACAGAATCTGGCTAACCTCCAAAGCCCTACCACCATATAGTGTAATACAAATACTTACGATTAGAAAATGTGAATCCAAAACAAGATAACACACACGCCCAAGAATGATTTGATGAAAAACAAACTCATATCAACTATATAGAAAAATAATCGATATATTATTTATTAGGAAACTTTGTTTAGAAAAATATTTTCTCTAACTCGAACTCCATCTCATATCCCAATACAAAAAAAAGAATAGATGTATTGGTGATACGGAAACACCATTTAGAAAATAATTTTTCTAAATATTTAACTGATATTTTTCCCCAACTACGAACCACTAATAAAAAAAAGTACTAGACGTATTAATGATTCAAGATTTGTAAAATATTTGAAAAGACTTAAGAATATTTTTCACAAAATTTTAGAATTTATCATACAAAAATTCAACCAAAAAAAGTTTGTTTAGAAACAAGAAAGGGAGTAGGCATTTATAACTAATTTTTCAGCTTTCAGTACCTTCGTAGCCTTCTCACTGCGCACCTTTGTGAGGCCTTGCTGATCACTTTAGCAAACCCCCTACGAGACCTCAACTAGGTTCAATGAGTCACAGTCCACTCTATGCATACTCGTTGACCTCTAGCTGACCAACCTCAGCAAGCCACTTACAAGAACCCTAGCGAGCCAAAGAAAAGAGATTTTTTAAGGAAGAAACTTAGGATTTTCAAATCCACTAATACCCACAATCAATGAAAATTAAATGCAGGTAAGAACATATCTAAATATGCAAAATACATTCTCCTAACCATCCAATGGTGTGTGTAACATACAAACATATAAATTATTCAATTCTATTTGAGTGTGTACAATATTAATCACCAATAAAGTACCTAAAATAGAGGTAGACAAAAACACTAAGTAAAAGAAAATAGACTTCGTTTTGTACACGGGAATGCCAACAAAGACTTCAAGGGCTTACATGACTTACAAACTTCAAGGTATCGATCTTTCTCTAAATTAGTCTATCAAACTTAGATTATAAAGAATCGAGAAAGAATGCCATTAAAATCTCTCTTAGAAAGAATGCCATTAAAGTTCTCTTCTCTTGCTTTACTAGGGTTTTATTTTTCCATCTAAATGTTCACAATCTACCACTAATTTCATCAATTTCTTGATGCTTTCCACCTAATTTCTTCCATTTTGTAGCTAGCTCTCACTGATCCACTCTAGGTTTCTTCATTATTTCTTGTTTCACATTAGTAAAAGGAGGATTTTCCTTTGCGATACTTTGAGTTTCATCTTCTACATTTTGTATTTGCGTACTGACTCATTTGTCAAGTATTGATACTGGGTATATAGCTTTTTAATATTGTTATTGATCAAAGACAAACATCATCAAATTTGATTAGAATTTCATCGTATCTCAAATTATTGAAGTGTTTTAAATTTTCTATCTATCCGAAGGTTGTGATTCCTTGACTTGTTCTCTCTGGGCGTTGCACCTCCTTGCACACAATTTGCTTCTACTTGTTAATTCTCTATGGTACTTAACCTAATTTTACTAATTGTTTAAAATGAAAAATGAAAGGATTGCTATGAATTGTGAGAAACTACATTTTGGGACTATGAGGTTGGGATTTGCTAGCTCAACTATCTAATGCTTAGAGTTTTTGTTTAATTAGTAATCAGAAACATACGATGTTTGAAAAGTGAAAAGTCCCTTGTTGGTGTTGTTGGAGGAAAATGTGGTGCTACTGATCCCAAAAGCATAGTTGAAGCAAATTTGTTCCTATATGATGTACATTGGGTAGGTACCTAGACAACTAGCAACAAACTAGTGAATGCTTGTATTTTGGATGCATTCATAGAAGGGGTGGCAATTTGGCATTGGTGAAAGGTATTTGTGTTTCTTGTATGCAAATTATCTTTTTAACTCCAACTCAAGAAAGCACATCTGTTGGACAGTGGAGACTAGTATTGCTGAAGAATGGAGTTTGAAACAAATTCTAAGGGATGTTAAGAATCTATTTTTCTCTCTTTGCCTTGCTTGTTATGCAAAGGTTTAAAAGAGAACTATTATATAATTTTTTGATGTTTTAGGTTATGAACTTGTTTTTTCTTGTCTTGCTCCTTTGATTGTTAAGCAATATATATACCTCGTCTTTTAGTGTCATGATCACTCCATTTAATGCAATTTGTTAGGATAACCTTCCATTTACATGGCTACTTAAGAATTCCTTGCTTACTCACAATGTTTGATGCAACTGATACAAACTTGGCTAAGCACTTACATTCAAAAATAAAAATAATAATAAAAAATAAAAGGCTAATCATTATCCACTAATTAGCTCTTATAACGCTCGATTGGCTTGGCCCCTCACTATCTCAATCTTGTTTAATTTACACCCTTATGTTTTGGGCATCATAATAGATTAAATGATTATTCAAATGAAGAATGATCACAATAATGAATAAATAATACCCTCCGGTGTATAAGTAACTCAATTATTCAACTAATTTCACTTTTAACCCCTCTTAGTAAACAAATATGTTCATTTTTGTATAATATTAAAAAGTATATGTTCATTTATGTTGTAAGAAAAATAAACATATGTTTTTTTTTACTAAAAAGATTAAAAATGAAATTTTATGTATGAAGATGAGTTATTCTATGTAATTAAACCTAAATAATATAAGAGAAGATAAGTTTTTAATGTACATATGGGCTATTAATTTGTTTTAGTTTCTTGATACAATGGTCATAATATTACATACTAAGTTTGGATATGGACCAGTGATATTAATCGATGGTACTTAATGTAAATCAATATAGTGTAGATAAAAGAAAAGAAAGCTAACAGAGAGAATGTAAAAACTACTTCATCATTTCTTATTCATATACATGTGAATAGAAGCACATATTTATCCTAACTATTTTGAGTGCTACACAATAGCTATAATACACTTATACACACTATAGCAATTCCTTACTAACTAACTTGCTGACTCAGCATTCTAATCCAATGCTTAACACTCTCCCATGAACTCGCAACTTGTCAAGAACTATGAGTTTAACCTTTAAGTCTTGAAACCTCTGACTAAACTAAGGTTTCATAATATATGTAACTTGTTTTTCACTTGGTACATACACCACAACAAGAGCTCACTTGCACCTTTTCACGTACATAGTAAAATCTATCTCTACATGCCTAGTTCTTGTTGTGGCTAGTTTACTAGTGAGAATTGGTATTATGCTTCCATTACACAACATCACAAATTTTTAGCCTCTATAAGGCATGAAATCCATTAAAATTTCTTTTTTATTAGTCAAATAGTGGTTGGCTCCAGTGTCTAAATACTAAGACGTACACTTTGAGTCAAGGTCAGTGGATGAAGAGGCCATATAGGCTATTGGTGGAAAAACAAATTGCTCATTTGAAGATAAAGAATCTTGTAAAGCTAAAGATTCAATCTGAAGTTCAAGATTACCTCCATTATTTGAACACTGAGAGAAACCACTGTTGTCTTGATTTGTTGGTTAAAAGTGCTCGGCTTGCTCAACCTAAGACAGATTGGCTTGTGATGGTCTTTGATTGTTAGAGTATTTGAGGAATATGGGACCTAAAGAACCAATGAGCAACTTGCTTTTTACAAATTTGATAGGTACCCTTATATTTGGAGCCATTCTTTTGAGGTCCTTGACCCTGATTATTATATACTGCCCTTGGTTATTATTTGAACCCTCATAATTATTGTTGGGCAAGATGGGAGTTTTGTTGTTATTTTGCTAAGCAAATTTATGAGACTAATTGTTGTAGGGATGGAAAGAACCAAATCTTGCAAGATTGGCCTAAACCAATTGAGTAGAACTTGCATTCATATGCTCTAACTATTTTTCATGGATACTAGCAGAAGACTTCAACAAGTTATGGAACTTTCTTTTTCTAAGTAATAGTCATAACTATCGTGTTGTAGTCAGAATTCAAACCTCCAAGAATGTAAAGAACCTGTTCCCTATTTGAAATATCATCTCCAACAACAATGATACATCAATGAGATTCTTGCCAGTAATAATATAGTTATCTATAAACATGTTGCCTTTCTATAGTGTTTGCAATTGCCAACATAGTTGCATAAGCTTGGCGTGAGAATTATTAGATAAGACTTTCTCTAAGGCTTTCTAATAAGAATGATTTGTATATTTGTCCTTCTTAACCAAGTATTTTTTTTAGATAATTGTGAGTAACAAAATTGTAAATTCAACTCATGATTATTTTGTCTCTCGTATCCCAATCATCAAAATATGGATTGATTTAAAGAACCTCAAGATTTTGTACAGTATCATCATCCACTACTTGTGAAATTTTCTTGATAAATCTTGAAGGAGCCAATAAAGAACCATTAATGAAACCTTGAAGGCCGTAAACACGAATAGCATGTCGGAGTTGTTCATGCCAAATCAAATAGTTAGACCCATCAAGCTTGATGGAAAAATTTGGATAGATTAGAATGTTTTGCAATGGGAAACTTCTCTTGATAATGACGAAACTGTTGAAGAAGATGAAACAGTAGACGCCATAGTTGCTGAAAGTGATGTTTATTGAGTAGATGACATAATTGTAGAAGCCATTGTTGAAGGATGTTGATTTTGTTGCTGTTGAGTCATGAGCTCTGATACCATATAAATCAACTTAGTGTTGTATGGTGGGGTTTTGCAAGAGAGAATTTCAGGAGGAAAATATATAAACAATCTAAAGAGGAAGAGATTTAGGAGAAGAGTTACTCAAGTTTATTTCTTAAACTTGCTTATGAATTTGCTTGATGACTTTTTTTTTTTTTTGCTTGAATACAAATGGTGCTAGAGAAGCTATATTTATAGGCTTTTAAAAGCACTTCTCTATACCTCCTAACCAACTCATTAAATTACTTTCCAACTACCTACATTAATTAGTCTCACACCTACCAAATCACAACTCATACCTACTTACATTTATTAGTCTCACTCTTACTTAATAATCTTCTACAACTATTAAGCATTTATTAGTACAACAAGAACAAAGTTTAAGACAATCTAGAAGATTTAAATAACTTATAGAAATCAAATTTAATATTTCAACACTCTTCCTTAAACTTGATTTGGTGAAACTCCACTACAAGGAAAAAGGCTTTTAGGTACAGTTGTTAACCGTATCTATAGGCTTTTAGGTACGGTTGTCTTTTAGCGCGTAACTGTACCCGTTGCGCGTGTCGCTATAGGTTGACCTACGGGTACGGTTGTTAACCATACCCGTAGAGTTTTAGGTACAGTTAACAACTGTACCCGTATTTATTTGTAACCGTACCTAAAATTCTATAGGTACAGTTGTTAACCGTACCCGTAGGTATTTGTAACCGTACCTAAAGTCCTACGGGTACGGTTGTCAACTGTACCTGTAGAGTTTTAGGTACAGTTGTTAACCGTACTCGTAGGATTTTAGGTACGTTTGTGTAACCGTACCTGTAGAGTTTTAGGTACAGTTAACAACTGTACCTAAAACCCTACGGGTACGGTTGTCTTATATATTATATGGTTTTAGGTACAGTTAACAACCGTACCTATAGGTTAAATTTTTTTTTTTTTTAATAATTATTTTCTGCAATTATATTTTTACCTGTTTTTATCCCTGCTCAGACTATATTATTAGACTTTAATCAGACATTTATATACATATCTCAACAAGCATACAAATATTCTATTACAATTATGCATATTGCGTCGTCATTTCAGTAAATTAAAATACATAGCTAATGTCACTAACCTAATTAAATTAACTATATATACATACAAGTTAAATCTAACTAATATATATCAAAATGTAAAATATTTAATTGTCTAACTTGTGCTTCCAATACTATCGATAAGGAATTGACATACTTCTCTTCGACAAACATCAAGTTCTTCTCGTGTGTATGTTTTCTTTTCTGCAAACTAAAAAAAAGGTAATTAGATCTATATATAGTTATAAATAATTAGGAAATACATGATACTTAAAAATTTATGAATACGATGATTTAAAAAAATTACTAGCTAAATAATTGTATGTACAATCATAAATATTTTGTTAACTTACTAGTAGTGATCGAGACTTTCTTGGTTGATATATAATATCTCTCATATATCTCATCACAAAAAAATCACATTCAATGCTATTATTTTGAATAGGTGCCTACACACATATATAAAACATAAATTGCATAGTTAATTAATTTGAATAGCTTATCTAAATAATTACTTGTAATTAAAGATGTACAGGCATATAATAAACGATAAATTAATATATACTAATCTTAATAGGCCGGAAAGTAGGTGGTGGCTTAAACGAACGTGTTATAGTTTGGTACCATCTAGAAAAAGCACTATAATATCGACATAATAAATAAACATTATTCATATTCAATCATCCATGATTACTTAATTAGAAATAATTTAAAATCATGTTAATTAAATATATTAAGTTAATAATACCCAATGATCATATCTTGAAATCTTTGTGGTGGACTGTTTCCAAGTGAATCAAACCACTCAACAACACCACTATATGGATGGATCACCCCAAGCATCCAATGATTTCTACAATTAATTGCAAATGATTGTTATAATAAGGACTTAACAAAATTAGAATCAAACGTACATTATGAACATATATAATATTGTGAAATAACAAGTGACACAAATATTAAAAAAAAAATCAAATAATATATATATACAAATACAAATAACATTAATTCAAGTCAAAAAAATAAAAATATATACAAGTTATACAACATTAATTCACAGTCAACATATAACATTATATAATTTTTTATCGCACTATGCATATGTATATAATTTTTTCCATGAATAAATATACAATAATATATAACATTATAAATAATTAATAATAATAAACAAAATAAAATAAAAAAATTAAAACATATATATATATATATATTAACGGCAACTATATGCACATATAAAAATTTTCATGAACAAATATAAAATATGCATGAATAATAATATCATAGCAATTATAAATAAATAATGATAATATTTATTTTTAGGCAAAAATTCTCAAAACATATATATTCAAGGCATAGCAAATATGGGTAATAGAGTTCATGAACTAATTAAGAAAAAAATCAAGTACATTACTCAAAAAAGTGTAAAAAATACATACCTTGAAGGAGAAAAGTTGATGGTGGCGGAAATGGAGGTCAGAATGGGTCCTTTGATGGCTGAAATGGTGGAGGAAAAAAATGGAATTTTTTGGCTGAAATGGGAGAAAAAACTAGGTGGCTAACGGTTAACAACCGTACAACACGGCAGCGGCAGCAATCACGCCGTCGGAGAAGCTGCCTGTAACGAAAAAACCCAAGCAAAACCGGTCAAGTATGGCTTAGGGAGGGAGGCGGCGCTAGATATTATGGGACAAGGGTTTGCTCGGGTGGGGAAGAAAATAAGATTTGTGTGGAGCCCGTGGATGTGGAGACCTAATTAAATGATTTGACCTACGGGTACGGTTGTTAATCGTACCTAAAAGGATACGGGTACAGTTAACAACCGTACCCGTAGGTTAATTAAAAAACTTTTAGGTACGGTTAACGGGTACGATTGTTAACTGTACCCGTATCCTTTTAGGTACGGTTAACAACCGTACCCGTAGGTCAACTTTTAGGTACAGTTAACAACTGTACCTAAAAGTTTCCATAATTTTTCGAAAAATTTTCGCGTTTTTGTTCACTTTTAGGTACGGTTAACAACTGTACCCATAGGTAATTCTTTTAAAATACACGGCCAACCGTACCTATAGCTATTTAGGTATTGTTGTTATCAAATTTTTAATTTAACAACCGTACCTATAGGTATATATTGTTGTAGTGCTCCAAGAAGTCTTTGCAGCTTGAGAAAAATTTCTTATTTGAGTGGCTTCGTAAAAATGTCTGCAAATTGGTCATGAGTGCTCACATGTTTGACTACAACTTCCTTCTTTGTGATGTATTCTCTTATGAAGTGATAGCATGTGTCTATGTGCTTGCTTCTATCATGGAACACATGATTATTTGCCAATGAAGAGCAGACTTGTTATCAACATAGATTTTTGTTACATTTTGTGGTGGCATCTTCAATTCTTTCAGCAAATTTCTAAGTCATATTGCATGACAAACACAAGATGTAGCAGCTACATATTTTTTGATATATCTACGAATTCTCTTTGCAGCCTTTAGGTGATTATTTGTTGGAAATTCCATGTAACGACTAACAATTCCAACTGCATAGAGGATATCTAGCCTAGTGCATGTTAGGTAGCGTAGACTTCCAATTAGGCTCTTGAAAAGAGTTGGATCTACTCTTTCTTCTTCACCAAACTTTGATAGTTTGACTCCATACTCCATGGGCGTGCTTATGGGCTTAGAATTGTTCATGTTGAACTTCTTGAGCACTTCTTTTGCATATGCTTCTTGAGAGATGAAAATTCTATTTTCTCCTTGCTTGACTTCAATGCCAAGTAGTATGACATGAGCCCAATGTCGGTCATCTCGAACTCTTTGATCATAGTTTTTTTGTATTCTTAAAACAATCTTGGATTGTTACCTGTGAAGATTAAATCATCTACATACAAACAAACAATCATGATATCATCATTTTTCACTTTTACATAGAGAGCATATTCATGAGGACATTTTTTGAAATCATTTTCTTGAAAATATTTGTCAATTCTGCTATTCTATGCTCTTGGTGCTTGCTTTAACCCATAAAGGGCATTCTTCGATTTTAGGACCTTATCTTCATGTCCTTTTACCACATAGCCTAGAGGTTGTTCAATATAAACCTCTTCTTTAAGATATCCATTCGATAAATGTTCCATTTATTTTGGATTGCTAAAGAAAGAATTAATCTTATAGTTTCTAAACAAGCGACAGGTGCAAATACCTCATCGTAGTCAATTCCTTGCCTTTGGCTATAACCTTTAGCAACCAATCTTGCCTTGCATCTTTCTATCTCTCATTGGGCATTTTTCTTTGCTTTGTATACCTACTTTACTCCTTTAGTTTTTTGTCCTTATGGAAGATAAGAAAGTTCCCATGTGTCGTTCTTTATGATTGACTTCATTTCTTCATCTATGGCATCTCTCCACTTCTTGTTTTGAATAGCTTCTTCAAAACCTATTGGTTCACATTCGGCAAGAAGAAAAAAAAGAGTTACATCAAAATTGTTTAGAGGTTGGGTTACCTCATAAAGCTCTTCTAAGTCTCTTGTTCCTGGAATCCTCTCTCTTGAACTTGTAGTTTGACTTGTTGCTTCAATTGATGCTTCATTTGCATTTGTACTTGAACTTTCCCTTGAAGGAGATGAGCTTCTCAATTGCAATAATGAATGAAGTGGGGTATGTGGCTCTTCATCTTCACTCTAACTTCTCTTCTTGGATCTTTTTCTTCTTCAAAGAAAAACATAGTGTCATAGTCTTCATCTTGAGCATTTGAATCCCACATGCCTTCTTCATCGAACTCTACATCTCGACTAATGACGATCTTGCCATTTGTTGGGTTGTAAAGCTTGTAACATTTGGAACTTGTGTCATAGCCAACGAAGATAAGCTTCTTGCTCCTATCATCGAGCTTGGTTCTTCTTTCTTCAGGAACATGGGCGTAGGCGATGCTTCCAAAGACTCTTAAATGTGAAATACTAAGCTTTCTACCACTTCAAGCTTATTGAGGAGTTTTCCCCAAACACTTATTGAAAGAGATCAATTTGATAAGTAAACAGTACTTGCTACAACTTCGTCCAAAAATTCTTTGGGCATCTTCTTGCTCTTCAACATGCTTCGAGCCATGTTAAGGATGGTTCTATTCTTTCTTTCTGCTACACCATTTTGTTGAGGAGTTCTTGGAACCGTTAGAGGTTGACAAATTCCATTATTTTCGCAGAATTCTTTGAAATCTTTTGATATGAATTCACCTCCTCGATCGAATCTCATAGACATCATTTCACGTCCACTTTCTTTTTCAACAAGTGCTTTGAATTTCTTGAAGACTCCAAAAACTTCAAATTTTTCCTTCAAAAATATACCAAAGTTTTTCTTGAATAATTATCAATGAAGAGAAGAAAATATTTGTTCTTACCAAATGAACTTGGAGTGATTGGACCACACACATCGGTATGGATTAGTTCAAGTAGTCTTCTTGCTCTTATAGTTGATTCTTTAGGAAAACTTTTTCTAAACTGTTTTTCAAGCAAACACCCTCCACAAAATTGGTTAGGTAGATTGATGTTAGGCAATTCTTTCACCATATTCTTGAAAAAAAGCAATTTTAGACCACCAAAATTTAAGTATTCAATTCTTAAATGCCAAAGCCAAGATATATCTTTGAAATAAGCCTTTAAACATTGTGCAACATCATTTTGAATGTTTAACAAAAACATTCTATTTTTGGCCATTGGAACTTTGGCTATCAAGTTAAAATTATGATCTCTTAGAGAAAGGCTTTTGTCCCTCATGTGAACATCATAACCTTTTTCTAAGAGTTGGCCCAAGCTCAAAATATTACTCTTTATTTTTGGCACATAATAAACATTTGAAATAAATTGGTATCCTCCTTTCTTCAAGCAAATACGAATTTTACCTTTGCCTTTTATAGGAATTGTGGATTCATCCCCAAAAGTGATTGCACTATTTACTAGTTCATCAAGCTCCACGAACATATCTCTATTTCCACACATATGGTTGCTCACGCCGGTATCAAGGTATCATGTGTTTTTCTCTCTTTCTTCCTTTCCTTTGTATGCTAGGAGTAAGGTGATATCTTCTTCAATTTTGTCTTCCATAAAATTGGCTCTTTCTTCATTCCTCTTTGGAGCTCTACATTCGGAAGCATAATGTCCAAATCTTTGACAATTATAACATTGAATTTGAGGGTTATAATTTCTTACCCCATGGTTGCTTCTACCACGACCTCTTGATGAACTTGGATCTTGTCTCATTTCACTACAAGGAAAAAGGCTTTTAGGTACAGTTGTTAACCGTATCTATAGGCTTTTAGGTACGGTTGTCTTTTAGGGCGTAACTGTACCCGTTGCGCGTGTCGCTATAGGTTGACCTACGGGTACGGTTGTTAACCGTACCCGTAAAGTTTTAGGTACAGTTAACAACTGTACCCGTATTTATTTGTAACCGTACCTAAAACTCTATAGGTACGGTTGTCAACTGTATCTATAGAGTTTTAGGTACAGTTGTTAACCGTACCCGTAGGTATTTGTAACCGTACCTAAATCCCTACGGGTACGGTTGTCAACTGTACCTGTAGAGTTTTAGGTACAGTTGTTAACCGTAGCTGTAGGTATTTGTAACCGTACCTAAATCCCTACGAGTACGGTTGTCAACTGTACCTATAGATTTTTAGGTACAGTTAACAACCGTACCCGTAGGGTTTTAGGTACGTTTGTGTAACCGTACCTATAGAGTTTTAGATACAGTTAACAACTGTACCTAAAATCCTACGGGTACGGTTGTCTTATATATTACATGATTTTAGGTACGGTTAACAACCGTACCTATAGGTTAAATTTTTTTTTTTAATAATTATTTTCTATAATTATATTTTTACCTATTTTTATCCCTGCTCAGACTATATTATCAGACTTTAATCAGACATTTATATACATATCTCAACAAGCATACAAATATTCTATTACAATTATGCATATTACGTCGTCATTTCAGTAAATTAAAATACATAGCTAATGTCACTAATCTAATTAAATTAACTATATATACATACAAGTTAAATCTAACTAATATATATCAAAATGTAAAATATTTAATTGTCTAACTTGTGCTTCCAATATTATCAATAAGGAATTGGCATACTTCTCTTCGACAAACATCAAGTTCTTCTCGTGTGTATGTTTTCTTTTCTGCAAACTAAAAAAAAGGTAATTAGATCTATATATAGTTATAAATAATTAGGAAATACATGATACTTAAAAATTTATGAATACGATGATTTAAAAAAATTACTAGCTAAATAATTGTATGTACAATCATAAATATTTTGTTAACTTACTAGTAGTGATCGAGACTTTCTTGGTTGATATATAATATCTCTCATATATCTCATCACAAAAAAACCACATTCAATGCTATTATTTTGAATAGGTGCCTACACACATATATAAAACATAAATTGCATAGTTAATTAATTTGAATAGCTTATTTAAATAATTACTTGTAATTAAAGATGTACAGGCATATAATAAACGATAAATTAATATATACTAACCTTAATAGGCAGGAAAGTAGGTGATGGCTTAAACGAACGTGTTATAGTTTGGTACCATCTAGAAAAAGCACTATAATATCGACATAATAAATAAACATTATTCATATTCAATCATCCATGATTACTTAATTAGAAATAATTTAAAATCATGTTAATCAAATATATTAAGTTAATAATACCCAATGATCATATCTTGAAATCTTTGTAGTGGACTGTTTTCAAGTGAATCAAACCACTCAACAATACCACTATATGGATGGATCACCCCAAGCATCCAATGATTTCTACAATTAATTGTAAATGATTGTTATAATAAGGACTTAACAAAATTAGAACATAAGAAAAGTATATGTATATAAAATACTCACGATAGCCAATAAGGAACAATAAGTCTTTCATTCTCTTCTACTCCAAGCATTCGTTCAATGAGAGCATCGATTTGATCATCAAGAGTAGGGCTCCATTGATTTGATATAAGTGCAGGATGCAGAAAGCGATATAATTTGTGATTTTTTACATTTCTTGTTAAGTGATCAAATAAAATCCTATACTTAGAAAAAAAAATATAATTATTATATTTCATATTATTGAAAAAAACTTATAAATAATATAAAAAGTTTAAATAAATGTTACCTCTCATATACTGCAATAATTGTTGCTTGTAGCCACCCAACAATACATAATGGCATTATGTCTTCGCTCCTAACCTCCAAGGGCACCTCAATGCCCAATGCGTCTATGACATTAATTTGAAATGATTCACCATTAGCTATCATATTATTGCATGCATACATTGTCATACGTTCAATGGCACCTCCATCACCTATACATGGAATATCTTCAATTCTTTTTTCATGAGAAGTAACTTTTTTCTTTGGCTTCATTTGCTTTTTGGAGGCCTACGCTTAACAACAAATTATGTTAAATAATATAATTAAAATTGCATTATCAGCACATCAATTAATGTTAATGTATGCTAACCGAATCATTTTAGGTGATTATCCAATTTTTAGGCCAAGCTACCATACATCCTTCAGCATGTCCAACACACATCAACTCATCCCCAATTGGAATTGGCAAAAATTCTTCATCTTTAAGTGACTTCTCAATACTAACTCGTGCATTATACTTACCAAGAAGCATATGATGCACTTTAGCATATGGGTCACTAGTTTGGTAAACTTTACCCTTAGCCACAATGTTATTTAATTCATCCAATGCTAAATAACATGGACTTCCCTACAATTGAGATGAAACTCATATTAGCATTGCTTACAATGAAATACGTTATACTTGTAATTATATGTGATGCATACCTCTAAGTCATTGATAGGAAATGTTGAAATTGTTGGAGGCATAAAAGTGTTGCTCTCTTGAGTGATACCTGGACTTTTTGACTTAAGTGCTTCATTCTCAGCCTAACCTGATATTCTCTTCTAAAAGTTATTTTTCCTTGTGAACCTTCCCTTTACCTTTATTTGGCTTTATTGGGTTCTTCTCACGTGTGGGTGTGTGATATCTCTTAAGTATGGTAACCCCATAACTAGCACCTCTAACACGTCCAGGATGTTTTTTTGTCTGTAACGATTGACCCAATATATCCTTGTGACCAATGGGCATAAATTCTCCCGAATGGTTCTTTCTTTCATATTCTTCCTGCAAATTAAGTAATCACTATATAAGCTTAACACATGGTAATATGAATGTAAGTTATAATCAACATATTTTATGTTAAACTTAATTCATTTACCATCAATTCTATTGCTTTTTGGGCAGCTTCATTAATTGGAACTCCATCTCTAGAATAATTCCATCCTGAAAATTGGTTTTCTATAATAATAGCAATTATCAAGTTAGATAGATAAATGTTATATATAATCACATGAAATCAGGCACTTTATACAAGTTGTAATACCAATGACTCTTCGGTATTTGCAATACTTCTTCGACTCTACCTAGGATAATTCCATCCTGAAAATTGGTTTTCTATAATAATAGCAATTATCAAGTTAGATAGATAAATGTTATATATAATCACATGAAATCAGGCACTTTATACAAGTTGTAATACCAATGACTCTTCGGTATTTGCAATACTTCTTCGACCAGTATAATTTACGTACACTAACTGTTCTCTATTTTGTTTGGACTCCTTGCTCATATCCTACAAAAACTAACTTGTATCAGTAAAACACTTTATATATGTATATATATAGTATGTATTCAATGTAATTGATTTATATGTCATTACCTTAAAAGTGTCAGTTTGTGTCCACTCCACAAACCAATCCCATTGTTCTTGTGTAATAAAATCATACTTTTCGGGGGGTGTTCTCAATAAATCTGGAAACTCAAGATTAGCCACCACGTGCTCTTTGTATAACTTATGCTTGTGTTTCCTCCATATATCACCTAACTTCTTCATGGTATATACTCGTGCTATCTCTGAGTCGATATTGGGAAATATAAAAGTTGTCTACATAAAACATGTACATAATATTTATAACCATGCATATATTATGATAATCATTGAATTCAACTAGAATAAGCAAAGAAAAATTATTACTTACTATCACATCCTACCACAAAAGTTCCTTGCAATCGTGAGGCACATCCGTCCATACTTTGTAATTAATTGGAATTGAAGATCGTGCTAATACCCCCAAATAACTAATGAAACCATTAAAATTTTGTCCAATAGGTATGTTTTCTGAATTAAATAGTACGGATGTCCTAATCCCTTCACTTCTTAATTTCACTAACTTATTCATTTGGGTATGACCTCTAGTTTTCTTCTCCGTACTACCACTTGAACGTTGAGACAATTCCATCCTGCAATATCAAAAGAATATTTATAAGTACACATATAATATCATGTTTAATTAACAACAAAATATATTAACAAATTAATTAAATTAAAGTATAACTTACAAATACATAATGAGTATAACATTATTTTTCTTTGTCATGTACAATCCACGTTCCTTCACACTCAATTCGGCAATAACCAACATTGTCATCTTCTTGTTGGTCTAAAATGTTACTTTCATCTAACAAACTAACAACCTTCTCATGCTCCATTACGATGTCTCCTAATACGTCAATATTAAGAGTGCCATTATAATCCCGACGAAGAGGAGTTAAGACATTCCACCATTGTTTCTCTTGAGAATCATGAATGTAGAAAACTTGTTTAGCTTGTGAGGCCAAAATGAAAGAGTCATTGACATGTGACTTCTTATTTATGATCATACATAGAATGAGGTAATTTATGATCCTCAGGCAACATATCACCTATTACAGTCAGAAGTTCTTTAAAATACTTATCAGGTATTCCACACTTCGCTTTAATATTGTACAATGTGACTAATGCAGAAATCTTAGTGTACTTCTTACACCCATTCCATAACGGTTTTTCAGCATCCTCTAAAATCTCATTAAACTCTTCACCCAACATATCGGCATTCAAATTATCTTGCACTGCATCTAACATTTCATTAGTATCAACAAAAGCTTCTTCACGCTTTCTCTTTTGTTGTGTAGGGGACGCATTGGGGAACTCATTACTATTCTTCATAATTTCTTCCCCATGCCAAAACCATATCTTATAACTTTTGTCAATACCATGTTTGAATACATGATTTCGAATTTCCATAACATTATGTCCTTTTCGGTTCCCACATTTCAGACAAGGACACTTAATTTTTTCATGATTACTTGCATTATCAGCAGCAAAAGTAAGAAAATTTTCAAGCCCTCCACTAAATTCATTTGACCTTCTATCTATTGACATCCAAGACTTATCCATTTAAAAACCTAATTAAAGATATATATATATATATATATATATAAACATTATGTCAATGAACATATATAATATTGTGAAATAACAAGTGACACAAATATTAAAAAAAAAGAATCAAATAATATATATATACAAATACAAACAACATTAATTCAAGTCAAAAAAAATAAAAATATATACAAGTTATACAACATTAATTCACAATCAACATATAACATTATATAATTTTTTATCGCACTATGTATATGTATATAATTTTTTCCATGAATAAATATACAATAATATATAACATTATAAATAATTAATAATAATAAACAAAATAAAATAAAAAAATTAAAACATATATATATATATTAACGGCAACTATATGCACATATAAAAATTTTCATGAGCAAATATAAAATATGCATGAATAATAATATCATAGCAATTATAAATAAATAATGATAATATTTATTTTTAGGCAAAAATTCTCAAAACATATATATTCAAGGCATAGCAAATATGGGTAATAGAGTTCATGAACTAATTAAGAAAAAAATCAAGTACATTACTCAAAAAAGTGTAAAAAATACATACCTTGAAGGAGAAAAGTTGATGGTGGCGGAAATGGAGGTCAAAATGGGTCCTTTGGTGGCTGAAATGGTGGAGGAAAAAAATGGAATTTTTCGGCTGAAATGGGAGAAAAAACTAGCGGCTAACGGTTAACAACCGTACACCACGGCAACGGCAGCAATCACGCCGTCGGAGAAGCTGCCGGTAACCAAAAAACCCAAGCAAAACTGGTCACGTATGGCTTAGGGAGGGAGGCGGCGCTGGATATTGTGGGACAAGGGTGTGCTCGGGTGGGGAAGAAAATAAGATTTGTGTGGAGCCCGTGGATGTGGAGACCTAATTAAATGAGTTGACCTACGGGTACGGTTGTTAACCGTACCTAAAAGGATACGGGTACAGTTAAAAATCGTACCCGTAGGTTAATTAAAAACTTTTAGGTACGGTTGTTAACTGTACCCGTATCCTTTTAGGTATGGTTAACAACCGTACTCGTAGGTCAACTGTCAACTGTACCTAAAAGTTTCCGTAATTTTTCGAAAAAGTTCTGCGTTTTGGTTCACTTTTAGGTACGATTAACAACTGTACCCATAGGTAATTCTTTTAAAATACACGGCCAACCGTACCTATAGCTATTTAGGTATTGTTGTTATCAAATTTTTAATTTAACAACCGTACCTATAGGTATATATTGTTGTAGTGTTTCTTCATTGTTAAAAATCTTGAAACCACCTTTTCCTCATCCATGGCCACGACCACGACTACGACCGCATCCTCTTCCATTTTGGCTTTTTTCTTTGCCAAACCATTCTTGTTCCTCCTTTAGTGTGAATCTTGTTTGAAGAACTTGCTCCACAGTCTCATCTTTTCTTTTATTCATCTCTTCATCTGCTTGTAAAGAACCCAAAAGTTGCTCAATTTTCATTTCTTCTAAATTCTTTGTCTCTTCAATCATGACAACAATATGCTCAAAATTTTTATTTATAGAGCGAAGAATTTTGTTCATAATTCTTACATCATCCAAAGTTTCACCATTTCTTTTTAGTTAATTAGAAACGATTAGAACTCTAGAAAAATATTCTGAAATTGTTTCAGATTCTTTCATGTGCAAAGATTCAAACTCTCCTCTTAGAGTTTGAAGACGTACCTTCTTTACCGGTTCTGCTCCCTTATAAGAAGTTTGAAACATATCCCATGCTTGCTTGGATGTTTTTGCTTCGGACACCTTCTCAAAGTCATCATCATCCAATGCTTGAAAGATGAGAAAGAGAGCCTTATTGTCTTTCTTTCTCGAATCCTTGAGAACATCTCTTTGTGCTTGAGAAAAAGTAGTCTCATCTTGTGATTCAACATACCCATTCTCTATAATGTCCCAAGTATCATTAGCACCTAGTAATGCCATCATCTTGAGGCTCCAATTATCATATTTTTCCTTTGTGAGAAATGGGACTTGGAAGGGAGCCATGCCATTGCTTGCCATCTTCTTGAACTAAACTCTTCACTACCTAAGCTTTGATACCACTTTGTTGTATGGTGGGCTTTTGCAAAAGAAGATTTTAGGAGGAAAATATATAAACAATCTAAAGAGAAAGAGATTTAGGATAAGAGTTACTCAAGTTTATTTCTTAAATTTTCTTATGAATTTGCTTGATGACTTTTTTTTTTTTTGCTTGAATACAAATGGTGCTAGAGAAGCTCTATTTATAGGCTTCCAAAAGCACTTCTCTATATCTTCTAACCAACTCATTAAATCACTTCTTAATTACCTACATTAATTAGTCTCACCCCTACCAAATCACAACTCATACCTACTTACATTTATTAGTCTCATTCTTACTTAATAATCTTCTATGACTATTAAGCATTTATTAGTACAATAAGAACAAAGTCTAAGACAATCTAGAAGATTTAAATGACTTATACAAATCAAGTTTAATATTTCAACACTTAGTATAGAGAGAAGACGAGAAAGCTGACAGAGAGAATGTGAAAAATTCTTCATCATTTCTTATTCATATACGTGTGAATACAAGTATGTTTATACTAACGTAATCTGTTATGAGTGCTACACAGTAGCTACAATACACTTGTGTACACTATATCAATTCCTCACTAACCAACTAACTAACTTGGTGACTTAGCATTCTAATACAATGGTTAATACTTGATGCCTGTAATGGAACAATATTACAAGAAGTTTTATTTGCAAATCTTGTTGTAGCAGGTAGACATTGAGCTTTCCATTTGATCCAAATCTGTCACAGTATTTGGATAACGTTAAATACTTAACACTCACTACTCTCATAATAAAACAAAATAATGTATGAGGTTAAAAAATATAAAATAACTATCTAGATAGTGCTGATTCAATAATTTTTTTTTTAAACATTTTTAAAAGTTATACTTAAGTTTATATTAAGTGAAAAAAAAACATAATTATCTTGCTAATCTCATTCACATAAGATAAATTACCCACATAATTAGATATGGTTAAGTTGAAGAACATGTGCATATTAGTAAGCTAATTACGTTTGGTTAGCTAAAATAGAACCTAAATATAACATTTTACAAAATTTGGATGCAAAATTATAATTTTTATACGTTTGGAGATTAAGTGAACCAAATTTTTATTAATATATATAAGATTATATACCGTGTGATTCAAATTGTTTGAGAAAAGCCGTTGTACAAGTAAGTGTACACATGTATGTGTCAGAAAGACTTCCCAGGCATCTCTGGGAAACACACAAAGTAATACAGCTCCCAAATGCAGGCGGTTGTTTTACTAGCTTAAAGCACTCTATATTGCACTTTAAAGTACAATAGTAAAGTCTTGGGTTTTTTAAAACAGAAGGGATTTTGAAACCATCATAGAGTGGTGACAATGAAGTATATAAAGGCTCATCATCTTGTGCTCCTGCTAATATCATTAGATTAATAACAACAATTGATCCCATCATGATCATCACCACTAGTCTTATGATCACCATTGTTCTACTCATATAGTTTTGCTTTTAACTTTTTTTGTTTTTTGCCAAGGAGTTATGCTCATATATATAATTAATAGCTTCTATTAATGTATATCTTTAAGAAGAATATGTATGCATGTAAAACTAATTATGGGCTCGGGAAAAGTACTTTTCGTGCTTTTGCTTGTGGTTAAAAAGCTTCAATTGTTTGAGATATATGTTTTACATATCCATATTTAATTAATGGTTTTTGATTTCTCATTTGAACCAAGAGTAATTTTCATGAACACTAGTAACTTTTTTCGTAATAAAAAAATAGACTATGGGGGTAGCTTATTGTATGCAGTATAATGATTTTTTAATTACAATGAAATAAATTACTTTTCGTTAAAGGTTTTCATTTGAATTATTAATTTCTTTTGCGTGGAGTCATGTATGCTATTTATTTAGGATTTGAAAAGGGAGAAAAGAAAAAAAAAAAAAAAAAAAAAAAATTAGTAAAAACAAAAAAGTAACTATTTGAAGCCATGTCTCTCAATTTGAATCTAGAGCTAGCCTTTAGATATTTTTCTTTTTCTCATGGAATTAATAAAGCCTCTGCTTTTTTTATATGACCTTTTTATCAACTTATTTAAAAAATAATCCTTTATTTTTGTCCTCTTAAGATAAATAATATATACGTTCTTTTTTAATAAATAATACATATTTTTTTAGTTAAATGACATATGTATTCTTTTTTAATAAATGATATACGATATTACATTTTTTTTCTATTATATAACATATAATTTTTCTTTAATATGACACATATGTCTTTTTTTTAAACAAATTTTACTTTTTTATTAAGTATATATAAGTTGAATTATACAGAAAAATATATATGAAATAACTTTTACTTTTCATTAAGTATAAAATGGTTGAATTATACTAAAAAATACATATATTTAACTATAACAAAAATATATATATATATATATATTATATATATATATATATATGTTTAATTAAAGATAAAAAAAAATATTATTATATACTAAAAAAAGATAAAGAAGGAAAAGGTGCGGTAAAAGAAAGGAAAAAAAAGAAAAGAAAAGAAAGAAGAAAAAAGGTCGAAAAAAAAATGAATAAAAAGGTGAGAAAGGAAAGAAAAACAAAAACCAAAACAAGCACTGTGTCGTTGGGAGAGAGTATTATTAAAACTCGATCACAATAATCGAGTTATCAAATATAATTAAAACATTAATAAAGGCGTTTATTGCACTGTAAAAATTATTAAACGGGTTTTAGATGGGCGAAGACCAACTTTTATACAGAGTAGGTGCATGGATTACATATAAAACTCCTTTTTTTTTTTTTTTTTTTTTTTTAAAAAATTGACTTTCATGCGTTTAAGACGCTCATTTTAATTAAAATACAAATAGTCTTATCTTGAAAATATCAAGAATCTATATTCTATATATACATTTGCCTAGTCTAAATCTTTTTCAAGTGCTCATATTGATGGTAAATCATGATATTTTTGTGACGTATTATTTGTATTTTAATCAATGAGACTCTTACATACAAATAATTTAAATTTTAAATAAATGAATCTTCAAATCATTCATGCACTTCTTTCACGAAAACTTATTATTCGAGAACTATTCTAAGAACAGTACTTTTGCCCATTGTTGTAATTTAAACTCTCTAATACATAAATAATCTAATTATTTAAATAATTTTATTTTTAATTCTTTTAATAAAAAAATATATATATATTTTTTTTAATATTAAAAAACTTAATAGTAAATACTAGATTACACATTAGATAGCACTATACCACCAAATGGCATTAGATAGTAATGTAAGTTTTATATAGTATATAAATAACATAAGACATTCATTATTTAAAAAGTTAACTTTTAAGATAGCTAAGTTTTATGATTGCTTATAAACTTTATATTAGTATTATACTTAAGTAATGTGGGACAATACTTCTAGCATTTCCTCAAAGTGTGAGTCTTTGTCTTTTACAAAGCCCATTACTTTGTATTTTTAACCTATTTTATTATATTATATTCTATTTTGGTCACTTATCTTTTTTTCTTTCACAAGACCCATTCATTTTTTTGAGGCGAAGCCCAAAATATTTAGCCCATTGATCAACTGAAGCTCTGATACTATGTAAATTTTTTATACTATATAAGTAACATGAGACATTCACTCCTTAAAATGTTAACCTTCAATATAGCTAAGTCCCATGATTACTTATCTACTTTATATTAATATCTTGAATAATATAAAACAATACTTCTAGTACGTATTAGATGAAGTTGTGTGAAAGGTGTAATCCTTTACTTACATGCTTGTTAATTACTAATAATATATTAAAAGTGGTATACAAGATTTTAAGTCTGGTTAAAAATTTAGAGAAAGCTTTGCACGCCCTTCTAGCAGGAATTTTTTTTTAAAATATAATATGTTATATATCATCTATAAATTATAGTTGTCAAATTGTTTACATGTCTATTATTATTTTCTTTTTTATAAAAATAAATAATTATGATTAATCCTTTCTATCTTGTAACAAATATGGCCATTATATTCAAGAAATTCTCCTCTAATAAAGTAGGTAAAGTAAGTGCTTCTCCCTGTAAGTGTGCAAAGTTTGAGTATTCTTATCTCCATTTTATAAGGATAGTTAGGTCACGTTCAATTGCATGCTTATAATTTAGAAAAAACATAATCATAAATAACAAATTATACATTTAATTTTGTTCCCTAATGATTGAGAAAAAATGTCCAAAATAATCCCATATAGGATTGAAAAATCGACGATATTGTCGATATTATTATGATATTGTCATTTTTTATACATCTTGATATCGAAACATAATATCTATATCTTTGAGCTAAAATATCGAGAATGTTGCAGCATTATCAACAAATATCGTTGTCGAGAAAATATTATTTTTTTGCCAAAATATTGTAGATACTATAGATATTGTAGTGAATTTTTTTGATAAAATGTCAACAAATATCGACGAAATATCGTTTCATATTAATTTTTTTATTTTCTAAATAATTTACGTTTAAATTTATTTATTTATAGTTTTTTCATCTTCAATGAAAAAATTATTTATTTATATTTGGAACAACATTTTATAATTCTTTTCATATGTATTTTTTATTTATACCTCCTTTTCATATATTTTACTAGTTTTACTTATAATTTTTTTTTTTAATTTAAATTATATTATGTAATGTTGAGGTTTATTTAATTATAATAATGTTATAATTGCAATCTACCCAAATAATTATTTCAGATTTTAACTAGTCATTTCTACAATATTTTGATTAATTAATTAACTTATTGATCAAATTGCATACCATAACTTTTAAGAATATATGTATTAAATAAAAAATTAGTTTAAAAATATAAGTAATTAATTCTTTTGATGTTTTATAAAGTTTTATAAACAAATTTCATGATTTTGATAGAGTTTTCTTAAAAAATTTCAAAGTCTAATATCGACAATGATAATATTTTTAACATTTTCTAAAATTTAAGTCTCGATAATTGAATCGACATCAACATTTTAAACCTTATATAGGCATAATATAGCATCACTTTAATATGTTTGCATCAAATTCCAATAAATTTTATTAAGAATTGAATGGGGCATATGATCTCATGGATGCTCATTTGAAAACATTTTGTTTAAAAAAAAAAAACACATACACATTAATATTTGGAGAAAAAAAAAAAAGACAATTTTATTTTCGTGCTATACATATTAAATAAAAATGAGTAAAAAAAAAGGACAAAACTGGAAAGGGGGGAGTTGGGGTTAAAAAAAAAAATACATAAAATAACATTACTAAAACTCATAACAATAAAAATAACATAAAAAAATATTGAGTTTAGCCCAATTGACTGGAGTTCAATATTTAACTCTAATTGGCTAGAGTTTAACTTGAATGACCTTCAAGTTCAAGTAGACGGCATTTAATATAAAATTTCTGCTTGAAGATTTTTTAACTCAAAAATATGTAAGCCGGACATTAGGGGTATTATTTTTATGGTTACAATGGGTATTATAAATGTTGTTTTTCCTAAATAAAACTAATGTGAGTTGGTAGATCATATCGTCTATTAACAATTATAAATTTGAGCCTTAAATAGCATGTACAATGTGTACATAATTAAATTGGTTCTAAAATAGAACGTTAATTGTACATAACGTATATATATAACATACAAAGTGTACGTAAATTAATTGGTTCCTAAATAGAATGTACACTCTATATGTATATAAAGTATATGTAAATTAAATATGTACACTCTAGATACAAAGAACATGTAATTTTGGATCAATTTAATTATTTTCAAAATATGTTATTATGGTGCCCCAAATGACCTTTTATATTCTTTGAATGAAGGCCCGGGCAAAGCACTAGAGGAAATATTGGAGACCTTTTTTGAGGATGAAAATGTGTATAGGCTGTGCCGGTTCTACCAAAATTAATTTGGACAAAATCTCCAAGACTCCAAAGTATATACATACCTTCATCTAAAATTATGAAGTTTATGTTATTTAAATAATGTATGTACTTGAAGGCTTGGTGGAATATAACCAGAATTATCAAATTAACTTTCAGTTGTTTATTTTGAGGGCTATTTCAATGGTCTGTTGCTGATTCGGGAATCAAGTGGTTCAACACACCTTAAGGTACAACCCATTGAAACAGCTAAGCATTTATACTTTATGTGAGCTTGGGTTGATCTCATATGAAAATTAAGTGATATTTAACCCATTTTCAAGAAGTTAATTTAACTAATTTTGCTTCTTGGTTGCTGGAATTTGTTGGAACTAAATGATATGAGGTTTTACAATTATAAAATAAATTCAGCTATTATTTTACATTAATACCGTTCAATTTAAAATATTATTATTTAGATCTATTAAACGTTAAAATCAGTCAATTAAATATTGTTAAATGAAATTAAGATTTATTTTTATTATCATACATTTTAAGGATATTTTTTATGTAATTTTCTAAACAAATTCAATTCTTTTATATCATTTTAAGTGTGATTATATTACATGTGTTCATCAATTCACAGAAAAAAAAAATTGCGTATAAAGTTGAATAAAAGGGGATCCTTTTACTCATATTTGCTAATTATTAAAGACATCAAAATTAAGAAAATTAATTCTTTTACACGTTAATGCATTTTAAGGAATGGAGTGCTAGAAATAATATTGCTTGCAGCGGTTGTAGCATGTAGTCATATAATCTTCAATTGGATCCTCCTCTGTAAAATCAAGATTGTTAACTAGATAGAAAAATAAGAAGAAGAAGAAGAAAGAACAAAAGCAATATTAAAAATTCAAGGTTGTTTTTTTAATTTTTCGAAAATTGACAGTAATATAAAAAAATTCCATTTTTTAACAAATGTTAGAAAATATCTTTTATTTTTGATATGTTAAAAACAATGCATTTTATTCCATTATGACAGATATACTTCACAATTTAAAGGCACTTGAATTGTTTATATATTTTTAGTTTTTTCTTTATTTAATTTCTATGAAAATTTTAAAATTTATATCATACAATGACAATTAAATAAAAAAATTAATCATAAGTTTTTGAGTCAGATATCCACATTTTAAAACCTTCTTAACCAAAAATATTTATGCATATAAAAAATAGATATAATAAACATTGTTAAATAAATCCTTGAATTTTAAAACTATTTTTAACGTGCTCATTTTTCTTCTAATAAGTTAGAAAACATGAAGATGACTGGATAACTAACCTTCTTAAGATTATAATATTATTTTAAATTAAGACTCTTAGATTCAACATTTTTTTCTAAATTTAAAATAAAATATAAATCTTTATTAAAAAAACATGTCATTATTTTAAAATATAAGAACATTTTTATCTAAATTTAATTTTAGTATGATTTAAATATAGATATATAAATTAATATAGTATAAATATAGATAAGAAGCGTAAACAAAAAGATCTTATAAGAGAGAAATTCATTCATATAATAAGCATAAATTATACTATGGCATGTTTGGTTCATAGAATAAAAATATAATAGAAATGTCAATAATAATAAAAATTGAATTAAATGAAAACTATTACCATATAAATTTGCACATTGTAATCAAAATTAATGATATAAAATTATAAATAAAATAAAATTAGACAATAATTTTGTTTTTTTACTTTCTAAATGAGATAAAATAAGAAAAAAAAATGAAAAAAAATAGAATATTACAGTGTATTTAGGAGGGATGAGGAAGGAATGATGATTACTAATACTACTGTAATGCCTTATATTTCATTACAGATTAATAATTAAATCAAATCTAAGAATGTCACGAATTATTGTCGTTATGATTCCTATTACTATAAATCAAACATACTAATATTTATATGGGTGAAGAGCCACACTAGTTCATTTGTTTACACAAAAGATGTCATTTAGTTCTTTTATTTGTAAAAAAAAGTGCTAAAAAAAGACATTTAATATTTTTTAACATTATTTTATTATTAAAATCTACATGTGATTAAGAAAAAGAGAGTAGAATGGTCATTTTATACAAATTAAAATTCCTAGCTATTCAGAAGCCCCAAAAGCATATTAAAATTCTTTTTTTTAACATCCTAATCTTTACTATCATTCTCGTTCCCACTTCTCTTTATTTGTAAAAATTTATTGATTTCTATTTTTAAACTCATCTCTAGCTCACACGAAAACTCCACCTTCGTCATCTCCTTTTTCTCCATTTCTACTTAGTTTTTTTTTTTTTTTTTTGCAACAGTAGAATAAAACATGAAAATGACCTTATATTGCTTTTGTAGGATTGAGATTGAAATGCCAACTTTGTCGACTCTAAAAAATCCTAGGAGGTAATTTTTTGATTGCTCAATGATATGTAATATTTTTCTACAAACTATTTTAAGTTGCTAGTTAGGGAGGAATAAATGTGAATCTCTTATTATTTTTGTGTTTGTAAGAAAAAATAATGATAGTGATGATTCAAATGTGATTAAACTATTTATTTTATTGAATTTCACCGAAAAATTATCCATTAAATGATATTAATTTTCTCTCCTGTTTAAATAGTTAAATAAGTAATTTATTTCTTGTTTAATTATCTTGTTGCAATATATTAATTTTTTTTTGAATATTCTCTTTGAGAGTCTTTGTATCTTTTAAGAATTCAATCCTCCTACAAATACCAAACAAATCTTTGTTTCTTTTCTCTTCCTTCGGCTATCTATTTTATTATTAGAAATTGGTGAAGACAGTTCACGAATAGTGGGTTAATAGAATTTTGAAATTTTTGTTTAGGTCTAGGGAATGAATGGGTTAATGAATATTAGAGATGTTACATTATTGAGTATTGCAACTTTTAGTTTTTATTTTTTAATTTTTGATTTTTTTTAATAAACACAAAATTATAAATCTGTTCTCTTTAATATTTCAACTTAAAATATTTTAATAATAAAATATTAATCATAAATATAAATTTTTTTTATTTGACCATGTTTTATAAGTAAAAGAACTAACGAACACATTTTATAAAATAAAAAATTAAATATTATTTTTTATTAAAATAAAATAGTCTATATGACATTTTTTTTTATTCGTATATGATATCATAGAAATGACTTTGAAAATAAGATTTATCGAAATTAATAAATACCGTTTAAGAAGGAGGACTTCGTACAACGGAGCGTACATATGTACAAGGCGTTGGCAGAATCAGATCCATGTTTGAGCAAATATTGGTCGCATTTTCTTTCGACGCACATACCAACGCATACGCCGAATGGTCCAAAATGTCTGCTTGCCAAGTGTTGACTACATTCGTCTGTATTACACCGCCAAATACAAAGACTAAGTTTCCATGACATTCTAAAGCGAGAGGAATTATCATCTGCTGCTTGGATCACTACTACCCCTGTAGGAACATTGATCATGAATATCAAAATTACCATCATGATCATCAACATCCTACACGAGTAGTATTCATTCTCTATGCTTCTGCTCTTAATTATGCTCATCATCTTCCTTCAGGTTCATTGTACATAATATCAAAATATATAAGGTATTTTTATATTTATTTATTAGTTTGATTAATTAAATTTGCAAAGGGTCATTCAAATTTACACTGGATGTAAATAGAACGTAAATTTAATAATTTAAACATATTTATAATTTCTTTTTATTGATATTCTACTTGAATTAAAATTTTAAATTCATAATTGATTAAATACTGTTACAAGATCAACCGATGAATTTTTTTATTTTTATTTTTATACATTACAAAAAGTAAACACACAATTCGAATATTGTTGGATTAATTAAATTAAAAAATTCGAATCAAACATAAATTAAATTAAATTTAAATTTATTTTGACTCAGTTCAAATAACACGAAAAAAAATAAATTGGATTAGGGTCAGTCCATTAACCCAAAATTAAATTAAATTAAATTTTAAAAAAAATTAAAAAAGAAAAGAAAAAACTATATTAAAATTAAAATAATCTTCATCTATTTCAGTACTTTTTTTTATGATATATTAGTTATTTTTCTTCTTTATTTTTTTTTAAAAAAATAAGCTGATAATGAATAAATAGTTTTAATTTGTTCATTTTTTCATAATATTCTACTACATTCTTTGATGTTAATATATTTAGCGTTTAAATTTATCTAACTTTTTAAACAAAAATAATAATATTCATATTTAATTTTAATTAGTATTATGAAGTTTCCATTTTTTAATCAATTAGGTATTAATTTTTGAAGTAAAAATTTTGAATCTTTTATCAACATATGTTATACTATTCTCTTTTTCACTTGTTCATTACTTTGAGAATTATGTATTATATAATAATCAAAGTTTTATTTTTGTGTATTTAAAAAAAGTATCGTGTAATATTATAATTTACTTTAACTCTTCATTTGTAGTAAGTATCTTTATTTAATCTATCCATTCTTATTTATTTTATTTAATAGCTAAAATAAATTTTATTTAAATTTTAGAGCTCTTTATTCTAAATTTAAGTTTTCATTTTTTTGTATGGGTGGATTTAATGCATTTAAATTTTGTCTAATTAATTTAGAAATTGACTTCTTATTTTAATAATTTATTTATTTTTATATATTTATATATTTTTTATTGTTTTATGTAATGTTAATTGAGTTTTAATCATTAAACATTTTTTTAATAAAAAAAATTCATATTAATTAAAAAATATATATAATTAATAATTTAAATTAATTTAAATCAATTCTTTTATATTTAGTTTGGATTCAAATTAAAGTTTAATTTAAATTATGTTAATTTAAACAAACTTAAATTAACTCAATTTACATGAATCGACAATCTAAACGTAGCTTTTGGTTAATCCGAGTATTGGTTGGCTCTTGATTAATGCCATAGCTCAATGTTTATTCTAGATAAGACCGGTCATTTCAAAAAAAAAAAAAAAAAAACCTAGACTAAACCTGCGTTTCTTCCACGCGGCCACGCCAAAGAAAAAAAACCATACATTTAATTAACCGATTACTTTTTCAAAAATTAATTACTAGGAGAGCTAAGGTTAAAATTTATAAAATATGAGGGGGTTTAAATGAGTTTTTTAACTTACTATCTAGTAAATTCAAAAAATTGGTACCTTTTGGTAAAAACTTTTAGACCAGGAGGAGGCCTCGATCACTTTTACTCTTGCCATGCTCACCGATTCATCAATGGCAGAAAATCCATCTAAGTTCTTTAACTCATTCGAACTTTGGGCATGGATGTCTGATAATACTGTTATTGATAAAAAAAAAAAAAAAGGATTTGGGAAAGTTACTGGATTCGAATACTGCTTCTTATAATACTGTTGTTTCTTCTCGTGTATTTCGCCTACGCAGAAGATGAAATTGATAAAGTCTTTGGTTGAATTGGGAATATGACTACACCATCAAGGCTTAAACGAGTGTGAGAGGTTTCTTGACAAACTTGTGATTATTCTTGGTGTTTTTTTTCATGCTTGTTGCAAAGTTTCATAGCTTCTCTACTTGGCAGACACGTTTTATTAAAATTAATGATAGAATCTATCTATATACAAATAAAAAAATATATATTATTATTTTAATATATGTGGATTTACAAAGATTTAAAATGCTAATTTTTATTGATCCATATCTTGAAAATTTTGAAATTTAAACTAGTCAAATCTGACCATGGGATAGAAATTATCATCCACATTTTTTTGTACGTGAATGAATTTTGCAGATTAATAGATTCAACTGATATATTTTACACCCTTAATAGCAGCTTCTGAGCACTATAGAGCAGCTTCTGAACACTATAGACGGACCGGACCGGACCTGACCTATCAAGAGGGCTAGATTGTGACATAACCCACTCAAAAAAAAAAAAAAAAATTAATAATAATAATTGAAAATCTCTTGGCGTTTCTTAGTAACAACCATTTTGGTATTTTGATGTACATATTACCAATTATATGATGTCAACGTTATAGGATAGATAATAAAAAAGTCTTAAAAGCATAGAGTGTGGGTAATTTTAATAAATGATCACGTAAATTGCGGTAGATGTATATAAAATGAGAGCGTGGATTTTAAATAGACATAATTAAATTAATTTTAAAGTAATATATTAATCATATAAATTATACATGTACGTATTTTATATAATTTATAAAATATATATAAATTAAATACATATATTTATGTACAAATTAATAATTTATTTGTATAATTTAATATATTATTATTAGGCTATAATCCACGACGTAAGAAAAGATTCTTATATATAATAAATAGACATTAACACGCTACACAGGTATAACAAATTTACCTTTATTTTTATAAAAAAAGGGGGAAAAAAATAATATATTACAATTAAATTAACTACTAACATTAATAAAATATATAAAAGAAGTGATATATAAGATATAGATAATTCGTTCCATTTGTACAAAATTTTCTATTAATAGAGCAATTTTTTTTTCTTTTCTTTTCCGAGTAATATTGCAATTCTCTTTCATAAATAATATTTGAACCATGTTAAATACAAAAGCTCTTCGTCAGTGACTCAATGATTAAAATTTGATGAAACTCGATTATTATTTTACCGTAAAATAATAGGTGTTACAATGTTAACTAAAAGAAAAATACTAAGAATACATAAATTTATATTTATTTTTGTATTTATATTACTCATATTTTGAAACGTGATAAAACTATTTTAAAAATTTTAAAAATAATTTAATGTTTTAAATAATTTTATCATTTATTATAATATAATTAATGTATGTAATTTAGTTAGCATGCATTCCTCTTACCTATAAATGTGTTCTACCTCATTAAGATGCAATGTTGGTCCACACACGTACCAATGCAAATGCCAAAACTTATGTGCTGACCTAAATGCAAGTATTTAACACATTCTTGTCTTTTTCCGCACGTCACAACACATTTATAAAATTCGTTTCGTCTTCTGAAACTAGAGATGCTGAATTTTCTATCAAGGGAAGAAGGGGAACTAAAACCAGCAGTAGGAATATTGGAAATAAGACGTGATTCATGAACGTCGTCATCTGTTGCTTCTATTTTCATCATTAATAGATGAATTAATATTAACATCCTTATCATTGTTGTCACAACTTTCATCATATTCATTTTAATTGCAACCATGTTATTATATCTATCCCTAATATAATTCCTAATAACAGTTGCTATATATATAGAGTTTCCTTTGAGAGCCTTGATGTTATGTTTTAGTTAAATTAAACTCCTTTAGATATAGTGACGATTTTGTTCATATCCCACAAGCTAAAAGTTGTTTTGTTATGAGATACCCGTCTTATTATTATTGTACTTATTGTTGCGGTGCTGCTGCCTTGCAAATCAATTCATATATTATTATATATTATATAAACATGGATAATAAATTGGATTTGTAATATGGTTCATTTAATAGTCTAGTGGTAAGATTCATCCTCCTTTATTTTTAGTCACATGTTAATATCGTTTGAACTAAAATAACTTTTGGATTAGTAATTAAAATATGTTACTCATCTTAATTAATAAATTCAATTTTTAGGTTTGTATCCCATCTCAACAAGGCTATAACTAAGAATGGCAAAAAGATCTATCAGTTTAGAACTCCAAAGATATCTGTTTTATATGATCTATTCAAGATCGGATCAAAATAAATCATTTTTGAATCGAGTCGGATTATTATTCACGTATAATATCAACGAATTGGATCAAATTGAGACAAATCGATCCATGAATTGAGCCGAATCAGATTAATCCATAGATCGATCCAAAACTAATTATTTTAAAATTATAATTTTAGTATTAAAAAAGTCACACATTCTAAAAATACTTTCCAAATTTTTATAATTATTTATTAAAAAAATTTATAATATTATTCTTTTATAATTTTAGATGATATCAAGTTAATAATGTTAATTTTTTGTTACAAAAGTATTTTTTTTATTTATCAATTATAATATTAATGAAAAAGTTGAATATATATTAATTATAAATAAGTAATAAATATTTTTCTCTTTTATTTATATTTTTATTTATCAATTTAAAGTATATAATATACTATATTAAATAATATATTAGAAAAAATTGAAATAATTCGAATTGGATCATAAATATCCATATGATCCATGGATCAATAACGGATCTGATCTATATGATCCATGGATTAGAATAGATCAGATCAGACCAAATCTTTTAAACAACAGATTGGATCGAATTCGATCCATTGTCATCCCTACCTATAACAAGTTATTATTTTAACAAAACAGAGACAAAATTATTAGCTATTACCTCATCGAAAAAGGAAAAAAAATAAAGTAGCTGGGAATTTTTTTTTTAAAAGAGTTACAACATAATACACTCCTCCACACTGGAAGAGTTTCATGACCTCAAGTGTCTTTTGTGGCTATATTTCTAGCCATTTTTACCATAATTAATCAAGTTACTAAGTTCTTTGAAGTAATAGGAAAAACAAAACAAATCGTTATTTAAAATTATAGCTTGTTATTGTAAACAAGACTATATTATTGGTGAGTTTCTATAAAGATGGGAAAAAAATTACTATCTATTGGTTTAGGGTATTTCGTATTTTATCTTGGTTAGGACCATCTCATCTATTTTTTTCTCAATTAAAATAATTACAAAAGTTTAAATCCAGCTCATAATAAGCATGGAAAACATATGGGTTATGGACATAGATTAACTATTTTATTTTACTAAAAATTGACATTTTTTTTTCATGCTCTGCGTTTTTTAAAATTTACACCCTTTTATTTTTTATTTTTTTTTACCATTCTTCGAAAATTTATTCCTTGCAATTGTAACAAGTACTGCAACTGTGCAACAACTCATCTGTAGCAAGTATGTGTACGTCTGTGATCAGAATTTTGACTTAACTTTGAAGATTAAGCTATATTGATCTATAGAGTTAGTTATGAGTCATGTTATATACCATTGGAAAGCTCGGAAAGTTTAGTTTTTCTTAATAGTTTTTCTGTTTGTGATTTGGAGAAAGTTATGTTAGTTTTGATGAGAATTGTTTAGCACCTACTAGAATGATCGAAAATTTGCTTGATTTTCTTCAAGGGTCTTTTACTATGCTCAAGACTTAGTTATTGTTTTACTTTATTACTTTGTTTCATAAGCATATTATTTTCTTTCTCAACGTTTCCCCGAACTTAGAGGGTTGTTCTGAGAAATCTATTTAAGCCTAGTATTTTGTGATATGGAACTTTATGTTTCGATTATATTTGACTGTTTAGAGCTATTTGTGTCTCTTTTTATTAACGACCATGTTTTGTATCCCTTTTAAAATCAAGTGATTGTTGAGTTTTTATCTTTTCTATCAACCTTTATGTGTGTTTTGGCTCTATATTCGAAAATATATAATATTGAAGTTGCCAATTAGTTCTACTCTATTTTGTTATTCTTTATTTATTTGAAAATATTTGAATCTATGAAAAATATATGAAAGCAGTAAAGAAATAATGAAAAAAAGTTATTAAAAAAAAATACAGTTTTTTTTTTTTTAGAAAAAAGAACAAAATAATTGATTTAAAAAGGAAATGAGATAGGAGGGGTTAGAATTGAAATGTAAAATGAGAAAGGATTATCTATTGATGGAAATCAACTGTAATATTTTAGGTGTGTATTACTTTATGTAATATTAATGGTTAGTAAATATATATATAAAGGCTATATATTTGTTCCGTATTAGTAATACATATATCAATATACTAAAAATGATACAGAAGAATTAAACTAGATTATTAAAAATGATATAGAAGAATTGAACTCCATATTTTATCTATTATTCTTATACGGTATATATTGACCTAATTATTAATTCTAAAGGCCTAATTATAACATGAACGGAAAATATTTGACAAAGCAGAAAATGATGGTACGTGGAACAATTTTTACAAATATATATCTTTCTGATTACCTTTCATTGAGGCGCTTGGATAAAGTACTCCCACTAAACATATATCACACTAGAAACTACAAGTTAACGAAGAAGACAACCACCCAAAAATAGGGACACTGCCTACGGCATAAACACCATAAGCAACCAATACAACCACCTACATCAATAACACCACAAGCAGGCAATGTTGGAAAATGAGTGTTTTAACTTATGGTTAAATGTTATTAAGGAATCTTTTTTAGTGGGGTCCACTTAGTATAAGTGTGTGTCCGTGATTAATTTAGGTTCCTCTCTGCAAGGGCTTTAAAATCGTATATTTATATGCTCAAAATAATATTAGAGTGAATGAAAAATTATGTCTCAAATTTAACTCATTGATAAGGAAAAATAGTGTTGTTTTTTGTTTGTCCTACATGAAAAACTAAAAATACTTGGAATTATACAACATTTATTTTTCTATAAAAATAAGCTTGTATTGCATAAAGGCTATTTTTAAGTGTGCTCACATGAAGTGCAAATCCTCAAATGTCTGGCACCAAAATTTTGAACTACAATTGCGGGCCCCCAAATTCTGCATCCATGAATGTTGTTCTACAGGCAACCCAACCACCCACTACAACCAAACCACCATAAATACCCAATGTCCAAAAGCATCCAAATTTTAAGAAGTAAAGAAGAAAATGAAAAATGAAAAATGAAAAATGAAAAATGAAAAGTAAAATAAAAAATAGAAGACAATATAGAAGACTTCCTCCTTGGTGGATAGACTCGATAAGGTTCATACTATCCGGCTCACCTCTAGAGCCACAAGTAGTGTGATACGAGAAAATTTTGTTTAAAAAAAATTAATCTCTAAGTATAATTATTTTTGAAAATATTTTTTACCCAATCAAAAGATTTCAAAAAAGAGTTACAAAAATGACAGAGTTTTTATACTTCAATTTCTTAAAGAAACAAAGAAAGATAATAGGTATTTATAGAAAAAAATCTCCAAGCACCGTGATGCTTGAGAACTGCTTGAGGCACTTTTGTGGACCACCTCAGAAAGGTATGTGGGAGTTACAGTGAGCCCACAACGAGGTCTAATGGTAAAAAAAATGAACAAAATAACATCGCCAAACTCTCGTTGACCTTTTGCTAATCACCTCGGTAAGCCACTGGCAAGACCTCTGCAAGGTCCCTAGAGAACCACCAAAAAGTAGTGTTTTCAAGGCAAAATCTCACCAAATAAAAAGCCATAACACCCACCAACTCAAGAAAATAAATACAAGTAAAAAAATTTTAATATGCAATTTATATACTCTTAACCATCCCGTGGTGTGTGTATTATACAAACATACAATAATGTAAAGATCTATGCGAGTGTGTGTATTATTAATCACAAGTAAAGAACCTTACATAGAGGTAGATAAAACAGACTTTGTGTTTTGCACATGGGAATGCCAACAAAGACTCAAAAGGACTTACAGAACTTACTTGACTTACAATCTCTCCATTTGAATTTCTGTGGAAAAGCATTGCATAACTTATACCAGGCAAGCATCAAACACAACACATTCATGCAAGATGACCTAACGAAGTTCATTTCAATGAACAAACTCTGACACAAACAAGACACTCCCAACATACCTACAATCCAAGTGTCTTCGTCTTGTATTGCTCCATCTATCTTCATGAATCAAAACATCCGTCTTGAGGTTAACTCAAGCTTCAAGTGAGCTACAAGATCCAAAACTACACCTGTAACCTACACACACAAAACAAACACATACCCATGAATGTATCATATAGATCTATGTGTAGTCTAACAAACAACTCTCGTGTTACCCCTACACAGGTACACACCGATAGGTAAACACACATAGTCAAATAAAACTCCCTCTAACTTCATACAACACTCCCTCTAAATGCACGCACGTCAGATAAAAAATGTGATGCAAATCTACACTCACATTCCACATAATGTAAAAAGACAAATGTAAACACGTTGTGCAACATACAAAATTTTTTCCCTTTTTGAAACAAAAAGCCAAATGAACACCCCTATATGAGGAAGAAAAGGCATATAATATGCAATAATACTATATACTCATGCAACACAAGCAGAGAGAAAATAAAGCATAAGTAAAAGAAACAGAAGAAAAGAAAGACATAAAGACAACAAAGTCAAAAATAAAAGCCGGCCCGCAAGGCAACAATTACAACTCAATGAGAGAGGCAGATACCAATATTCTTTTTCAAAGTTTCAAATCTGAGAGAGTCTAAAGATTTTCTGAACAAATTAGCTAACTGTTGATCAGTACATGTTCAAATATTGACCTGAAGGTCGTCATGCACGTTTAACATGTCAACCTTTAGCCCATTTGGTTAACCTCAACAAACACCATCTAGTCCGAATCTATCATGCTCGACTGAACCGAGGACAAGTCCGATCCCATTACTGATTATATTTAATGTCATATATGTTTTTATGTATAATTACACATGTACCTCCATTAAAAATGTAACACCTATAAATACTCAATAAAAAACCATTAAGCCACCAGCATTTAACACATCATTGATTGCTTTCTCTACTCTTTCTCTACTATCTCTCTTAAACCTGATCTATCTCTCAACATTTTGACTCCCAGTGTGGGGCTCAAGACAAAAAGACACACCAATTTGCTTTGATCACCTTCAATTCTAAGATCAGATCAAGTTCTTACAATAATCTCACCAAGATAATGAATAAGACCTAACCCTAAAATCTTGATCGACGACATGGTTGGAACCAGAGCTGTAGATCACAATCGACCTGATGTTAGTGATGAGCATGTCAAACCAGATGTACTTGAGGGAATAGCTGAGGTAGAATACCTTACTTTCAATAAATCTCAAGAGCAATTGTTGCGACAACTCTTAGACATGTAAAAATTAATGGAAGAAATGAAGAATGAGATGAGGAAGGAAAATCTCGAGCTAAGAAGGCAAGTAGAAGTACTGTCTGGCGGATTTATAAAACCGTAAGACAACGAGACTATACGAAATATGGGAGCTAGTGTTGATGAAAGAGATGACGAGGTTGAACGAATCATTGCAGAACATGAAAGAGAATCCAGCAACCAGATGGCCCGTAACAGTGATATGATGGACCCTAAGAATACTTCGAAAGACAACAAGTTCACAACCTAGAAAGAGCAAGTTAGTCTAGCCCTAGAAGAACAACTGATATGGCAGAATAAAGTAACAGCACTGGAGGAGCAGGTTAAAAGGCAAAGCGCGGGAAGAGCTTAGTTAGATCTAGAAAAGATCTACAAGCAATTGTTCAAGTCGCCCTTTTCCAAAGAAATTGAGTTGAGTGAACCTCCGGAGAAATTTACCCCTCCTAAATGCCTGAGCTACAAAGGAACCAAAGACCCTATAGCTCATATGCTCCTCTTCAAGACGACCATGGCTCCTATCAGCATGCCTCGTGAAAAAAGGGAGGCGAAAGCATTCGATCTTTTACTGATTTGGTTAAACTCTTCGTCACTAACTATTCCAGCAACAAACCCTTGAAAAAAGAGCCTTATCATTTATTTTCGCTCACCCAGGGAACATAGGAGTCTGTCGAGGCATACATGAAAAGATTCTGGGAAGAAAAAATAGAAATTTAAGATTGCCTTGACTCAATAGCCGTGCAGGCATTTCAACGAGATGTTCAAAGAAATTCCAGGTTGTTTGTTGAACTTACTAAAACAACGCCACAGACCTTGGAGGAAGCTTATGAAGAAGGAAGGAAATTCTTCAATATTGAAAGAGAATTAAGGTCAAATGGAAGTGAGAGCTCGACTTTTGGTCACACTCTCAAAGGGAAAGAAAAATGCAAACTTAGTCTTGACTGAGGCAGGATGAGCAGCAGTTCTATGCAAAAAAGTGCATTGGGCCCGTCATTCAGGAAGAAAAATAGCTGGATAAGAAATGCCCAGCCTTGGGGTAGATCTTTGTCACCCTTTAGAGGACCTCCTCTGCGAGTAAGCTTGATCGAGGCTATACTCGAAATGGAATGTGAGCAAAATGTAAGATGGCCACAACAAATGAGGACATTAGGAAGGGATACCGCTAAATGGTGTGCATTCCACAAAGTCATCAGTCACGAAACCCATGACTGCAGACATTTGAAAAAGGAGCTGGAAGATTTTCTTTCGAAGGGTATTTAAGACATTTGGTCAACGAAAACGTAAAAGTGCCAGTCCTCGTCAACAAGGGAGCAAGCCTATTTTTCCCACATCACAATCGAGCAACAAAAATACTCACACAAATAGACCATACAATGCCAACCACATCAGAACAATATACTCAATACATGGAGGACAGGGGTATGGCAGAGATTCAAACAATACCTGAAAAAGATATGCCCAAGCTGTGATTAATCATGAAAGGCTCGAAATCTGCAAAAGGTGGGTCAAAATTGGAAGCAATCGTGTTTAACGAGGAAGATGAAGCCTCTAGCCCATACGAAGACCCCCTGGTCATCACATTGAAAGTAAGCTCATGTATTGTTTGCCGAATACTTGTTGATACCGGTAGTTCAGTTGACCTGCTCTTTCTGTCCACTCTACACGCTATAGGATTGGGTACCGAAGACATGATTAACAAAGAAATGCCCTTGATAGGGTTCAACAATAGCACTTCCTATGCACTGGGCACTATCAAGCTGCCTGTTGATGCCCCGGGATCAATGGTAATTTCCAACTTTGGGGTCGTCGATTGTCCTGCTCGCTACAACATAAACTTGGGACAACCTTGGATCCACAAAATGAGAGCAATTTCCTCAATATATCACCAAGTCGTGAAATACCCCACTAATAACGGTGTTCTCAAAGTTTGAGGAGATCAAGGTAAAGCTCGGAGTTGTTACAATGCAACAATGAAAGGAATTCAAACCAAATAGCAACTACAAAATAATCTGGTTAACATGTCTCAGAAACATGGTAACCGAGTAGGGGTCATCAACTCTAACAAAGTCAAATTAATTCATCTAAAGGAAGGGAGTGATCAGATATTAAGAGTGAGTGCCGATCTACCGAAAGAATACAAATACAACCTCGTCTCCTTCTAAAGAAGTAATATTGTCATCTTTGCTTGGAAGTCGAAAGACATGCTCGGAATAGACCAGGGATTCATCACCCACCAGTTAAATGTTGATCCCAAAAGGAAGCCCATCCAACAAAAGAAGGGAAAGTTTCCCAAAAAGAAAAACGAGGTCATTAAAGCACAAGTGGATACTTTTATTCGCACGAACGTCATAAGAGAGGTGCGTTACCCCACTTAGCTCTCAAATGTTGTCCTCGTAAAAAATTCGAATGGAGAGCCAAGAATGTGTGTCGTATTCACCAACCTAAATGACACTTGTCTAAAGGACTGCTATCCATTGCCAAGTATTAGATCAATTGGTGGATGCTACCTCGGGCTACGGTTTGATGAGCTTATTGGATGCATACTCGAGATATCATCAAATTCATATAGACAAAGAGGATGAAGAAAAAATGTCCTTCATCACCGAGGCAGGTACTTTTTGCTATAATAGAATGCCTTTTGGCCTAAAAAATGCAAGTGTGACGTACCAACGGATGGTAAATTATATGTTCAAGCCTATGCTCGGAAAGAACATGGAAGTATATGTTGATGATATGGTTGTTAAAATGACGAATAAGAACAAACACATCAAAGACCTAGTAGAGGCATTCAGTATCATGAGGCAGTACAAGATGAAGTTGAACACGAGAATATGTACTTTTGGGGTCAAAGACGAAAGGTTCTTAGGGTATCTAGTATCAGCCTAGGTAATTGAAGCAATCCTAACAAAATAAAGGCATTGCTCGACATGAAACCACCCACGAATTTGAAAGGGATTGAACAACTTAACGAGAGGATTACAACCCTCAATCGTTTCATTTGAAGATGTATAGACAAATGCATGTCATTTTTCAAACTTTTGAGAAAAAACACCACTTTATTTTGGAACGAAGAATGTGACATGGCATTCACAAAGATCAAAGATTACCTTGGGTGTTCCCCGGTCCTCGTGAGCCCATCGAAAAATGAAATTTTGTACCTCTACCTAGCGGTCACAACACAAACTATTAGCGCTGTTCTCTTGGTCAATCGTGAAAATATACAACACCCCGTGTATAATGTGAACCAAATTCTGACCGAAGCACAATGATAGTATCCAATGTTAGAGAAACTGGCTTTTGCTCTCAAATTAGCAACAAAGAAGTTGTGGCACTACGTTGGAGCCCACACTGTCATTATTCTTACCTCTACTTCATTGAAAATTGTGTTTTCTATGCCCGATGCAACTGGTAGGTTGGCGAACATATCTATCAAACTGGGAGAATTGACATCAAGTTTCGACCCTGAAAATCCATGAAAGCTCAAGCAGTCGCAAAATTTGTAGCTGAGTTTACCGAGTGCCCAGAAAAATCACAGGGGTCAGAGATCAATGAGATTGAGAATTGCTAAGAAAATATGCTTGATAAATGGCGCGCCTGTGTTGATGGGGCCAATAAATTTAAAGGAGCAGGCATCGGAGTTGTCATTACTGTTCCAGAGGGAAACATTTATGATTACTCCGTCAGAATAGCATTTTAAGTTACCAATAATGTGGCCGAGTACAAGGCTACAATTTTCAGTGTTATGACTTCCAAAAAGCTCGGTGCTATAAAATTGGACCTACTTAGTGACTCGAGTCTCATTGTTAATCAATTCTCGGGCTCGTTCGAAACCAAAGATGATAAGATGAAGAGGTACCTAGAAAGACTAAAACTGGAATGTCGTGATCTTGAAGAAATATAGGTTCAACAATTATCCAGAAGTAACAATAGTCATGCCGATGCATTAGCAACTCTGCCTTCCTTACACAATACATGCGAAAGTAGAGTCATCAATGTTACCATACTGTCTGACTGACGAGTCTCTCCCGTATGAGAAAAAGAAAAGTTGAGAAATTTTTGTTAAGAATGTCAATTATTTTATACGAAATGGGTTGATGTACAAAAAAAAATGCCCACGGGTCCTGGATTATTATGTGTCAACAAACTATTTGTGAAGCAAATCCTCAAAGAAGCACACAAAAGAGAATGTGGGTCACATTTCGAGGTTCGTAAGTTGTCGTAAAGTATAATGCGACAAGGATACTACTGGCCAACTGTGTTGGCTAATTGTACGAAGTTTTCTCAATGTTGTGACAAATGTCAGCCTTTTGACCCGCTCACTCATACCGCGGCGACCCATATGATCGGAGTCATAAGTTCATGGCCTTTCTACAAATGAGGATTGGATATTGTCATACCCTTACCACAAGCAATCAGACAAAAGGTTTCTATTGGTCACCACAGATTATTTTACTACAAGGATTGAGGGGAAGGCCTTAAGTCGTATTCGTGAAACCGAGATCATCAACTTCCTTTAGAAGTCCATAATTTGCGGATTCAGTCTTCCTAGAGAATTGGTTACCGATAACGGGAAATAATTTGTTGGACAAAAGGTAAAAGACTTCGCTCTGAAATATAGAATAAAGCTCAACCATTCTTCACCCTATTACCCACAAGCTAATGGTCAAGCTGAGGCCTTAAATAAGTTAATACTCACTCTCTTGAAGAAAAAGCTTGCATCGGTGAAAGGAAAATGGGTCAAAGAATTGCCCAGTGTATTATGATCAATCCGAACTAGCCCCCGAGAAGCTACAAATGAATCCCCTTTTGTTTTGGTCTATGGGACAGAAGCTGTAATACCCACATAAGTTATTTTTCCCACACCTCAATTCGGTATTAATGAAGAGTAGAACAGTTCGGAACAAATGCTAGATTTAGTTTTATCTAAGGAGTATCGAAGTAAAGCTATGTTACTAATAGAAGATAACAAACAAAAAGTTGCCACCTTTTACTACAAAGCAGTCTGATTCAAAGCATTTGCAATAAAAAACTGGGTCTTACGGAGAGTCCTCCCTAGTCATAAGGAATGGAAGGTCGGTAAATTGGGGGCAAACTGGGAAGGCCCGTACCAAATCGAAGACAACACACTTGGAGGTGCTTTTGTCCTTAAACGCCCTACATGCAAAATGGAATCTCAAAGTTGGAATGCTAAACTTCTAAAGAAGTATTATTTCTAGTTTTCATTTGACGTAATTTTAAAGCGCAATTTGTGGCAAGCATTTTGTAATGAACACAATGTTTCTATTATGTAACTAATGAACGTACATTTGCATGCAAAAACATGTCGTTTCCCTTTTTTTGCAGATATATGATTAGGCCGTATGAGTTGATCGCCTACGCTCATAAGCGGCCAGGTAGAACGCTCGATCCCACCCTTCGAGCCACGAGAGGCTGGCATTGTCCAGCTTCGAGAAGATGAGTATCTACGATTAGGCATGCGAGTTGACCGCCTGTACTTATAAGTATCCAGTCATAACGCTCGAGCCCACCCTTCAGCCATGAGAGGATGGCATTGTCCAAGTCCAGGCTGATGAAGAACTACAATTAGCTGCTCGAGTTGATCGCCTTTGCTCATAAGCAGAACGCTCGGGCCTACCATTCCAGCCACGAGAGACTGGCATTATCCAGCTCCAGGTCGATGAGAATCTACGATTATGCCGCGTGAGTTGATGACCTGTGCTTATAAGCAGCCAGGAAGAACCCGGCCCACCTTCCAGCCACAAGAGGGTAGTATTGTCCAGGTTCGGGCTGATGAGGATATTCAATTAGGCCACATGAGTTGATCGCTTGTGCTCTTAAGCAGCCAAGCATAACGCTCAGGCCTACCCTTTGAGCCACGAGAAGCTAGCATTATCTAGCTCCGGGCCGATGAGGACCTATATTTGTGATTAATTAAAAAAAATCTTATTAATTTTTAATACCACAGTACAAATGGAAAAGTGACCACACAAAATGAATACATGCTCCAAACTCTCACACACCGTCTTTTACATGCCACTTAACCGTTTTAATGACCAAGCTACGTTCTTGTCCCTTAGTTTCGGTCGAATGAACGGATACAATTTAGCTTGTACTGCATTCAAATAGTCTAATATGGAGCGGTGAGCTGCCTCGCCCATTATTTCACCATCTTCTAACATTTTTTCCAACTTTAAGGTCGACTGCATAATGTCAAGGAACACATCTTCTCCACGTTTCAATTATGCATCGACCCACGATGACTCCTCTTCAATTATGTCGGCCTTTTCCCTCAAAACATGTTCGTGATGTGTTCCGCGGGCTACAAGAGTGCAGGTTGAAGCAGGTAATAAAATCGTGACCATCAAAAGACTAAAAGCAGATCATGACAAAGAATTTGAAAACTCCAAATATGCCGATTTTTGCAAAGAACATGTCATTTCTCATAAGTTCTCTTCACCTATCACACCACAATAGAATGGAGTCGTAGAAAGAAAGAATAGAATACTTCAAGAGATGGCTAGAGTAATGCTACAAGCAAAAGGAGTTCCCAAAAGATTTTGGGCTGAGACTGTAAGTACTACCTGTCACATTATAAATTGTGTTTATCTCTGTCTAGGTACGAACCAAACATCCTATGAGATATGGAGAGGTAAGAAACCAAACTTAAAATACATGCATGTCTTTGGTAGTAAGTGTTATATTCTTAGAAATCGAGAAAAACTGGGTAAGTTTGATCCTAGAAGTGATAAAGGTATTTTTGTAAGATATTCCTTAAATAGTAAAGCCTTCAGAGTCTATAACTGTAGAACTAACATTATAATGGAATCCATAAATGTTGTTTTAGACGATGTAGGTAAATAGGTTACTGCTGACAAATTTGCTGATGAAGGAAATGTTAGGGACCCTCAAACTATGCTCTTGAGTGTCATTGATGAAACAAAGGATGAAGAACTTAAAGAAAAAGAGGAGAAGAAAGAAAACAAACAAACATGCACATCAAAAAATCATCCTCTTGATAACATAATTGGAGATCCTGAGGCAAACATGATAACAAGGAGTCAACAAATAAGTGAGGTAAGTCACCTATGCTATATCTCCCAATTTGAAACCAAAAATGTAAATGAAGCCCTTAAGGATGAACATTGGATAAATGCCATGCAGGATGAATTAGCTCAATTTGTTAGAAATAATGTTTGGGAATTAGTACTGAAACCTAAAGATAAAAATATTATAGGAACTAAATGGGTGTTTAAAAACAAATCTAATGAGCATGACATTGTTGTTAGAAATAAGGCTAGATTGGTTCCTCAAGGCTACACTCAAATAGAAGGAGTTGACTTTGATAAAATGTTTGCACCTGTAGCTAGATTAGAGTCAATTAGGATTCTACTTGCTATTGCTTGTTTCATGAAATTTAAACTCTATCAAATGGATGTTAAGTCCGCCTTTCTAAATGGTCTTTTAAATGAAGAAGTGTTTGTAGAACAACCGAAAGGTTTTGTTGATCCCAAATCACGTTTATAAACTCAACAAAGCACTTTATTGATACGAACCGGAACCCCTCCCAAAGATGGCCCGACACTAGCCTAGGATCGTGCCATGAAAGGGACCTCAAAATAGTGCAAAGTGGCATGCAACATAAAAAAACAAGCATGCAAGCACAAAGAAATGGAGAAGACAAGTGCAAGAGGCAAATCCAAAAATTGGAGCTGCGCCGCGGCATGGGTTTTGTGCGCCGCGGCACAAGAGTTTCTGTTTTTGGACGAAGGGCTTGCCAAGTATGCTCGCCGCGGCATGGCAATTGGGCGCCGCGGCACAAGGCATTCTGTTTTGAGGCATGAGACAACATGCGCATTGCGGCATGAAAATGTGGCGCCGCAGCAAGGGGCAATCTGTGTTGGCACGAAGACACAAGAGCGCCGCGGCATGAGATTCCATGCGCCGCGGCATGACGAGGACACATGCAGTCGTGCGCGCGCTGACACGCCCAGTCTGTGCGCTGACACGGACAAGCGCGCTTGACACGCCAGACCTGTGCGCAAGCCCCGAATGTGCACGCCACAGCATGAAGATTTGTACGCCGCGGCATGGCTACGCGTAAGGAAGACAGAACCAGGCGCGCTGCGGCATGACTATCTCCCCGCCGCGGCACAGATTCAAATTGTTGTAATTTTGGGCCATTGGATCCAAATCAATGGCTAGGATTTCTTTTGCATTTTTTTAGGTTTTCATTTGTAACTATATATACTTGTAGCAACTGCCCATTGTGGGATAGATGAAAATTTTAATGAAATGAAAATATTTTGAAGGGATTTCAAAATTGAGAGCACAAGTGCTTCTCTTGTTCTTCTTGAAACTTATCAAAGGAATTTGCGACTCTTTGTGGCGTTTCGCCTCGTCTCAATTCGTGGTGCATATATCCATGCTTGGAGGTGAGTTCTAGCAACCCAAAAGTCTAGTATATTTCGTAGAATTTGCGTGCTAATATTGGTATCGGGTCTCGGTCCGTATTTCTTGTGGTTACCAAGCCACGTGACTTGGGGGTCATAGGAATCATGTCGCGCGGTTCGCGTCATTTATGGTTTGAAACAGGCCCCTAGAGCCTGGTATGAGAGACTTACCAACTATCTTTTGAACAATGAATTTGTTCGAGGGGGAGTTGACAAGACCCTCTTTGTTAAAAGACGCACAAACGATATCTTTATTGCCCAAATCTATGTGGATGATATAGTCTTTGGATCAACCTGTAACTCAATGGTGGACGACTTTGTACATGTTATGTCTAATGAATTTGAAATGTCCGATGAATTTGAAATGTCCATGGTAGGAGAATTAAATTTCTTTCTCGGTTGGCAAATCAAACAGTCACATGATAGCATATTTATCTCACAAACCAAGTATGCATGCAACCTTGTAAAGAGATTTGGCCTTGAATCTAGCAAGCCTTTAAGAACCCTTTTAGGCACCAGTACAAAAATTACAAAGGATACTCAAGGAAAAAGCATTGATCAAACCCTCTATAGGAGTATCATAGGTAGTCTACTTTACCTTACTGCTAGTAGACCTTATATATGCTTTAGTGTTGGTGTGTGTGCTCTCTATCAAGCTGATCCTAAAGAATCCCACCTAGAAAATGTGAAAAGAATAATAAGGTATATATCAGGAACGAGTAATTATGGTATAAGCTTTATTGCTGACACTACTTGTGAAGTAAATGGCTATATAGATGCCGATTGGGCTAGAAATCAGAACGATAGAAAAAGCACATCTGGTGGTTGCTTCTACATTAGAAACAATCTAGTATCTTGGCACAATAAGAAACAAAATTCCATCTCACTTTCTACAACTGAGGTGGAAGACATTGCTGCAGGAAGCTCCTGCACACAAATGCTTTGGATGAAAAACATGCTCAAAGACTACGATCAAAATCAAGGTACAATGCCCTTATACTGTGATAATTCTAGTGCAATATGCATCTCTAAGAATCCAGTTCAACACTCCAGAATAAAGCACATAGATATTAGGCATCACTTCATTCGAGAGTTGGTTGAAGACAAGGTAATCACACTTGAATTTCTACCTATTGAAAGACAGCTAAGCTGATATGTTTACCAAAGTTGTGGACACCCAAAGATTTGAGTTGCTTAAGAGTGCCTTGGGAATTTCACCCTCAACCTAGATCTCCAATACCTCTCTTTCCTTATTTTCTAGTTAATTTAAAATTTAAAAAAAAAAAAAAAAGGAATCAATTATTTCATCATTAATTGTGTTGACAACATGTAAGGACTATGTTAATTTATCACACTCACACACACACACACACAAGGTCTATGAATAAGTCTTACATGCCATCTCATGATAGTCAGTTTTCTCTTACACAAATTGAAGACTCTCTAAAGTAGGATCCTTCACCTCATTTACTTAAATTTCGATATACCCTAAGAGAATACTATAATTGAGGACTACCAACTACGATGTGTGATTCTAACGTAGTGAGCGAAAAGAGCTACCTCATACATAGTGTGAAAGTCATCTTTTATGGTGAAATACGCATGTAACATGATTGTGAAGAATCTTCTCAGAAAAATAAACAAAAAAAGGAGGATAAGAATGATCCTTGTTGCACAAAAAGAAAATCCATTCTACATTTCACCATCCTTCCATTTCAAGAAAATCCAAATTTTTCAAAAAATTTCAGATTTGCCCCATTTTTCTAAAAATTTACAGTTTTGCCCCTCTCCTACAATCTGATCCTGAAGACTCCCCGATGCACTTAGACTTCTAGGAATGCCTCCACCGTCACCGGACCTCACAATGAATGCGTTCTTCATTCCGACGGTGCACAAAGGTACAAACTCTTTTGTTCTCATCCAATATCTATTGAACGCAAAATTATCCCTGAAGATTTTCATGAGCTAGGAATTACTAGAAATTGATGGAATTGGGATGGCTTCGTCTGTTTAATCTTGATCAAATAGGTTACCAAAATTTGGTTCGGGAATTCTATGCAAACATATCCTTAACTATAAGTGACCTAGGTTTTTAACAGAATCAGGTGTATGTTCGGGGTCAATTTATACCGTTTATTGTAGATATCATCAATCACCTTTTAGGTATCCATCCTGTCCAAAACCCTAATTTTGATTTACTAGAAATGTCTGATGATGAATATAATGCTGAAATGGGGATTCAGAATACTCGGGTTGTAAGTCCAGGAAAGTTTAGTCAGTACAGCCTAAAACCCTTTTATAGGGCTCTAAACCTTCTCATTAGTGTCAATATCATCCAAAGGAAACATACTACTGAGTTCTGTGCTATTATAGCCAAACTCATGTACTGCATTGACATCGACAAATCCGTTACCATTGGTCAAATCATTTATAAGTAGATAATGGCTAGGTCTCGTCACCACCAGAAGAATGTTGCATTACCTCATGCTTGCTTAATCTCACTACTTCTTCATGAGGCCGGTATCACCTTTGGACATAATGAACCTAAGCTTGATGGACTTGGACCAATCAATAAATCTTTACTTTTAAAGTCCAACACCCTTTCAATGGCCAACTTGGCCAAGTGTGGTCTTCATCCACAGCTCACTGAGGAGCACGAAGATGAACCAATGGATATCCCCCCACCACAAGACCAATCCGCTGTCAGACCATCTAGGTCTCAACCTGTGGATTCTATTACTTTACACAGTGATGTTGCCTATCTTGGGGAACAATTGGATATATTAAATAATAACATGGAATCAATGAACTCCAGACAAATTGCTTTTGAGAATGAAATGTAAACAAAAGTAAGAGCCATACGCACCGACATCACTGCCCTCTCTGAACAATTCATAAACTTTCACGTAGACCTCCAAGTGTTCTCAAGCGACATCAGAGATTTCATGAACTTTCACTGTGGTGCTCCACCTCCATCTTAGTTTCTCTTTCTTTATTGTTTTATTTTTATTTTATTTCTTCCTTTTTTTTTTCTTTGAATTGCTTATTGTTCGGTTCAAGCTTTTCTTATTTTGGATGTTGTGTTTAATTGTTCTTGTTTTGTTATTTCTGGTTTTCTTTGGCCTTTCTTTTCACAAAAAGGAGGAGTAGATATTCACACATGTTTTATTTTCGGTCTTATGATATCTCCTATGCCATGATTGCTATATTAAACTTTTACATGATTTATTACTGCTGGCTGCTTAATACAATGCCTGAGCAAGCATATGTTTTTTCTTTGTTGTTATAACTCATGATAAGCAGCATCAAAGCAAAGGCGTCTACTAAGGAAGCTACATCATCCTAGATTAGTTCCACTATGGAAATTAGGATTAAATTGTATTTATTTATCTTTTGAGTGAACTTGTGTGAGAGAGTGTTTTGTCCCACGAAAATGTCCAAAGGGGGAGTTTGTGAGGTCCACGAGTGTTGGCAGTTTCGCGAACATAATTTTCATATTGTATTGTTTTAGTTATTAGGACTCCTCCCAACGAGTTTCAAGATATCATAGCTCTCATAGTGGTTACAACAATTTAACGACTAATATTCAGGTAACCTGCATACATATATAAGTGCATTTTATATAGGCTTTTGTTTGAATAATTTATGATATTCTGAACGACTTTTATGAGCCTTTTTAAATAGCAGGATCGATCCCTCCTTGAGATGGATCGATCCCATATAGATCCTCCCTTGCTGTGTAAAATTGAACGATGAGTTTTACTGAGCTGGATCAATCCCTTATGGTTGGATCAATCCCATTTCAATCCTCAACCGATCGTGTTCAATTTGCGCAATTTATTTTTGAGGTTTGGAGAGATGGATCGATCCCCCCTTAGACAGATCGATCCCTCTATAGATTGGATCGATCCCCATGTGTGTTGGATCGATCCAAAGTCTCGTTGGTGTAACTTTTTTAATTGTCGGATCGATCCCCCTCCATGCCAGATCGATCCCGCCGCCTGTAATTAGATTTTACACGCAATTTTTAATCCTAATTAACCCTCAATTACTAATTATATTTTGACATATTAGCAAGTGACATATTCCTATCAGGATTCCACAATACATTACAGTTTGCTTATAAATAGAAGTCCATGCGCTTGATTAAATTACACTTGCTGATTTTATGATTCATGTGCTAGGTTTAGATTCATCTCTCTATATTCTTCATCTATGCTATTTCATGCCTACTTCATCTATTGATCTTTGATCTGTTATATTTGCATAAATACGTTATATTTGAGCCTATTTAATATATCGTGAATTATTGAATATGGATCTGTGTTTAAACCATATTTGTTTTAGATTTTTAATTTGCTTCTAGTTTCATCTAGTTATCTGACTGAAGCATTTGATAGGACTGTTCATTGCATTAGTCCATCTAGAACACGCATTACACTTATGTAATTTGTGCTAACCTTTCAGGTTGTTCCGTGAACGTGTTCAAGAGCTTGAGAAGAATTCTTCGAAACGTTGGTCCAAATCCATTCACCTACCTTGAAGAGACTTTGAAGAAAAGAGCAATGGCTCGTAAGTAGAGTATACAGGGGCTTTATCACTATAAGGGAAGTCTAAGACCTCTTGTACTTGAATATTTATTTTTTTCATAGTGGACAGGTTAGGTGGTCCCTGTGTACCGATGGTTTTCTTCTTAGGTCATGTTAACCTATATTATTTTCACCTAAAAATTTGTGTGTCATCTTTTCTTTATTTTTGCAATTATTTCGTAACTGCATGCCTGGATGCTATTATTAGTTTAGAAATTAAAATTAGCCATAATTGTTACAAATAAGCTATTCACCCCCCCTCCCTCTAGGCTTATTAGGTCCATAACTTAGAACTTTCAATAATGCTATATCAATCACTAATTAAAAGAATATGAAAAAAGAAGAGAATAACTTTTCAATTCAATTTAGATTTTATGAGAACATATAATCAAGTTCTTATCTTTTTAGGTTTGTGCAAACAAAACAAATAGCATGGTTGAAAAAACAAAGAAAATAAAATGATAAAAAAACAGAACATACAAACTGGTTAAAAATGACATACATCAATGAACATAAAAAAAAAAAAAAAAAAGTTTGATATGGTGTGTTAGAATTTTTTAGAATATATAATAAATTTTTTATTTCTTTAGGTTTGTGCAAACAAAACAAATAGCAAGGTTGAGAAAATATAAAAGAAAATAAAATATAAAAAGACATAACATATAGACTTGTTAAAATGGACATATACATCAATGAACATGAAAAAGAAAACAAAAGTTTGATATAGTGTGTCAGGATTTTTGAGTGCCAACAATTTATTCAATTGTGTTTGAACTATCATCAATTTCCTTCCAAAATTACACTAGTGCATAAAATCATAAGCTTAGTACTAATTATAAAAAACTTACGTGGACTTGTCTTGTTTTCTCATTTATCCATCCTTTTTGAGGTTTGTTGTGGGTGTCATGCCATAAGTCAATCAATGATTGAATCTGGCCATCTTTTCCCTATATACACACACAATAAAATTATATCAAAATTACAAACAATGAAAGTGTTTTATCATACAGTCCATGACAAATTTAATAATTAGATAGTTACATTGTCAATTGCATGTCTACAATATGGTTTTGATCCTACTCGATGGGGGTGTTGTTGTTTTTACCTATTTGTCTTATTTTTTTCAACGTCCTGAACAAAGAAAAAATAAAGATATTATATCAAATAAGTTGCAAAACTTATGTTTAAAATTTGAAATTACATGTACTTTATTCATTAAATGAAATAAAAAAGAGGTAGAATTAAAGCTTATTATTGCAATAAAATGGGTAGGTTGCTATATATAAGGTAATCTAAGTATGGCAATTGCAAGACCATAATACGAAGTATTACAAAATAAGAAAAATTAATAACATGTATTTTAAATATTTCCAAATATTATAATTGTTTATCAATATCAATGGATCACATAGATATCAAATTTTACTATGAAATGTGGATCAGCCCATTGTTCGCAAAACCATTCTCAATCTGCTTGAGAGAGGTTATCTTCACATGGGTTGATTTTCAAACAAAAGGTAACGAGTATGAAGCTCACACCAAAATTGACGAAATGATGTTGCAGTGATCTTCTCTATACGTGTATAAATAGTTGGATCCCTATAGTCTAATTGAAACCATTGGTGCAACTCAAACATAATTTAGAAAATAAGAAACAAATGTTATGTAGAAAAGTTAAGGCAAGACTTGTTTGTAGTGAGAAAAAAATTTAAGTGTACACCTTTAAAGCTAAACAACACTTTTTCTTCTCATCATCACCGTCTTTCTTTCACTTCATGCAACGAATCGGTGCATGAGTTCCTGCAACCATTCCAACTTTGGATGAAAATTTTGCTGCATTAGATCTGGGACCAATAGGGTGTGAGAAGCCATCAAGCTAGTGAAGATGTAGCTTAGAGTTCTCATTCCATGGCTAAGTCCCAAAAGGTGTAGAAACACCAACAGTCTTTCCAAGTTTTTTTCGAATTGTGGTGGCTGCAAAATTTTAAAAGAATATCAATTTAAGTAATATTTTGCAAGAGGTTCCTGCACAATTGCATTACTTGCTAGAACAAAATTCATATGCAATTTTCTATGACACTTTTACATATTTAAAATAAAAACAATATATAACCTATTGAACTAGATAACAAGCTATATTCAGGACTTACGAAAAAAAAAGTGGAAAGTAAAAACAAAGAGAGAAAAAAAATGCATTTGTATTTGTGAAGCTAGAAACATAATACACAAAATTGGGAATAATTTCAGTAAACCTGCAACATCATTTGGAAATGGAGTATGATCAACATATGGTGTAGAGTTTGTTAATATTATAGATTTAATAGGTCACTTGCTTTGTTTGACAAGAGGCATAATGATCTACAATATAAAATATAACAAGTTATAAAAATTTATTACAAATTAAATTATTAAATAATTAATAATTCATGTATACAACTAATAAAGCAAAATTTCTTACTTTTATCGACTAATTTCCTCTTCATTTAAGAGTTCTTCCTCACTTATTTGTATTGTTTCAAAATAGTTGTCACTATCCTTCCAAATAAAGTCATCTAATTTTTTGTTTATTTTAATAGTTAAGTTTGGGGCTAATATTTTAACTTCAGGCACATCACATCTTTTAAATTGAATAATTAAATCCAAGTCTTCAACTATTAAATGTACATTAGATGACTTAGTAATTTGATAAGTATTATCATCAATATATTTATTATTGCTTTGAACCTCCAAAACATTCCAAAGATGACGATGTTGCTCTTTTTGTATAACTCTCCAACTACCACCATTTTTAATATCAAGAAGATAAAACACTTGTTGTACTTGTGTAGCAAGTATAAATAGGTCATCTTCATACCATTTTTTTTTATTTTGATGCATGTCAAGTGATAGTTAGAAAGTATGTTTTTCTTTTTTGGGTTAGTGTTAAACCACACACATTTAAACACAAACATACATCTACCTCTTAGAAATTTAACTCCATGATTTTATCCAACACACCATAAAAATCTATGTCACAACCTTCATGTGTGCCTGTACCATAATCCTAATATTTTGAGTGGTCATTTTGTCATCACAATGAATTGTGCGATATCATACACCATTTACAATGCATCCACTATAGTAACCCTCCTCAATAGGTCCGTGAGCTAAGGAGCTAAATTCATCAATAAAATTCGGATCATCATAAGATGGTTGTATCTTACTTTGAAATCAAGATATGAAAGTTGACTCTTGCCATTTTGCAACCTTATCATCTAATAACCCTTGAGGTTGAAACTTTTCTATGCTCCCTAAAAGTTGTAAAATTTATGAGTTACAATTTTTTATTATAGTGAAATTTAATTTCAATATTTAATTAGATACTTACTCTATATAAGGTTCTAATTCTTCACAATTGAGAATATACCAATGCATCATGTTGTTTGTATTCTCGAATAATAATGACACATGTTTTCCCCCTAAAGCAAATACTTGTTGGCAAAATACAAAAAGTTTGTTTGGATTTTCTCCTCGATTATCATCATTACGTACTGACCTTATGAACCTAGTTTCAATCCCATCCAAATATATAGAACAAAATATTAATGCCTCATTGACCATGTACCCTTCTGCAATACAACCTTCTAGTCGAGCTTTATTTCGAACATATTTCTTTAACTTTCCCAAATATCTTTCAAAAGAATACATCTATCTTGAGTTTACTAAACCAACTAACTTCGCTTCTAATGGCAAATGAATTGCTATATGGACCATCACATCAATGAATGCAGGAGGAAATATTCTTTCCAATTTACATAAGATGAATATTTTTTCTTTTTCTAGCTTCTCTAGGTCTTTAACATATAGTGTTTTGGCACACAATTGTTGAAAAAAATTACCCAACTCAACTAAAACATCGCAAACCTTTTTTTTCTGCTAAGCAACCTCGAATGCCAATTAGGATTAGTCTCTATAACATAACATGAGAATTATAACTCTTTAATCCAAACACTTTACCATCTTCAACACTAACATTTCTTGAAATGTTATCTACATATCCATAAGAAAATTTGAAGATTTTAAGAACGAGCAAAAAGAATTTCTTTCAAGCACACTAAGAATAAAACTAGTAGCCAGCTTATACCACTTATCATTCCTTAACATCAAATGCAAATCACTTCTAATACCCAAATCTTGTAAATCTAATCAAGCTTTATTTGTGTATTTTGTTTTCTTATCAATGTTTAGGAATGTTCCCATCACAGAATCATAAATGTTTTTTTCCATGTTCATTACGTCAAGATTGTGTCTCAACTTTAATTTAGACTAGTAGTCCAAATCAAAAAATATGATTTTCTTAGTCCAATTAAGGTTTTCAAATGCACGTTTTTTCTGTATCCCATAGCATTAGTGTTCTTGCCAAAAGGAGCATGTTAAATACAACAAAGTTGTTCCAGAACATCATCACTAGATAACAATTTTGGAGGGTCTCGAGTTTCTCGAGTTCCATCAAATTCCCCATCTCAACGCATTGCATTACTTTTAGTCAAATATCGACGATGTCCAATATAGCCAGTTTTATTTCTCAAGCTAACATATGATGCATCTTCATTACAAACTGGACACGCCTTATACCCTTTAGGACTCCACTTTGAAATATTTTCATATGCTAGAAAATTATTAATTGTCCAAAGAATTGCTGCTCACAATTGAAACATCTTCATATTTAAGACATCATATGTTTGAATTCCATCAGACCACAAATCCTTAAGCTCCTCTAATTAGTGTTTGCAAATACACATCAATATCTCTTCCAGGTGCTTTAGGTCCAGGAATCAGTATTGACATTATTGTGTATGGTTGTTTCATCATTTTCCATGGAGAAATATTATATGGTACAAGAAGTATAGGCCACATACTATATGCATTACTCATGTTACCAAATGGGTTGATCCATTAGTCGCTAATCCCAACCTAATATTCCTAGGATTAGAAGCAAATGAAGGATAGTTCTCATCAAAAGATTTCGATGATTTGGAGTCAGCTGAATGCCTCAACACTCCTTTTGTCTTTAGTCTTTTCCCCTTATGCCATTTCATTGTTGATGTTGTATGGCGTGAATGGTACAACCTTTGAAGTTTAGGCTTTAAAGGAAAATATTGCAACACCTTTTGAGGTACCTTTTTTCTCTTACTTTTTGACTCTATATCTTACCTCACCACAAATTAGGCATTTATCAGCATCTTGGTATTGTTTCCAAAACAAAACACATCATATTTACAAGCATGGATGGAAATATAACCGAGTCCCATTCCTCTCATCATTTTCTTGGCCTTATAGAATAAGGTAGAAAAATTGGAACCTATAGGTAAGGCTTGTTGCAATAGTTGGAAATGTCAAAAGACTTGTTACTCCAATTATTCTTCACTTTTACGTGCATTAGCTTCAGCATGGTTACTATAATTAACCTTAATCTCAGAAGAGTTATTAATTCTTCTTATTTCATGGTAAATTTGTCTTAGCATCTGCCATCTTTTTATATAGAACTCCTCAGGATTAAACTCTTTTCGGATAAAGCTTTTGGTCGAGAAACTTCTCTTTTAGTATTTACTAATCCAAGTTTAATAAAATGATAAGGACTTACTGGTGTTTCTTGGTTTCAATCCATTATTAAACTGAAAAATCTTAAATAAATTGGTTTTTTTCCTTTTGAAATTTTTGATAGATTTTTTGAAATTTTTGGGAAAATAACTTAGTTGCTTTAAATCATTTCTAGATATAAATTTTCTATTAATCCAACATGGAATGACCTATAAACAAACACTGAATCAACTCCTTTTAAGATGTTAAATTTACTACCTAGTAGAAAATCTTTTTCTATGGTATAAAATTTCATATCATCAAAATGTTCTTCAGTAGTTTTTCTAACTAAATTGTATAAACTTAACCATTATTATTTTGTTAGATTCATATACCTTTCTCTTTCTTCTTTTGAGGAATTATTTGTTACTTCCTTAAAAATTATTAGTCTTAAAATCTTTCCGAGGTTTCTTAATCTACAAGTTCCTTCTGTTGTTGTTGTACTATTTAAAAATAATTTTTTATTATTTCTGTTGGTGATAATAATTTTGGAACTTTGTAATTAGTATAGCTTTTTTCTACTTCTATCCTGTTGGTAAAACCTTTGTGGATGATTCCACTAAATCATATTATTACTCTACTTGCTTCTGGCCAACTGGTGTACATTCCTGATTTTCGTCCATTGTATGCTACGTAAATCTTTTTTTAATCTTCTTTTTCAGCTTCATCTGCACAATTGATTTTTTTTTCTTTTCTGGGTTTTTATTAAACTCTGGATTATTACTACCAGTTTTCTCATTTTCTGTTTTTAAAATTTTAATTCCTTTATTTTCTATTTTATGTTGAAGATTTAACTTCTTTTCCCTTTGAATTTTTTATTTCTTTAGGTTTTTCTGAGTTAATCATAGTATATTTACTGTTTAAAGATTTTTTAAGATGAAATACCTCAAATTGATCTCTAAGGATCTTGATTTTAGTCTCTTGAATCAGTATTTTCTTTTCTTTGATCTTAATTTCTATGTCAAGAGGATCCATTTTTGTCATTAAAAACATAGTTAGAGATGCTAATTCTTTGGTCAAAGCATTGTTATACTATTTTTACTTCCTGACAAATGCTCTACATCAAATTTATAATGGTTAAACTATTGTTGTCATCTAATAAGTCTTCCTTGTTTATAGTTACTTGCAATATTAGTTCTTAAAAAATATCCAAAGTTTTTATTGTCAATTCTAACAATAAATTTTGAACTTATAACATACATTGCAAATTTCTAATAGCTTTTTTAACAGCTAGATATTCTTTTTCATTACTATAATAATTTAATTTAGGGCCTTGAAAAGACCATAAAGTAAATCTACAAAGATATTCATCTTTATCATCGATTTTTTCTTTTAATATTACTCTACAATATTCATGTGAAGCATTTGTTTTTATCATCTGGTCTTGGATGGTATAATGCTAGTAAATCTTTACTTGTACTTTTACTTTATCCATATATTTAGTGTCTTGATTAATCTACTGCCCAACATAATCTCTTTTAAGCTTTATTGTAATGACTTTATCATTTCTACTAATTTCTTTATATATGCTTTTGCATATGTTAATTATCCTAAAAATCTCTGAAATTGATTTTTACCTTTGATTATACTAGGAAAATTTTGTATGTTATTTAAAATATGGGGTTGTAGATGATGTTTTTCATCTTTTATTTTTAACCCTAAATATTCTATTTTTTGTTGAGCAATCAATTCTTTCTTTTCTGATAATATTATTCTAGATTTTTTATATTCTTGTAAAATATTAATAATGTCTAAATAATTATTTGATAATTAATTACATAATACAAATATATCATTTATGTATATAAAACAAAAATTGTTATATTTTTTGAAAATATTATCCATGTATCTTTGAGAAATACATGTTGTTTGTTTTAGTCTAAATGGAACAATTGTCCATTGGAATTGTCCTCGTGGGCAGCTAAATGCTGTTAATTTTTACCATTTATCATCAAGTCTTATTTGCCAAAATTTAATTTTATAATCAAAACTTGAAAAATACTTATTATCTTTAATGGTGATAATAATTGTTTTTTCTTTGGAATAAAATAACCATCATCAATAGTTTCTTTATTTAAAGCTTTTAAATTTATTACCATTATCTTTTTTCTCTTCTTTTCTTAGCTTATTTTTCTACTAAGAATGTTGGACTAGAATATGGTAAATTACTGAGAATAATTACTTTTAGTTTCAAAAGTTATTCAATTTATTTTTCAAATTTTTCTTGCTTTTGTAGAGTATAAATCATTAGTTTAACTCTTATGATCTTTAAAGGTTTTTTTTTTAATTTTATGTTTGCTATTTCATTAGACCTATTAATATTTAGATTTAATGAATTTTCATAACATACTATTTTTTAATAATTTTTTTATACCTGTTGAGAATTTATCTTCTTGTATTTCACTTAGAAAAGGATTTTGGTCAATCTTTATGTCTAAAGAAATATTTTTCTAAATATGACTTTTGTTTTTCTATATTTTTACCACATTTTCGCTTTTTATGCTGTAATGTAAAAGTTGGTGATGAAATAGTTAATGAATTCCTTATTTTTGATACATAGATGGTTTCTCCATCTATGATTGTCAGGCTTATGTTATCAAAATATTGGATAAATGATTGATATAAGTTTAAAAAAATATTTTCTAATAAAATGTCATCTCTAATTTCTTGTTGATGTATCGTAGGTATATAAAAAATTTATGCTCCCATTAATACATTTGTATATTTTAAGACTTTATTAAGTTTTATTGTATTATTATTTGCTATCCTAACTACTAATTCTTTTGATGATTGTTTCTAAGATTTTTCTGAAAATTCAAACTTACTAACTATACACATACTTGCACCTATGTTAATTATATGTATGTAAATGATAATTTTTATATCCTTTAAATTTTAATCATATTTTTATATATGTGCTATTTAGGTTTGTTTTACTTAATAGTTTATCAATTAATCAAAATCAAAGTCAAAGTCAAAATTAGATGTTTTTAAGTCTGTTATTTCTTCTTCAATTTCTTCTAATAGATACATATTACATGTATCATCTATATTAGATTTCTCTATTAGTTCAAAGTCCATCTTAAAAGCTTCTTCTAAAATTTTTGTTTTATGGGAAAATTTCTTTATAAATTATTTCTTATGTTGAAGCCTATTAAAACATTCATTTGTATAATATCCTTCTTCATTGCATATCCAGCATCTACTTTTCTTTTCTCTTGATGGACAATAATTTTTCTTTTCAAGTATATTATATTTTCTTCTTTTAAAATATCTTTACTTATAAGGTCCTCTATCATATCTTCTTTTATATTTTTGAAAATTTTGTTTCCTAAATTTAGAGCTTTTGAACTTTCTGAATTTCCTATATTTATTATAAGATGGTCTTATGTTACAACCATATTTTTTTTACATTCTAAAATCTCTTGAATCATAACAGATTTTATCATTTTCTCTTATTTGTTTAGATTCTTTTCTTTCTTGACATTTTACTATTATCCAACTTTTTAGACTTCTTATTCTTTCTCTTAACATATCAGGTATTGTTTCTCTATTTTATCCTTGTGTCATAGTTTTAGCTAATATTTCAGGTAATTTTTTAAAAAAAAAAAATCTTATAAGTTTCTTGTATAGAATGTAGTACTTTATGATAATACATTTCGTACTCATATATAAAAGAATCTATATAACACATATTACATATTTTCATATTTGCTAAATGCCATTTAGCTTCAATTATTTCATTTTCACTAGATTCAGTAATGTTTCTTTGTTTATCTTCTTTAATGAATTTTTTATATATTTCATTCATTACATTGTTTAAGTATTCTCTTCTTGTTGTTGTATTTCCTTGCATCATTAAATTTTGTTGTTCTGTTAAATTTATAAACCAAATTTTTACATTTTTTGTCATTTTATAAGTTACTAAGACTCTATACGTTGAAGGGTTTGATTGTGTGATTTTAAAAGTTTATATAATTACACTCATTTTACTAGACCATTAATCTAAGGCTTTCTTTCTATCCCTTATGCAATCAAAATCTAAAATGTTAGATTTATAATTTTTATGAGGTCTAATTTCCGATAAAATACTTTCTCTAATATCCCAATATAAACCTTCTTCCATTTTAGGTTGTTGTTTTTTTCTATTAAAAGGTTCAAGTTCTCGTTATCTTTGTCTATTTCTTTCTTTTCTATGTGAGTCAGATGTTTCTCCTCTTTCTGGGATTGCTAATACGTGTTCCATGTGAATTCTTTGACTTATATTTTCTTCTTCAGATTCACTTTCAATAATTACTATCATATCATCATCTTCTTTATTTATACAAAGTTTTTCTTCATGATATTTTTCTAATTCTTCATTTGTTAGGGTTAACAAATTAATTAATTTTTCTATATCGTTATTTTTCAGGATTCATGAATTATTATTCTAGATTTTTTATGTATTTCATTATATTGTAATTATATCTTTAGATTTTTCATCTTTACTTTTATTTTTAGATATTAAAGCATCAAATCTTCTAAGAAGTTCTTCTTTTAATCATTTTAATAGATCAAATCTCAATTAATTTTCTCTTTGTATGTTATTAATATCTCTTTTTAATTCTATAATTTTTTTATACATATCTAATAATATTTTTTTTTATTTCTTGCACAATTTTAATATTCAATTCATATTTGATATCTATTTTTTATGCTAAATGAATTAAAGTTTTTATTATAAATATTTGGTTATTACATATGCTTGTTAAGTTATTATTTTTTCTAATTATATTCCTAATAATTCATCTTTTATCATAAGTTTTTAGTCTAACCTTATTTCATTCTATAAACGAATTCTTTTTACTTCTTCAATTTCTTATTTTACTTCTTCAATTTCTTCATTCTTTTTATTGATTTCTACCTAAGTGTATATAAACTTAATATTTTGTACATTACTCTTTCTTACTAGTATAAGATATTTTTCTTTAATATCGAAATTTCATTTATTAAGTACTTCATATTCTATTAATATTTCTAGTTTTTTTATTACTTCTCCCATTTTTTTTAAAATTTTATCTATTTCTATAAATTCGTTTTGTCTATATATTAAACTATTGTGACTGTTTGTTAATAAATATCCCCTTAGATAATGAATTAAAAATTGGTTGTTTTCATCTTTCATTAAATTTTCTCGTTCAAAGTCATAGGCTAGACTTAATAATTGGTTTAAGTTTTTATCATAGATATTAACAGAAAATTTAGGATATACTGTGAATTTTAATTTCTGGTCCCCTAAATTTTCATTAATCATTCATAATAAAGAATATTTTCTATTATTCTATTATCCAATAATGCTAATTTAATTTATGTATCTATTCATTCTCTGAAATGTACTTTTATTAACATTTGTATTCCTCCTAAATGAATGTATCTAATTTTTTCTTTATCTTTCTGAGAAATTTTTGATTATTTTTCATAATGATTTCTTTATCAATTAATGTTATATTAAATCTTCCTTTTGTATCTGCTATAGTAACACTCATTACCTTATTACTTATACCATAATATATTATATCTTTTTTTAAAATGATTTTCTTATTTTAAAAAATGATTCTTCCTTAAATTCATCTCTTTCTTTAAGATTTAACTTTAATTTTTGAATTTCTTTAAATTTCTTTCTGCTAAATATCATTTTTTGTAAAAAAAAAAAAAAAAACTTAAAATGTCTTGTATTTCTATAATTAATATTTTATATAGGTTGTTAAGAAAAATAATATGTCTATAAAGCTTACAAAGTTTTTATTATATTTTATAATACTTACATAAAAATTCTGTATCTTATAAATTATTAAAAAATAATATGATAAATTATTATAGCCAAAACTTTGTCGTTAATCAATTTATTAGATCCTTTCATTTTCTTGCTATTTCGAGTCTTTATTACGATTTATTGACCGAGTATAGCAACGAAATGCATCCAGGAGCAAATTTTTCAAAAGTCGCTTTACGACTTCGTTTTGCATATATAATTTTACAATTTTATCCTTTTGATAAGTCGCTTTATTACTAATCACTGATTTCCAGACTTTCCATTGCTCTTTATTTTTTCTACTATCGCTATCGCTATCATCCTCACTATCTGAACCTTCATCGACTTCGTCATCACTTTGCAGTTCGCTTGCATTAGCCAACGCTGAAACATCAAAATCGTAAGCTACACAGTAAACAAAAAATTAAAACATGATAAAAAATTCTCAATAAAATTACTGAGTATTGATTAGGAGAAGAAGAACCTGCAAAACGCTGTTACAGTAGCAAGATTGAGTTATGTTGAAATTACTTTGAAATTTTAAAATCTTTAGCAAAAGACCAGTTATGTTGGAAAACAATGAAATAAAGATGAACTCACTTTGTCTGGGTATCCAGCCTTAACAATGACTGTTTTGAGCAATTCAAGACCTTCCTTGTTTTCCTGGGTTTAGACAAAAAATTATGTGAATAAAATTATGAGAAGAAGGATCCATAAACCAAAGCTCTGTTATTTTGTTTATTGAATGAAACTGCTTGTAAGTGAGAGATCTGAGGATAATGAGAGCGATATAGTTGGAGAGCTCAAAGACAAATAACGGGAAATTGGAAATAGAATAAGTGGGGTAATTGTTTACATAGTATGTAAATAGATTTACATACTATGTAAATCAGTTTACATAGTATGTAAACTGATTTACATACTATGTAAATTATTTTACATACTATGTAAACCAATTTACATACTATGTAAACTAATTTACATACCATTTGGTTCAGTCCAATGAGGCTCATACAATTCAATTCCAAGACTCTGCCGAACCAAACAACAGTTTAGCCAATTTGGCAGAGTACCCATCTGCAAAAGAACAAGCTTGGAGTCCAATATCAACTTTGATTCCAACATTGATTGCAATTGGGGACTGGTGGCTTGTTGGACATTGTGTACTGTAAACACTTCCAACTTTGTTGGAGTGGTTAGCTTATTATGTTATGTGTTAGAGTTCTATTTGTTCTTGTTTGAATAAATTATAACAAGGAGTCAACTGAAGGAAGCTACTGCAACTTGGTTGATGCCTTCTCTTTTCCTTTCAGGTGAAAAGTTTGTACTTTGTATGCTGCTCTATGAACTTATGATGCATTCCACTTTTTTTCTTACATGTATGATTTTGAATTTTCTAATTTCTATTATCTATGACTACCATTGTATAAAAGCTTTTAAGTTAAAAGTGAGAGCCTACAGTTTAGTACACTGAAGTCCACGCACCTACTCTTTCTTGAGTCTAGCTATCATCATCTATGCCTTCTTTTGTTTTCTTTTCGTTTCGAATTGGAAAAATAAATCACTTCAAGGTCACAATTCCAAATACCTTTCCCCTCCCCCCTTTAAAAATAAATAAATAAGAAATTTCACAATGTATGTAAATCAGTTTACATACTATGTAAACTGATTTACATACTATGTAAATCAGTATGTAAATGTATGTAAACTAGTTTACATAGTATGTAAACTGATTTACATACTATGTAAACCAGTATGTAAATGTATGTAAACCAGTATGTAAACTAATTTACATACCTGTATGTATACTCTGTTTTGCTTAGCAAAAACAGAGTACAACCAAAGATAGTATGAGAAATGATTTACTCTGTTTTCCCTTATCCAAAGAATGAAAAATGATTCTCACAAAGTATTTTTATTTACTACAAGACATCAAATTAATTTTCTAATTTCTTTTGACTGGAGGCGATCAAAGCTTTTAAGTTAAAAGTGAGATAGTAAACTGTAGGCTCTCACTTTTAACTTAAAAGCTTTGATCGCCTCCAGTCAAAAGAAATTAGAAAATTAATTCGCAAAAGAAATATAAATAATTTGCTAATAACATTTGAGTCCAATTTATAAATAACTTGGTTAAAAGTAATTTAATTTTATTATACTCTTAAAAGTTTGAAGCTGAGGAAATTTGAGAATGAAAATGGAGTTTGGGAATTGAAGTTATTCGATACCATAAATAGTATATATAATATGTAAACTTATTTACATATTGATATATTGGTATGTAAATTTATTTACATACTGATATATTGGTATGTAAATCATTTTACATATTATGTAAACTGATTTACATACTATGTAAATCATTTTACATACTGATATTACATATCACATAATTAAGGATATTTTTGTAATTTAGTTAATTTTAATGTAATTAAAATTCACAATTTTGATCCTATTATTGCTAATTTTGAAAAATTTAATTTTTTAACTAAATGCATGCTATTTAGACAAATAGCTCATTTATTACGCCTTTATTATAACAAAAAGATAGGAGAGGCCTCATTGATTATATCTGGGCCTCGCGCGAGAACAATTGGATCTCAATAGACTTGCGCGCGTGATCAAATTTCTGAAATGTATAATTTGATAATTTATTTATTTTAAATTAAATGGTATATAATGAATCTCGAAATTCAAATACGTAAGAAGAATTTTTTTTTTTTTTTTTTTATTTAGAGAATGAATATGTAGAAGACTTAATTTTATCAATCAGACCGTCAAAATAACTACATAAATATAATATAACTATTAGTACTCATCGCAAAAATTGTATTAATATGAATATTAGCCACTTTGCTGAGCTATAACAGAAATAATTGAAGGAAACAATAATCACATTGCTTTCACAATGCATTTTTTTATAATAATAATAATAATAATTAGGAAAACGAATATTATTAACTCAAGAAACATTTATCTCTGAAAATATCCCGGAGAGTGTCAACGTACAAACTCTAAAATTGCATAATAAGCAATCAACAGTGGAAGCGAGACCATCATGCCGAAGATTACCCTGCCATTAGAGATTATAAACATATTAACAAATACCATATATTTTATTGCAAAATAAAAAATATACTATATGTTTTGTGACGAATCTCGCAAGATGTAAGGATATTTTTCGTGGGCCCCAACTCTTATAGGTCGTGCCCTGCCTATTTCACGAATGTCTTTCACCTTCCCCAACTCTCGAACCTGGGTCCTAACCCCTTCAGTACCATGCAGGAGTAGTCTAGATGGTACCAGCAATACTCTCTATATGGTCTTAAGGGGCTAAGACCTAGGTTCAAGTGCTGGAGAAGGTGAAAGAAATTCGTGAAACAGCCAGGGCACAACCTGTAAGAGCTAGGGCCCATGGTGATATTCATGAGTCCAGAGATGCTTCGCCGATGACAAAAAAGGTGTCTTTTGATGTTTTGAGACGAATCTCTTTACATGTAAGGATATTTTCATGGGCCCTAGCTCTTACAGGTCGTGCCCTGGCTGTTTCATGGATTTCTTTTGCTCTCCTCAACTCTCAAACTTGGGTTACTTTCAGATGGTACCAACTCTTCCCCTGCATGGTACTTAAGGGGCTAGGACCTAGGTTCGAGAGTTGGGGAGAGTGAAAAAAATTCATTAAACAGCCAAGGCATGACCTGTAAGAGCTGGGGCCCACGAAAATATCCTTACATGTAGCGAGATCTGTCTCAAAACACTATATATTAAGCGGTATAAAAAAATATATAGGAAAAACAACAAAAATAACATCCTCACAACTTATAATAATAAAAATAATATTCCTTGTATTCAAATCATATATTTTACCAACTACAAAAAGATTGTTACATGGTTTTTATTTAAACGCTATCCAATTAGATACCGCTCAAGTTGGACTAAGGTAGTTTAAACCCTGCTCAATATTGAACGTCGAATAGGATATTCAAATCATATATTTTTAATATTAAAAAAAGACTATTATATAATTTTTCTTGAACGTCATCCAAATTAAATTGAGAAAATTTAGACCCGTTTAATATTGAACATCATCTAATTGGACGTCGTTCAATGTTATTGGAGTATTATTTTTGTTATTATAAATTTTAGGTATGTTATTTTTGTAATTTTCAAAAAAAAAAAAAATTAGGCATATAAGACATTATTCAAAAATAGAAAAAATTATTCTTAATTATATATGTTCCTTAGTAGCTCGTATGGTTCTCTACTTCTCTCTCCCTATCTTTTTTTTCCTCCGCGTTTTGATTAATCATTGACGTATAACACTTGCAACAATCCAACTAGCTAGAATATGAAATAACGAACCTCATTCTTGTCCTTTTGCGTCACCTCTTGGCTCTGATTTAGGTGATAATGGGTCGGTTCAACTTCAATTTAAATAAACTCACCCGTTTTTTATTAGGACAATTTTGTTACGTAACTTTAAATTATTCATAAAGAGAGTGATTTATAGTCCGTTTTTTAATATAATTTGGCTTACATGGGTATTATCTGTTAAAGACCCAAACTATTTACCCATTTTGATCACTATTCCATATTAAAATAACAAAAAAATATGTCAAAGGATCCAAACCCATACCAATAGCGACAGACCCAGTATTCAAAGTATGGGTTATGCCCAGTCCCGTTTTGTAATCCAAATTAGCTCATTTCCAACTGTATGCCGAATGAGTCGGCCGGTACCAACACTTGAAATGATGGTCAATGTTATGCTTTGAAGAAAACTTTAGGACTATAAAATAGTACTTTTAAATATGTATTTAAATGAATATTATTTTTTTAAAAATAGTTCATTTGAGTTTAAACTGAATACTCATAAAATAAAAAGTAAAAATGCTCTTTTTTTTTTTTTTTTTTTTTTTTTGTGATAAAAACTGCTCATTTTCTTTCAAGTATATATAAATTGAGAACAAGCAACTTACGCAGTGCTAAGTACTTCTGCATGTAGTCCGTATTCTTTGGCAAATATAAATGATGTGATGGATTGTGGTAATGCTGCCTGCAACATGGTACAATAAAACGATTAATTTCTACAAGATTTGCAATTTTTTTTTAATTATGAATAAAAGTTGAATTTTTTTTTTTTTCCATCTCTTTGTAAGCTCCTTCATTTAAATAATTAATTAAAAGGTAAAACACTTAAATTCCTACCAAAAAGAAAATTAAGCACTATATATGAAAAGAAAACGACAAAGTTGTTATAAATCTCAAATAATAGAGAGTAGTATTATTTATAAATATAATTGAATTCATATAATTATATTAAATAAAATATTATTATGTCTATCGTAATTATAACATACAATATTAGTGCTCTTATAAAAACAACATAGAAGCAATATCATGACCGAATTTAAATAAAAGCACACCTCCCCTCCCAAAAAAGAAGAGAATATAAAATTTTATTTTTAATCTTTTTAAAATTAAAAAATATATATATATACATTTATTTTCCTTATAACTTAATGAATATATGTTTTTTAGTAAAAAAATAAACATATAATTTTTATTAAAAAATTAAAAATAAAATCAATTAAATATCTTAATCATATAATTTTTAACATAGTTTTGATTTGCCCATAACTAGATAAGGACTAGTCAGATTACAAATGAATGGAAGTAGCACACTAAAATAAGTTTACAATACAACATGCAAAGTTTTGTTTTACTTTAAACACGAAATAATGATACTTAATATTAAATCACTAAGTCACATATTCGTGTAAACCACATAATTTCCCATCACTTAATTTCCATGAATTCTTTACCTTATATAAATATATCGAGTATGTATATCAGCTCATGTTCGACCTCATTAAGCTTCAACATAAGCTATAAATAATTTTTTTACCTAAAACAACTAACTTCATAAGCCCGCTAATACAACTCATGCTACACCACACTATAATCATTTCTTTTTAAAATAAAATGTACTTGTTATAATTTAAACTTGTAATTTGATGACGATCGAGAAATACGTTTATATAATGGTTATATTAACACGTAATAGAACAAATTAGTCTTAAATCCTTATGTTTTATGAAAAAGAAAGAATAATCCTAGGCAATATCAATGACTATGACATATGAAACACACTATAATTTCACCATAGTCTTCTTGAGTAGCTCCTATATAAGTAATTGTAAAGTTGATGAAAAGAATAAAATAATAGAGTACCTGAATAATAGCAACGCGCAAAACATCACCATGTAAACCCACAGCAATAGAGCCAATAGCCATAGCTGCTGGTCCAGCTATAAACCTCAAAACCATCCCAACCACAGTTAAACTTACACCACATGCTATCAACTTTTCTTGAAGCGCCATGAATATCCCTGCAAATTTATTTATTTTATTATTTAATAATATATCAACTTCAAGTAAATAACTACACATACATAAATAATAATAATAAACATGTATGTATAGGCTCAAATATTAACATAACATATACATGGCCTTTATCTCAAACGTAATCATATTTGTTAATTAATTTACTACAAAAACTCTTCTTCTTTTTGTTAAATAATTAATTACCACTAATTAAAATAAGACTTTATTTCAATTAATTAATTAATTACCACTAATTAAAATAAGACTTTTTGTGTTGTTCTTACGACCGCACATTAATTAAGAGTAGAAACCTTTAAATAAACATACAAATAATTATATACTATGTACACACCCATTAAGTACTATGTCTAATTAGTTCATAAACAACAAAATTAACTATTTTTTCAAATTATCAAATCAGAATACATTAATAAATATATTTGTATATATAAGATATTACATTTGTTAATGTTTTGATTAATTGTATTATTATATTCTAGGGAATTTTTGGAACACTCACGTAATAATAGGGTAAATATGCACTATGACACTTACCCAAGCTAAACATGGTAGTTCCTGCACCAGCTTTTGACATTATCAAAATAGAACCCTCCATGATGCTTGGCATTGTTAAATTCCACCTGCATATATATATGTATATATGTGTGTGCATTTATACATCTTTAAAAGGATTTATTATTATTAATTAATTAAACTCCAGAATTATATATTAAAATCGTCAATTAATTAATAAATACATCAGTCATATTGATAAGATTTGAGGTCATAACAAACATATATAAGCTAACCGATCATGTTATTTTTGTATGAATTAAAGTACAAACTCTACTTTAGTTTGTACATAATGATTAATATTTAATTATATGTACGTAAAATTTAATGATATGTACATAATTAACCATGCATGCTTTATTGGCTAACTAATTGCAATCAAATAATATGTTACATTACATGTACCTGCTTGAAACAAAAGCCCAAGCAATACCAACGAAAACTGCATAAGAATTAGGATTCATAGCAAGTTTAAGCCACACAACTTTCATCAAGTACCAAAAAGATGGACTACTGCTCCTCATCACCTCCGAGCTCCCCTCTAAATCTTTCTCCTGCTCAACCACTCCCGACCGATCCCCTGACGAATCGTTGCTTGTGTTTGAAGAAATGACAATTCCGGCTCGTCGGAATTCCAAGACAAACAAGAGAATAGTGAGCCATATGATAGCCTGAACAACTGAGGATTGAACAACAAGATCAACAGCAAGTTGACCATACATGGCTTTAATTAAGGGAACTCCAACAACAAGAGAATTGGTTAAAGTACACAAAGAAAAGCTAGTAATTGACCAACAATAGCTTCCTTTGCTACTACACTTAGCCCACAAACCAAGCACTACCACGATTATGACCTTTGAAATAACATCTGCTACAATAAATAGATAGTTCCATTTAAAAGGATCTACATGGGCTGTGAACTCAAATGTAAAGAGTGGAAGTGCGAAGAAACAAACAAAACGATTTATTGCACCACACTGTTGAGGTGTAAATATTTTCCACCACCTAACAGAACCATAACCAAGAATTAGAGCAACATATAGAGGTACCATAGCTTCAACAACTTTGTAAACATCTCCCCAACCTATCATTTTTTTTTTTTAAATCAAAATATTCAAATTAATAAAGGGCTTCTTTAGCTTACAGTTGATTTTCTCAAGTAATATTTGGAATAAATTAGATGTTTAAATGTACATGAACTATGTAGGGTATTTATATGCATGAAGTGCCACTGACAATTAATTAAAGCCAACTTCTCTTTTTGTTGTCTAGTGTCTTTGTCTACTTTAATATATTTTCTTTTCATTTTATTTATTTTTTTCATGAAGATAAAGCATATTATTAATTATTTCTTATAAATTCCTTTGTATTATTATTGCAGATATGGGTTAGTGGGTTTGTATGCGATTCTTAAACACTGACCTAAGTTTTTCTCATGCGACATATAGTGCTTGAAAATGTTATGTAGCTTTCAGCCTTGCACTAATTAAAAGACTTAGGTAGACTTCGTATTATCGTGTTCAGCAATCTTTTATAGAATAAGGAATGAGGTCCGGCATATATTATTCCACCCAACTTAGAGTGTATTGATTTTTTATTTTTTTAAGTAATTTTTTAACCAGATATATTTTGTAACAATTTTTTATTTTGATTTTTTACATTTATAAGAAATCACTATTAGAGTAAGGATGATTCACCAATCTTTAAAAAAGATAAATGAATAAGATTTCTAATTTATATTTTTTTTTTCATTTTAACCAAATATCTTTTTAAGAAATGAAATCAAGTCATATTACTTTTATTTATATAAGTATTGAAAAAATAATAATTAAAACTTCAAATTTGTAAATAATATCCACACAAAACACATTATTTTTTAAGTTTTTGAAAAAAATAAAAAATAAAAAGTATTACTAAATAATTTGTAGGTAATTTTTTATTTTTTTCGTAAACAAAACTAATTAAAAATTATTACCAAATACATTAGTGATTATTTTTACAAAAGAATTAAAAATCAAAATCGTTATCAAAGTAGAACTTAGCAAATTGGAAACTTCTGATTTTTCACTCCCTGTTTTCTAATTGTTATTTATATAGTCTTCCTCAACATATTTAACTATTAATAAAGTTGGTGCTTAAGAATTTATGATTTGGGAGCTTAGAGAATGACATTATCAAACACAATTAGGATAGCATGTTGTGAGGTCATTGAGTCGGTAAATGTATTATTTAAAAAAAAAAAAATTGAGTAAACAAAAATCACTAGAAAATTGTTCTGCCACCAACTATACACAAAAGCAACTAATATATCCTAAGTATAGGCATCAATTGTTTCTTTCAAAAAGGGGAAGGAAAAAAAAAAACAAAGAAGAAAGAAAGAAATAGCTGCCAATTATTAAAGTAAAAATAAAAATAAATGCGTAAGTAATTAAATAAATTAATTGCAAAAGAATTTGAAGCAATATTATATTCTGCAATAAACTGTTCTATGGCATAGAGTTCATTTTGAGACAATCGATCTCACATCAGGGTTCTGGGGATAGCCCTGTCTTTATTTGATACAGGATCGAAATGCTTACTGTTAAATGAAAATTATATGGAAGCTTTTCGATTTTCCATATATATGATGAACTCAAACTCCACGTATTATATTCCATTTTCTCTGGTTCCTATAAGATTGAAATATGCTTAAATTCTGAGGAAGATTTATCTTTAATGGTAGAGCTAGTTGCTGAGCCGATGTACTCTTCTTTTAATAATTGGATGGCTTCGAATTAACCTTCTCTCGAATATGTTTAAAACGAGTATAAGCAGAATATGTCTTTCTTATTGCTTACTAAATTTCAAATTTCAATCCATGGACATTCAAGGTTGCTCATTGTTGATTAGAGATGTCCTTTAGGTTTAGCTCGCCTAAATTTTATACGGGTCAAGTACAAACTCAAATCACTTATAAATGAGTGAGTTGTGCTTAACAGATTCTAAAGTAAAAATAAAAATAATATTTTTTAATTGTGTTTTTCTATAATAACATTATTGTAATTATAAAAATATTATCATTAATAAATACATTTTGTTAAATTAGCTCATTTAAGCTCCAGAGTTATGTAGGGTGGATTTTGTCGTCAATATTAAATAGGTCTAATTGTCGTCATTCAATTCTAATTGAACGGATAATATTGAACGTTTAATATTGAACGAGTCTAAATTATCGTCGTTCAATTTTAATTGAACACAGGGGTGCTAGTTTTGTTATTATATTTTTTAGGGGGTGTTAGTTTTGTTATTTTTCCGTGGATTTTTTCAACGTAGCAATTCATTATATTAACCTTAAATAAATTAAATTGAACTGCACATTATTAATGTTGTCAAATAATATTTCATTTTGAAAAGAAATTTACAATTGTTTCTTTTTTTATTCAGAATAATTAAATATGATTTAAATTAATCTTTACTACTATGCTAGTTGGTGGTTGACTCTTGGTTATAAAATTATTTTGGAAATTATCTCAAATAACATTTATAAAATTTAAAATATGAGGTGTCAAATTAGCTTCAGTGTCTCAACTTGCTTAAGTTCAACTTATTTTTAATGAATTGTAGCACAACTCAGCTCAGCTCATTTATAATTATATGTGAGTTAAACTGAGCAGCTGATTTAATTTTTTTTATTAAATTCATTTAAATTATTTAAAATATTTATTTAATTATTGAAAAGGAAAAAAACATATCTTATATTTTAACAAATAAGTATATGATTTTTTTTTAAAAAATAATATGAGCTTCTTTTTAAAAAAAAAAAAAAACTTCCAACTTTTTTGACAAATAATATAAACACTTTTTAAATAATATAACATGAGTTTTTTTTTTATTAACCTAAGTTTTTTTTTATAAATGTTTTTATGATTTTTTTAGTAATAACATAACCTGTTTTTAAATATTAATAATTTCAAATAAAATAAAAGTTATGTAAACCTTAAAATCATAAACCGTAAAATAAAATGAGCATAATTTTTTATGCAAAACTTAAAATCACCATCTGTAAAAATCTCCATAAACTTGACATATAGAGTTTTCTAATGGTACATGAAATTAATAATAATGTTTTTTGAAATTAGTACTAATTATATTTCAAAAATGAGTCAATGATAGATGGAATGATTTCTAATGATATATGAAAACATAACTTTCTATAAAAAGAAATTCGAAATTATACACTTCAAATTTTTTAAAAATCAATCTTTTGGAACTTTCTAATGGTACATGAAATGATTCATAATATTTTGTGAATTAGTACAATCTATATTTCAAAAATAATCTATTGAATCTGAACAATCTTTAATAAAATGAGCATAATTTTTTATAGAAAACTCAAAATCATAAATTGTAAAATTTCTTAAAACCTAGACTTTTAGAACTTTCTAATGGTTCATGAAATAATTCATAATATTTTATGAATTAGTAAAATTTATATATAAAAATGATCTACTGAATTTTAACAATCTTTAGTAAAAGAAACATAACTTTTTGTAGAAAACTCGAAATTATAATCTGAAAATTTCTTAAAAACTAGACTTCTGAAAATTTCTAATGGTATATAAAATGATTCAAAATGTTTTATGAATTAATACAGTTTATATTTTAAAAATGAGTTAAAAATTAATTTTCTGCTGAATTTGAACAATCTTTAATAAAATGAACATATCTTTTTATAGAAAACTTGAAATCATAAACCGTAAAATCTCTTAAAAACTAGACTTCTAAAATTTTTTAATGATATATTAAATGACTCATAATATTTTTTGATTTAGTACAGTTATATTTCAACAAATGAGTAAAAATATTCTACTAAATTTGAACAATCTTTAGTAAAATAAGTATAACGCTATTGTAAAAAACTAGAAATCATAAACCGTAATTATTTTTAGAAACTAGACTTCAAAAAATTTCTAATGATATATGACATGAATCATAATATTAATTTTTGAATTATTATAGTTTATGTTTCAAAAATGTTCATTAAAATTTAAACAATATTCAGTAAAATGAGCACAATTTATCTAGAAAATACAAAATTTTAGAACATAATATTCCTTATAAAGTAGACTCTTTAATATTGTCAATAATATTTGGATTCATTTATAAATTAATACAATTAAAATTTTAAAATTGTGTTAATGATCATCTGTTTAACCTCAATTATGTGGGTATGTTTTTTAAGTTATCATTGATCTTGAAATTCTATATTTATTAAAATAATCTAATATAAATTTAATTTTATCTTATCTTATTTAAAAAAAATAGTTTTTACTTTTTTTGTTTCTTATTTTGACTAATATTAGCATTTTTTTTTTCCATTTTGTATTTTGTAGTAATAATCAATAATTACATTTGATAAATTCTTTATTTTCTCTCTTATTTATTAATTTTTTAATTCAACATGTCTTTATCAAATGAGCTTAGTGACTTGCTCATGACTAAGTGAGCTGCTCATTTAAGCTCGTGTGCTGGACTTTTTAACTCATGAGCTCAATGCGCTGAGTTGAGATGAGCAACTCATTTGATATCTTATTCATAATAATAAACATAGCACCTCATCTTGAATTGAAAGTAGTATGACTTAATATTAATTGTATTATTTTTGTTGTCTAAATTTTAAGACTATTAATTTTGTGGTTTTCCTAATTATTTTTTTTATTGTCTCTAATTACAAGTAAAAGCTTAATGTGTTCAATGATTTCTTAGGTCATGATTGGTAATAATTTTAATTTATAATTAAATAATTAATTTTATAATTTTTAATTATTTTATAAAAATAATTAATAACATATTTGATAATAATTTCTACTTAGTGATTTTCATAAAAAGAAATCAAAAGTTATCTAGAAGTTGTTTGGTAACACTTTTTTTTTTTAAAAAAAAAAAACTTAAATTTTTTTTATTTTAAAACTTAAAATTTGTTGATTATTATTGATAAATTTTAAGTTTTTAATCATTTTTTTCAATATTTATACAAACAAAAATTATAAAATATTGTGTCCAACATCGGATAATAATGCAGAAGCATAAAATAAGAGTAATGAGCACTAACAAAATAATAAAAAATAATTAACACAATGGACATAAAATTTAATTTAAATGGTTCTGACTACTTAATCTACTACTGAGACCGACACTGAAAAATTTTATTATACTTGTTAAAGAGGAGTACAATTAATTAACTAAGTTACTCAAATCTTAAATATCTAATTACATTTAAATTAATCTCTCTCACTAAAATACCACAATAAATAAATCTGTCTTATCAATTTAACAAAAATAGATATAAACCAAAGCAATGATTAAAGTAATATTGCTATAGAAACCGAGAGGACGAAGAAGATATTTCACAATTGAGTGTCTCTGTAGCAAATGTGTCAAAATGATCTTTCACTGTATCCAACAAATTCTTCTTATTGTCCTGATGTATTTTGATAAGCCGAAGACCTCTTTTCAATGTTGCCGAAGATGCCTCTGATTGTTTCTGCCTCTAATCACTTTTAATTCCTTATTCACTTATATCATTTTACATATGTACTGGGTTCGTCAATGGAAATAAATCATTTGGGCCTTAATGTTTATAAGCCCATTACGTAGACTTAATTAGGAGTTTTGGAACAACACGTAATATAAAATTTAATTTATTCTTTATACAAAATGCTTGATAAAAATAAAAATGCCAAAATCTCATTTATTGATTTTTTTTAAAAAAAATATTCATAAATTACCTCATATTTTGATAATAATTTTTTAAAAATGTAAAAATTAGATTCAAACGTCGTTATTACACATACTTGGCAAAAAAAATCAAAAATAAGTTTGGGTCATTTTTGTATTTTGTTGGGACATTTTTCTTTTGGGAGTAAGTCAAAGAAATCAGTTCTTAGCAGCAGCAACAAAAAAAAAAAAGTTCAAAGAAATCAGTAGGGAAAAAAAAGGAATTAATTAGATATAAAGAAATATCGATTGCTTGAGTTGTTTGTTTACCTTTGTAGCATCAGTTTATTGTCATTACCTTTGAGGGGCAGAACAAATTTATACTAAAATCACCTCAAATGTCCCTACACTGAACAGATGCTAATTCTGACTATCTGTTGAGGTACAAAAGAACATTTCATCCTTTAGATGCTTAATGTTAACATTCTAATTGATATTATCCATCAGTTCATATAGAACATTTTTATCCTACTAAAACATGCAAGTCAGTTAGAAAAATATCTGTCTTAAGATGCCATTGCAGTTTTTTGTGATGTGAAATTCAGAACTCTTAACAATTTTCCATCTTAAAGAGAAACATAAACAGAGTAATTCCATAACAAGAATAACTCACAAATACAAATTAGCAAACAAAGAATTCGACCAAAAACAAAGTGAAAAAAGAATTGTGAAAAGAAACCAATTTTTGTTCTTAATTTTTTACTATTTTCAAACAATATGTGATAATGATTCGAGACGTAAAATGAAGGCGATCAAATTTACCTGATTTGCTCAATGTGCGCATGCTATTAATGAATTTATTTTGTTTAATGTAACTTTCTAAATTAAAAAAAGACAAGCACAGGAACGTCCATATATTAATATACACAAACCAACATAGTCCATAGAAAAATATTCCATAACTGTGCGGTTGTGAACATCACAAGTGTGAAGCGTCAAATTTCATGTCTTAGTTGAAGATTAGTTAGAATATTCATACAGGCATGTTTATGGATCCATTTGGAACCACTTCTCTTTTTAGTTGAAAGTGTTTTCAAGAGTATTTGGCATTTTCTATAAAAAATGCTTTCAAAATTTTGTAAACTCTTCTAAATGTCCTCAATAGAAAGAAGTCATTAATAGTGAAATAGAGTCAATTCTGTAAAATCACACTTAAAAACTAGTTGATTAACCTTTGAATAGTAAAACACTAGGGTTAGATGAATTTTCAAGAGAAAACATAAACTAGATAGATTAATTGAAAAGTACAAGGCCAATCTTGTACTTAAGGTTACACAATGACATTGACCTTGATTACTTTGATACATTGTCACCCGTAATGAGAATAACATCCATTAGGATAATAATTGTTATCGTAACTTTGCAAAATATTGAGATACATCAAATGAATGTAAAGACAGACTTTCTAAACGGATATTTAGATGAATAAATCTACATGAATTAACTCGAGGGTTTTTCTACCCCATGGCAAGAAGGAAATGCCTGTAAGTTGGTAAAGTCATTATATGGCCTAAAACAAGCACCAAAAATGGCATGAAAAGTTTGTTAATGTCATGAAAACAAATGAATTTAAAATCAATGAATATGATAAATATGTATATGTCAAGGACACTAAAGATGGCTTTGTCATCTTATGTTTTTATGTTGATGACATACTAATTGTAGGTAGTAATGACCAAATCTACCAAGAATATGTTGAACTCAAAGTTTGACATGAAAAACATGGGACCCACTGATCTAATTTTGGGAATTAAAAGGATATCAAGCGATGTCATTCTAAGTCAATGTCCTTATGTTGACAAGATACTTGAGAGGTTCAACAAAGGTGATTATGGAATTCTTAGAACACCAATAGATGTCAATCAACACTGATCCAAGAATAGAGATAAGAATGTGTCTCAACATAAATATTATAAAGTTATAGGAAGTTTGATATACTTGATGAGTTATATAAGACCAAACATAGCTTATGCTGTAAGTAAACTAAGTAGGTGTACCAGCGTTAAATAAGACCAGACATAGTTTACGTTGTAAGTAAACTAAGTAAGTATACCAACAATCTAGGATTTGATCATTGAAAAAATATTACTAAATTACTTAGATACTTAAGATTCACACATAGTTATGGTCTGCACTACATAAGATATCTAGTTGTATTAGAAGGATGTAGTAATGCAAATTAGATATTTGATATGAAAGACTCTAAGTCTACCAGTGGATATGTGTTCACACTAGGTGGTGCAAATGTGTTGTGAAAGTCCTTTAAACGGACATGCATAGCAAGATCAACAATGAAATTTGAATTTATTGCTTTGGATAAATGTGACGAAAAGGTCGAATGGCTACTTAATTTCATAGAGGATATTCTAAAGTGATCAAAGTCTGTGCCTGCAATTTGTATGCATTGTGATAGTTAATTTGTAATTATCAAGGCACAGAGCAATATATATAATAGTAAACCTCGACATATAAGTCGTAGACATAATAACATTAGATAACTACTCTTAACTAGGTTATCTCTATTGACTATATGAAGCCAAAAGATAACATAGCAGATTCGTTAATCAAAGGGTTAAATAGAAAGTTAGTTGAGACATCATCAAAGGGAATGAGACTAAAGCACATGAATGAATAAGACTTTGCAAAGGAATTATATTTGTAGTGCCAAGTTGTTCCATTGTTGGAATGACCTTTTAAGAAACCTATTCTTAGGGTTGCTCATCCATTTCCAGCTCATTAATCAGATTGTCCAAGATGCAACGTTCATAATCTATTCCTGTAAAGAAAATCACAAGTGTTAGATAAAAAGACGTGATTTTAAGGGATGACGAGTTAAATACATATCTTATAACCTAGAGATCCATTAGGATATTGCCTCCACACACCAAAACGAATAAAATGGACTGTGGTTAGAATCAATCTGTATGTTTCTCCTTTAATGTTATAACTTTGTATAAGTCGTATCTTTTCACGACCTACCTTAGAGAGGTTGTGAAACATCTCCTCTCCACAAGGTAAGGTGTTTAAAAACATTATATTCCATATTGACCTTACCCTAAAATGGGCTCCATCAACCCATATGTCCCCCCCATACACAAGTACTTATTTTTTCAACCAGGTTGATTATCGGGAAGTTTAAGTCTTAATCCTCAATTAGTTAAAGGGGAGAAGTAAGCTAGATTTTTGTTAAGATCGTTCTTTTTAACATTGTACATAGCTCTAATCTATGTTTCTTCAAGTTCAAAGCACAGTTCATTGGAAGCCACGGCCAAACTAAGCAATGTCCTCCAACCATTTGGGGTTTAATTAGGCTAGACATATATCAAACATGCATAAAAAAATGGGCCATTAGGAGTGGGATAGAGAACTTGAGGACAATTTTAAATGCCTCCTCATGGATTAATGTACCACCCTGTAGGCGGCTTGGAATCATCCCTCAGGTGTGAAGGAGTGGGAATTAGTCTGACTCGAGAAGGAACCTCATATCTCCTACGAATACAGTTTATGTCATTTTTCTTTAAAGTACTAGCAACCTTCTCGACCTAATGCTTTTCATTAGTTTGGTCTGTAGGGGTACCCTTAGGTTTAGTCTAATCCCTTTTCTTCTTAGGAGGTTTGTCAACACTGGCTAACACCTTAAAAAAGGGTACTAGGAGAGCTAGAAATACATCACAAGAGCCCGTGAATAGCGAGCCACTCCTATTTTCTACTGGACCTACAATGTGCAAACTAGTCCCAACCTCTGGGTTTGCGATCGTTTTTTCGAACGGCTGCAGAGTGCTTCATCTAACCTCAGACCTTCTTGACTCTACAAGTCATACTGAACAACCCCCAACATCTTCACCGTGGTCTTTGTTCAACAATGGGGTGTTGGGCTATTCGTGTGTGGATTGTTCTTTCCTAGCCATTTCCATTTTAGTAGTATTTGATTCAAGGAAAGTTACTTTGATTGAAGTAACGAGTTGATTTTCTTGAAATTTGTCTCTACAAACACAATAGACAAGTTAATTTTCTCTCAAAATTTATGATAAGAACCTAGTTGAAGATGTGAAAATGACATTTTTCACTACCACTACTTATATTAACTTGTCCTAGCATAGGGTTAAAACCCTAGAAGTTGAAGTGACTACTTAAAGGTTCAACTCCTAAAGTTGAAAGGTTTAATCTTTATTATTAGTTAGATATCCATCATCGTCAAACAGGCTTCAAAGAAGTACCAATGAATATTATTTTGAACCTATTATTTGTTAGTTTTTAATTATTTATTTCATAGTTTATTTCGGTATTACTTTGATTTGGAGGGATATTTTCATGTTTTGTAGGTTTAAGCAATGTGAATGAAATAGCGGAGTGAAGTGTTCAAAAAAAGGGGCTCAAAACGTAACCCTTACATTGTAGTTCATTTACTATGTAAAGGGGGTTAAATTAGAGCAGAAGAACGTAAGGCTTACGTAGGAATCAGCAAATATGTAAGGACCCTTACATGGCATTACAACATTGCACACCGCTGCAAAAGAAGTGTGTGCCGCTGCATGGGGCTCTCGGGTTGCATCCTAGGAAATTAGAAAAATATCGCGCGCCACAGCAAGGAAAATAGCACGCCGCGGTGAAAGGGTCCTTGTTTTAGTTCTCAGTCCAAAAAAACATAACGCATTGCGGTCCACGCACTCGGATTTCACTTAAACTCTCTTCCAACCCACACACTCACACAAACAAAAATCCTAACCTATAAATACATCATAAAAATCCTTCCTCTCAAGAACCAGTGAACAATAGCCGAAAAATATATTTTTTCACACATTTGAAAGAGAAATCACTCCATTAATATTACTCCATTGAAGCTCCATCAAAAATCTTGAACAAGTTGACCATCCAACATCAAGAATCTTATTTCAAGAGTGAAAGTGAGATATTTTATTGTTTGTAATTTCTTTTCTCTTTAGAACTCCTTAATACTTATTGTAATGGAAAACCTTGATTGAAATTTTGTTATTTAACGCTAAGCATTCTTTTTGTGTTGGATTTTAGGGATGTGACTATGAATGAATTATTATTTATGTGGTTTATTTTATGTTCATTGTTCTTAATATCTATATTCATTAATTGCTTTTGGCCAATTTAATTTATGAATATGTGAGAATATTTTAGGATTGAGCGTTAGGAATGCTATCTAAGTTCGATTGGGCATGTTTAAACATGAGCCTAATTTAAGTGCATTGACTTGTCTTAAATTAGGTGATTAAATTATTTTCCCTATGATTAATGCTAATTAGCTAATTAACTATCCGGATCAAAGAAGTTAACTAATTGATTAAGGAAAAATTGTCATTAATTTGGGATTTTTTAGGCTTAGTGAAATAGATCAATAAATTCTACTTTATATGCTTAATTGTGAAAACCACGTAAATTAATATATCTATGATTGGTTCACTAACTAATTTCCCACACTCGTTCATCATATTGTTTCGACTACGTTTTTCACTTGTTTTAAGGAATTATAATTTTAGCAACCGTTCTCAAAACCAACCCTTGTTAGAGTATTTAGGAGTTATTTTTGAAATTAATTTTTAGGAAACAATTAAAACTTTTTGAAAATCACAGCAATTTTTTGAGAGACCAACCTCAGAGTTATTTATCACTTAGTACGAGCGATTCGTACACTTGCGAGTATTTAAATTTGCACATCAAGTACCTCAAAAGCTCTAGAGCATTCCTTTACCTAGGTACAAGCTAAAGGAATGGGGGACTTATTGTTTGGTTGAATGGGTAATAAATCCATTGGTACCAACGACCCGACTTTGTGAGCCCATCTAAGGCTCGGTCCGTTTACTTTATTGGACACCATCATAAATAATGGACTCATGAAATCAATCGAATGGTCATGTGAACCAACGACCTAGGTGTTGTTGGTCTTTCTGTATGATATCGAGTTCATCTTAAGAGATAAGCAGGTCGTTATATACAAAGCATTGGTTGTTCGTCTATTAAGCCTAACATTGCGGTCATTTCAAGTTTAGTCAATCCTATCTTTAAAAATCATATCTTTGTCTGACAAACCTATCATCACTCAACTCGTATACATTTTTATGTCTAAATATATGTATGAACTACCATTGTAAAAAGGATCTGAAACATAAATACATTGTCCCTCTTGTGTTATGCTGTTTCTAAACAAAAGGTATTAGTGTGGTACGAATACTTTTCAAATTTAGAAAGATAGAAAAATGTATTTTATGAATTTTAATTACTTCATGAAGGACAAATCATAGTTAATTTAAAGACAAGAAAATCACAACATTATAACATGATGTTTAAGAAAAATCAAAGTGGCAATCTAAAATTAAGCCTTCTAAGCCATACGGAGTGAAGAGTCATATGAAAAACATCAAAAGGCTTAGCTGGTCTATTGAGCTCAAAATGTCTGCTCACTTGAATTACTCTCCTGTGTAATTGCAAGTACTTTCTATAAGGAACTGCTTTCAAAATGGTCTTAATTTCTGGTATCCTTTTAGGTGGTATTTGCACGGAAAACTTAGTCCAATCAAGAACATCATCAAACGGCAATGCATAATTATCAGAAATAAGCACAGGAACACAACCTTCATACATTGCCTCAACAACTCTTGGGCTAGCTACTTCTGATCCACTTGGACACAAGCAAAACTTAGTTTTTCCCATTAGTTCATGGTAGTTATACTTCTTTTTGTCAAGGTTTTCATACACTAAGACTTCATTATCCTTCTCTTTCCAATGCTCAAACAAAATGTTCCTTATGTCACCATGTGCCGCACCAGCAAAAAAGGCCAAAATTGGCCGCTTGTTGGGTGGTTGGCCAAATCTAGGCGGCCCAAGCTCATAAGCTTTTAGGTTATATTCTGGTAGTGAAACATCTCTTGTAGGCTTGAACCCTTCAGATTTGTTAGCATTGCATAACACTCTTATGAGGTTTGTGTAAAACTTGGGGTCTTCACGTGAAATTAATGGTGCCTGAAACCAGCATCAAAAGCAATACATCTTCAATTCTTAACCTTATGTTTTATATATAATTTAGTTTTTTAATTTTTAACCATTTTTTCTTAAATTAAAATTTCTTCAATTTTTGTAACATTCATGTGAGCTCTTCTTCGAACGATAATATATTTTTTCTATTAACAAAGGGCAAAATATGTTTTATGTATGGATAGCTGCAAACTTTCATACAAACTTTTGATTCGTTAAAATATGTTTAAAAACTTTCATCCATTTTGTCGATAAATCTAAAAAAAAATTACATGTGATTTTCAATTTCACTTCATATGTCATTTTTTATTATATTTATTATCATAATGAACAAAAATTAGATGTAAGTTGTAAATGCAACATGGACCATTCAATTATTTTTAACAAATTAAAAATTGGTGATAAATTTGCAGCCGATCCAATAAATTACTGACATAAAAAATAACTTACACGTGAAAAAAATAATGATGACACAATAATGAAACAAAAGAGCTTACCCAATCATGACACGAGACCATAAAATGATCTGACCCATTGCTTCTGTTCCAATATGGGTATTTATCAGCCACAACATGGATGTAATCGGTGAAAATACGGATCAATCGATGAAAAAAAGTCTCTTTGTGAGGTCTGAACTGGTAATCAGTGATCTTTGAAACGCTTAGAGGTAGAAAAAATGCATGGGCCTCCTCAGGCTGTTGAGCCATAAATGGGCTAGGCCCAGTTTCCATCTCAAATATGAACTGGCCCTCAATTGAATAGATGTAAAATGTTGGCCCATTATGAACCATTGGTACATCACCTTCTTTGTAGGTCCAGATCTTGAATCTCTTCACCATCTCAATATGACTCCTATGAAAACAAAAAAAAAGACTCCTATAAAAAATATTGCAATTATAACTTGTTTTAAAAGAAGACAACAAAAAGAAGACATAAAACTCATAAAATCCTTTAAGTATGGCCACTATCATCAGAATTGCTTATGGCCACTATTATCATAAGTGCTTATGGCCACTATTATCATAAGTGCTTCAAACCCAAAGAAGCCAGGTACAAATTGCATTCCCAAATAAGTTCATCACTTTTTCTTTTTTTGGAAAAGAATGAGTTCTCCACTATTTAGTCCTATTTTCGCCCAAGCATTCTAGAGAAATATGTTTCAATAATACATAAGTTTTTTTTTTTATGGAACGGCATTTGATATTATTTGAATTTCTGACTTGATACAAAAAATGATATATTTTATTGTCATATACTATATGTGTTTGTATGTGCTTAATACACAACAATTTAATTGCTTATTGAATCGCATTTAAGCATTTATGGTACATCATATCTTGTAAGTTTTTAGCATTAATGGGCTGCAATTATTGGATCAAATCAAATTGATAATAAGTTGCTGCATGATGATTGTGAAACAAATCAATTGGAATTACTTGTAAATGTAATGGTACTGAATATAGAATATATGGCTAAAACTAGAAAGAATTTATTTAATAAAAAAAAAAAAAACTAGAAAGAATTTCTTACCGTACGATTCTACTAACCCTATTTGTACGTAGCGCTAATTTAGTAGCAATGAAAGAGAAATTTTTTACCATAAAAATTACAGATAAGCAAATAAAATAAAATAAAAAATAAATATTTCACAAGGATAAATTGAAGAAAAAACATTGCAAAAAGTTTATATTTTCTACAAAAATTCAAACTCAAAACAATGAGAGAGAGTTAATTTGTCTTTTATGAAGATTGAAGAGTAATGAATAAATAAATTATAGCATGATAAAATTTAGTTATAATTTATCAAAATATATAGATATATATATATATATATATATATATTTTATGTTTTTAAGGATATTTTACTTCACTGGTTTTAATGGATTAATTAATCTTGACTTGTTTATCTAAAAATAATCTTTTATTTCAAACTATTTTATACAGGCAACAAAAAAAAAATTGAAGTAAATTTTAACAATACAAGATTATAGTCAAAACACGATATGATAACATAATATGAATAAAGTTAATTGATACAATTTATTACTCCTAATATTACTCTTTTTCATTTTAAATTACAGTTTTAAATCACACAAAACGATAAATTCCTAAATTTGTTTTTACCCCTTATTAGGACAAGATGATAAGTTGTCAATGAGTGAATAGAATATCATATCATATTCCTAATGCCCGAGTAATCATAATCATAACATATATATATATATATATATATATAAAGAAAAAGAAAAAGAAAGAATAATTATAATCATACTAAGAAGGTTGGGATGATTTTAAATGGGCATTCTCACTTATATTTGGAGTATATTTTAAAGAAAAGTTTCATATAAATTCCCTAAATCATGTTACTTGGTTCATTAGATTATAAATTATGTCAATTAGTTCTCGATCTTTAGAAAATGGAGTCAAATAAGAACAAAATACATATTTTAATGATTGTTTATTAAAATATTATTTTTAAGAATAAATTACATTATTTTAATATTTATTATATTAAAATATTATTTTAAAAATAATATTTTAATTAAAAAATTATTAAAATAATATATTTTGTCCTTCATTGTTCTTTTTTTTTTTTTTTAAATTGAAAGAACCTAAATGATATTATTTATAATTTAAGAAATTAAATAACACTAATAACAATCCTACATCTCTTTATTTTATATTATGTGATGTTGCATATAATATATATTTGGAATATATTTTATAATATGTTATGTACCTGTAGTTTTGAGAGATTATTTACATTTAAAAAATAACAAAATGTTTTCTCTGGTAGTCATAATGTGTGGTCAATTATAGGTTATTATAATTTTTTTAGTGTATATATCACTCATTTATTTAAATATTTTTTTTATTTTTAACTCTTTTAAAAAAACATACTTTTTCTTATAATGTAAAACAACATATATTGTTTGTAAAAAAATATATGTTTAACGTTACATATGTTATTTTATGTTGTAAAAAAATAACATATATTAACTCCAATGTATGAAAATGAATTATGTCATGCAATTAAAATATTAAGACTTATAAGAACACGAATTCAAATCAATCTTATACAAATTATTTTTTTAGTAGAAGTCACTATTCATATTTTATATAAAAATATTAAATTTTTTTACCTTTAAAAATAAACATATAAGCTAAAAATATTTTAATGTTTTATTATTAATATTAAAAATATTAAATTTGTGAAAGAAGAATATAAATATAACACCCTATCTAATCCCCTGTATGTCATTATGGAAATATCTTCGTAAGTTTAATTTCGTATCCCTTGAAAAACTCAATTGTAGGTCTAATATGAACAGTCAAGTATCATTTCTTACCAAAATAAGTTGTCTTAGACAGTGAAAAAAAAAAAAAAAAAAAAAAATGCTCGACCTAAAAATGAAAATAAATAATTAAAAAATAAAATAACAAAAATAATAATTTTAAAATTTATAACAATAAAAATAATATATTTTTTTTATTTTTAAATTATATATTTTATAATTAAAAAATAATTTTATATCACTTTTTTTAATGTTTTATTTAATTAAATCATATATTAAGTTATAATTAAGAGAAATTTAAATTCATTCAATATTGACTTATTAAATATTATTAATGTTAATTTATTATTATTGTAACGATTTTTAAGAATTAAATTTTTGATAATTTTGAAAATTCATTACCTAATATTGATATTTAAAAGGCTAAAATCATAAATAAAAATAAATTTTATTATTTAAATTAAGATATATTTAAATTAGGATTAAAATTATTATTTTTATTATATAAATTTTATGTTGTATTAAGTTTTGTGAATTAAAAAAAAAAATTAGTACAACGATAGGACTAACTTTACTCATCAGCATCACATGTTCACAAGGATATCACGAAAGATGATGAAAAAGCAAATGACTGCATAAATTAAAAAATCAGAACAAATATTGTGAAATCTGGTATTAATTATTTTCATCGGTAAAAAAGCAAGACAAAAATAGATAACGATAGAGAAATAAAAAAAAAAAAAAAAACTAAGGAAATGAAACTTACTGGTGAAAAGCATAGGCATTTCGATAGATGCTTCCTCTGGGTACGTAATATTTCTCCTTTCTGTCTGAAGTACAGTTCTTTGTAAGAATTGCTTTGCGTATTGCGGCTCTCGCTCTCGCTAAGTCTTCTTCAATTCTCTCTCCACTACTCTTATTCTTCTAATTGATCGGTACATAACGAAAAAATTACTAACTAAAACTAATTACACAAATATAAAATAAATAAATAAATCCTTAATTTTCAACAAATTAAAAAGAAAAAAGGTCTGATCGAATAGTAATAAAATTGATTACCAAAAGGGCAGTAATTTGTTGAGTAGATTTAGTAATGGAAATTGAAGGAGCTATTGAGGGAGGCGAGGACATATTGAAGAACTACGTTGTGGTTATTGGTTTCTCCGTGGGTTTGGTTTGAAGAATTAGGAAATTTGATGAAAGCTGTGGGGTTGTTTTGGTAATTTAAAGGAGAGAAGTAGAAGAGGACCAGAATTAGGAGGAAGAGGAGCAAAACTAGAGGCAGATGATACGGTGAACCCAGAGAGCATGTTCCCATTGCAGCCTACTTCTACTATTATTATTGTTTTTTTTTTTTTTTGCTGAATATCTAATATCTAAGAATGAATGAGTGAACTCTAGATATTTGAAAAGTTTAGACCATTTGCCAAATTATTTACGGATAGATATATGTCATTTGTCTTGTTTATACAAATTTGTTTCCTAACATTGTTATGAAATAATCAATTTATTTTATCATTAACTTTAATTGAAATAATTTAGTGCCGATTTTATCCTTCTCTCTAATTGACGTGTATATAAAATATTTTCTCTTTTTAAAACATTAATAAAATAAGATGGGACAATATTGTCAATTTAAGAATAAATATACTCGTGTCATAAGAGGAAGTTTCTTCCTTTTGTCCTTTTCTGTAAGTAATGAAGTTTATTCTATTCGCGATCGTATTCTGAATCTTGACGCTTGGCGTGGTTTACCATTAAGGAATGACTGAGTGGGTGTATCGGTTCTTTGCCTATTTCATCGGTCGTTATTACGTTTTAAAAAAAAAGAATCAAAACTTTAGGGCTCTGTTTTCTTAGATTTAAAGCTAATTTATTATTTTTTAATTCATTTTTTAGGTAAAAAAATATATATTCCTTTGATAAAAATTTATATTTTTTTGTTTCATTTTTTCTTAAGTCATAACAAAAAAAAATTAAATTTTTTTTTTATGTTTCAAAAACAATAAAAAGTGTGTGCAAAAAAAAAAATTGAGTTTTAAATTAATTTTAAAGTTTAAAATTAAATTAATTTATCACACAACACTTATTTTAAAAACTTGAGTTTAAAAAGTGAAACTTGAAAATAGAATTGAATAGAATTGATTACGAATAGAGTTGTGGGAGGGGATGGGAGACGACCCTCTCCTCATTTTTTGTTCCCCGTTACTCGTTTTTAATTTAAATTTGTTCTTTATTTTAATTTAAAATTCTTAAATGAACATATTGGAAATTCCCAATAGAGAATGGGGTACAAGGATCCAATAAATATTAAAAAATTTATTTTTTTTAATTTTTATTATAAAAAAAATAAAAAAAATTATTCAATAATAAATATTTTATGATGAAAAGAAAAATAAAATTTTGTGTCAATAAATAATATTATATAATAAGAAGAAAAATAAAATATGTAACAATAAATGCATAATTTTTTTATACTAAATAACATTGATAAAATTTTTTTATAAAACAAGAAGAAATTATAACATAATTATGTATTTTTATATTTTAAAATTTAAATAAATAGTTTAAATAATTTTTATAAATAATAAAATTATAATTTGAAGATAAAATATATAATAAATAATGCATTATTTATGATAAATTTGAATTTTGTGTAGCTAAATTTATTAAAAAAATTAAAAGATATAATTAAATGTATATATTCATTAAAATAAAACATATAATTTCGAAAAATGAGGTAGGGAATGCAATCTCCATTACCCTCACCATTTTTCATTTTATTGTCCTCATATAACATAACTATGTATTTTTATATTTTAAAATTTAAATAAATAGTTTAAATAATTTTTATAAATAATAAAACTATAATTTGAAGATAAAATATATAATAAATAATGCATTATTTATGATAAATTTGAATTTTGTGTAGCTAAATTTATTAAAAAAATTAAAAGATATAATTAAATGTATATATTCATTAAAATAAAACATATAATTTCGAAAAATGAGGTAGGGAATGCAATCTCCATTACCCTCACCATTTTTCATTTTATTGTCCTCATTTTTGCCTCTAATTGAAAATTTTTTGCTGAGATTTGCCCCATAAAAAAAATTGACAACCCTAATTACAAAATATGCATTTTATTAATAGAATTCAATTCTATTTTGACATGTAGATAATAAAATATTTTTGCATTTTTTACTACCCATAACATGTGCATTTTACCTTAGGTACCTCATGAATTTTTGAGCCATAGAAATTTATAAAATAACCTTCATTTAAAAATATTAAAAAAAAAATTTGTAATCAACATACAAATATAAGCTTTAATTTTTAAATAATGTGTAAGAAATAATTTTTTTATACATATCAAACTTTAAGCTTTAATTTAATTTGAAATTATACCCAAAATTTTTCTCTCTATATAACTTTCAATTTTCTTTTATCTTTATATATAATAAAAGATCAAGCAGAAACGTTAGAGTTTTCTCCTCAACATGTAGGACTCGTTTTTTCCTTGTAAAGCCATTATCATATGAATAGATTAAGGTAATGGATGAATCAAACATAGGTGAGATGTTTCAATTATTCTGAGGAGGAGTGCAATATAATATCTATTGATTTGTTCATGAAGGGTGGAAAGGAGTAGGTAGCGGTGGAGTTTGATCTCTTTGCAAAAGTATTCTCTCCTAGATCATTGAACTGTAAAGGAATCAAAGGTGCTCTTACAATAGCTTAGGGTAGAAACGTTGGATGGGTTCAAATGATAGAATTATCCTTTAACCTTAGTTTCCATTCAAAAATAAAGATGTGCTAAATTTGTTCTTGATAAAGGCCTATAGCTATTTGATAATTGTTTGGTATTATTTCAACGCTGTCTAGAGAATATAAATCTTGATTAGATAAAGTTTGAATAAAGAGCTTTTTGAGTATAACTATGGGATCTCTCTTACGATAGTCGTCGTTTGTCTATTGCTAAACTCCTTGAAAATAAGATTGATGAATTTATCCAACATAACGATGAAATTTTTAGGATGGTGAAGCACAAGGGAAGTATATGCAAATTAGAATGAGGATGAATGTGACTAAATCTCTCCTTTGAGGCTCAATGTTACATATCTATGCATGTGCTAAAAGTTGGGAAAACTTTAAATATGAATTCTTGGAATTTTTTGTTATCTTTGTGGAGTTATTGGGCATGATTTGAGAATGTGTCCATATTGCCTACAACATTAAAGGGCTGCTCCTTAAGGCTATCTTTCATATGGTGGATGGCTTCGAGCTAGGCAACTCACAATGGCATCTCATTCAAGGTGGTACTTGGTGGCCAGGATGGTGAACATGTACAGTCTAGACATAGTGCAGTAAATGAGGGTGGTAAGTGGAAAAGGAAAAGAGGGTATAATGACAAGAATCATGGGAATGTCAAGCTAGTAATTCAAGTTAATAAATCAATAATATCCTTAAACTTATAATGTAGGGTTGAAACACAATTTGTAGCATATTGGCACTAAATTAAATAATGGATTCAACAGCTGTAATTGACAATAAGTTAGTTGGGAGTGCTTTGGAATATGCTAATCAAAATAAGACAAGACGAAGGGATGAAATGGGCTTCAGTCTAAGTAGCTCTTTAGGCTAAGGGGTAAAATTTTTTACAAACCCCATTGTTGCAAATCAACCTCTTTCTATTGGATGGGTAAAAGTGCTAGCCCAAGTAATGTCTTCAAAATGGGGAATTGTGATGAAGATTATGCTGGTACTAATTTTCAATGCCTTAGACATGTTTGAAGGCTGGTGATAAGTACATTGGCCACTAATGAGCAACAAGCAACAAATAGGTGTAAAGCATAACCATCTGGAAGGTGTGAGTAATAATAAAGTGCAATTTAGTGTATGTTGGAGTCAAAGTGATGAACTGTTTTCTAAACAGGTAGAGCTATCCCATTGTTCACACTAAATCACAAGTACACGAGTCAGTGTACAAGTGATAAGTATTTAAAGATCGAGTTATCATACTCACAAGGATTATATTAATAAGAAGTTGAGTATCGAACTACAGTTACACTAAACTATTTATATAACAGAAAAAAATAGTTGGATAAAAATAACAAAAAATTAATATTTACACTACTTGATTCAACACAATCAAATTAACTAATTAAGCATAAAAGAGTCATAAGAATCTACTATCCCTCAATCTTCTTAACAAAAATTAATTTACCATCCCAAGCAATTGCCAATAAATTATATAATCAATTGATTTTAATCTATTCATGCATTCACCTCTGATGAACACTATTTTGATCTACTATTTGTTATGTTTTTGAGTGTTTATTTTGCAATTAATCTCGCTATAATCTTGTTTTGGAGGGTATTATATTGTTTTGTAGGTCAAAGGGGGTTTGGAAAGAAATGTGGAAAAAGAGAGCAAAAGAGAAGCAAAAGTGCTTAAATATGTAAGCCATACATTGGCGCGTAAGCCTTACATAGAAGAATCAGCACAATATGTACATGTATGTAAAGGCATTTACATACCATCACAAAGATGCGCGCCGCGGCGAGGGAATCAACAAAGTATGTACAAGTATGTACATACCCTTACATACAAGGCGCGCCGCGGCGAAGGAATTGTGTGCCGCGGCGAGAGGCTCTCGGGTTGAAACATGAAAATCATGAAAACATTGTGCGCCGCAGCGAGGAAAAGTTATGCCGCGGCGAGGAGATTTCTGCTTTGGACCCAAAATCACGAACACATTGCGCGTCGCGGCGAGGAAAATTTATGCCGCGGCGGGGAGGTTTCTGTTTTTATTCGTAATTCAATATCACATGTGCGCCACGGCATGGAAAAGGGTGCGCCGCGGCGCGCGCGCGCGTACTGGACTCCTTTTAGGGCACGAGACTTACATCAGTCATGAAAACCCTTACAAACCTAATTGGAGAAGGAATTCTACATACACTCTCTAGCCTCCAAAACAAAAACAACCAGCCTCCAAAGGATTCCAAGCCTCCACCACTCCAAATATTGAGCCTCCATCTACAGATTATCATTGAGCTTCCACCAACTCGTGAACAGTGACGTGAATAGTGCTTCATCTCCTCCACATTCTTTAGAGAGAGATTACTCCATTAATGCTCCTCCATTGAAGCTCCATCAACAATCTTGAAGAAGGTGACCATCCAACATCAAGAGCTTGATCTAAGAGTGGAAATAGGGTAATTTATTGTTTGTAATCTTTTCTCTCTTTAAAAATTCATAGAATGTTATTTGTAATGAAAAATATTGATTTGGATTTCATTATGAGTAGCTAAGCTTTTTATGTGTGGGATTTTGGTGATGTAACTATGAGTGGATAATTGGTTTTGTGGAATGTTTAATGTTAAAGTGATTTATTTCGAGTTTATTGATTTTACTATTATGTTCATTAATTATTTCTGGCCAATTTAATTTGTGAATGTATGAAATATTTTGGAATTGAGTTTTAGAAACGCCATCTGAATTCAATTAAGCACTCTTAAACTTGAACCTAATTCAAGTGCATTGATTTGTCTTGAATTAGGTGATTAAATTATTTTCTTAGATTTAAAGCTGATTGACCAATTAACGGTCCAGATCAAAGAAGTTAATTGGTTAATTAAGGGGAAATCACCATTGATTTGGGGTCTTCTAGGTTAGAGAAAATAATCAGTAGGTTCCACTTTTTCGTGCTTAACTGTTACAACCACATAAACCAATTCATCCATGATTAGCTTATTAACCAATTTCCCACACTCATTCACTTCATTGTTTTACACAAAGTCTACGCATTCACTCTATTTTTCCTGTCAACTTTTACAACTTCAGCAAGAATCTCCACAACCTTCCTTTGTTAGAATGTTTAGATTTAATTTTATTGTAATCTTTTAGAAAACAATTCACATTTTTGAAAACCACCGCAATTCCTTGAGAGACGATCTTGGGAGTATACTTGTCGCTTACTACGGGTGACTCGTGCACTTGCGAGCTTTATAAATACAAAATTTGGTATCAAGTTTTTGTGCATCAACCTCTCAAGTCAATTATACAAAATATAATAATTTAACCTAATTACACTTTTATGACAATTAGAATACACTATTATTCATTAAAAATATTAATTATTGACCACATACACAAGAATCATACCTCTTAGCCTATAAACCATACATGATATTTAATCAAGACAAATAATTAAATACTTCTATCATATTACCTAATTGTCTCTACAGTATAATTGTTAATTAAATAATTAATGGCATATAAATTAAATTGAATAATATAATTTAATTTGTAATCACATCGGAATGGAGAAACAAAGTAATTCATTGTATAAAAAGATTGAGTTCAAAAGAATCCTAACAACAAGTTTAGCTATTAATTATTATATAATAATAAAATTTCAAAATAATAAGAAAATACAAGAAAATAGATAAAACCAATCTATACCTGTCACGTAGAAAATCAATATCCCCCGACTATCACTATAGTGGAACTAAATTTCAACACCTTTAATCTTGAATCCTTCTCTTGATCTATCTCATTATCAAAATTGCTGTCTCCTTATCTAAATATTTACGTTAGTGTAGAAAAGAGTTGAATTCATTACTTGGTTGTTAAGAAGTTTATTTATAGGTTAAGTGTTCTGGGAGTAAGTAATTGTGGTTCAAGTAGGACTTGCCCAAGTAGGAAATTAGTCTAAATAGAAAACTTGTAACTTGGGCACTTATTGTATGCACACGTTACGCATACCACGGCCCAAAATAGTGCACGTTGCTGCCCAAACCTCGAATAATTTAGAAAATTACACAAGTTATAGGCAAAGGCTCTTGGGTATAATTTTGGGTGAATCGCTCCGTGACACAGACTGCTAGACAATTCTTGCATTTCTTGGCACACTACGGCTTGATTTAGTGCCTGTTGTAGCACAATGCTTATTGCGCTGATTGTGTTCATTTTTACTCATTTTTTCTCCATTTGTTACTATTTTACCTACATTGTCTCAATTAAACATAAATTATTTCATTTTAATCATTTTATGTCCAAAATAAGACAAATAGCGAGCCTAGAAGTGGCTAATTTGGAATGGCCTTCTTTCGAATAAGGATGTTAGTTTGAAACTGTCAAGGTATGTGGAACCCCTTGACAATTTGAGAGCTTAAAGATTTTTTACAATTATATTTCCAAAAATTGTGATTTTATTGGAGACTAAGCACCAGGTATGTGATTTACAACATTTGAGATATGTTACTAGACTTCAAAATATGTATAGTGCTTGCTGACTTTAATGATTCAAGTGGTGGGTTATTTTAATGTAGAGTAATGAAGTGGATTTATCTATTCGACTTTCTACCTCTTATTTTATTGAATTTTCTATATCTAAAATTGAGCATGATGTCTCTTGGGTGAGATTTGGTGTTTATGCTAGTTGTGATGATATCATTTGTAGGGAGCAACTTCAAAATTTAAAGCTAAGAGCAAGGTTAGGTGAGAAAGTGGATATGGTAGGAGACTTTAACAATATTGTCTCTAATTTTGAAAAAATTGGGGGATGAGTGAGGATACAAGCTTCCATGGTGAATTTTTGGAGAATTATTAAGGAGGCAACTCTTGTTAATTAAGGTTTTATTGGGCCTATTGTTACTTGGAGTAATAAAATAAGTGGGGAGGATTGGGTGCAACAATGGAATGACAAAGGTCTTGTTACACGAGAATGGTGTGAGGCTTTTCCTAATACTACATTGCTTCATTTATATGTTACCGGTGTTGATTACAAAGCTTTATTCCTGACGATGGTCTCGAAACCAACACAAGTAAGGAAATGCTTTGCATTTGAACGTAGATAGGTTGATATTTTTGAACGTAAAGAGGTGGTTCGGAAAGCTTGGTTAGAACATGTTTTAGGTTTTGTATGATAGTAAATAAAGCTCAAAATTGGTAAGCGTCATCATGGCCTTATCAATTGGAAGCGAGCTAATAACTATAATTCTTTAAAAAGGTACCAGGAATTAATAAGTAAGCTGATGTTTTGGAACATCAAGATAGAGCTAATTTTGAGGAGTTCATAGCAACCCACGTGGCACTCAAACGTATGTGTGTGAAGAAGGAAAAATTTAGGCGTAAAAAATCAAGGGTGGATTGTTTGCATTATGGGGATAAAAATAATGATTATTTTCATTCAAAGGTAGCCCAACGATAGTGCAAAGTTTTAGTTACGAGGTTGGAGGATGAGGATGAAACTTTATATTTCGATAATGAAAATCTGGGCAAAATTGTTGTGAAATATTTTGCCCAACTATTTCAATCGTCTCAGTTGATGGTTCTAGTATGGTGGAGAGGTTTATGCCATGCCTTGTGTCCTCATTGCATAATGAGAAACTTACTAAACTAGTTTACCCATGCTAAAATTAGCGCTGTGTCATTTCAGATTAAATATTCCAAGGCTCTAGGTTCCAATGGTACGTGTTCTTTATTTTTCCAAAATATTGGCATGAATTTCTGATGATGTTATGCACGCTATGAAGTGTTTTTTTTTATAATTATGGTACCTTGATGGTCAATTATAGTCATATTGTTTTGTTGCCTAAAGTAGTCACTCTAAGACATATGTCCCAACTCTGGCCTATAAGTTTGTACAATGCTTTGTAAAACTCATTGCCAAAGTATTGACTAATAGGTTAAGCATGGTTATTACTGATGTTATTAGCTATACATAGAGTGTTTTTGTGCCTAATAGGTTAATTACCAATAGTATATTGATCGCCCATGAATTGTTACATGCACTTAAAATAGGAGAAGGGATAATCAACAATATATGGCTCTAAAATTGAATATGAGCACGACTTATGATAGATTGAAGTGACCTTTTTTGAAATTAATGATACAAAGACTTAGGTTTGTTGATTGATGGATTTTTTGGATCATGGCTTGTGTCACGATTATTTCATACTTATGTGTTATCAATATGGAGTCTACTAATTTTTTTAGGCCAAACCAAAGGATTGTGACATGGTGATCCATTATCTCCCTTCTTGTTTTTGATTTATGTAGAGGACATGTCTTGTTTTCTACAAAGGGAGGAGGAATGAGCTGGAAGTATTAGTGGCTTAAAAGTGAGTGGGACTAGTTTGTCGGTGTCTCATCTGTATTTGCTAATGACTCCCTTATTTTTTGTAAAAGAGACATTAGTAAAGTGCAGTGCCTGAAGTTTGTATTGTAAGAGTACGAGAAAATATCTGGCCAGACCATTAACTTCCAAAAACCCAGTATCTTTTATTGCTCTAATACTACTGCCCCTACTAACGATTTAATATAATAGTGTTTGGTCATTAAGGGTACTTCGAGGTTTGATAAATATCTAGGTATTCCCACTTTGTTTGGTAGGGATAAACGGGAACAAATCAATTACATTATGGAAAGGGTGTATAAGCGGTTGCAAAGCTGGGCATGCCAAATTCTCTCATTTTTAGGTAAAAGAAGTACTTTTAAAGTCAGTGGCTTGTGCTTTGTCTAATTATGCCCCGTAGTGTTTTGTATTACCATTGGGCTCTATAATGATATCAAAGCTGCTATGTAAAAAATTTTGTGAGGTTCTTCAAACAATTGTAAAAAGATTCATTAGCTGATTTGGAACTGCGAGGCATGTGAGGCTAGTGGTCTTGGGTTTAAAGATCTACATACTTTTAATTAGCTATGGTTGTAAGCAATGTTTGCATATCCTCAAGCATCTGAATTCATTGGTTGCTTGTATCTTTAAAAGTTGATATTATAGAACTAAGTTTCTTCTTTCAACTAGGGTGGGCTCATCACTTTCATATATTTGGTGAGGTTCTTTGCAAGCAAGATCTGTGCTACTATCGAATCTTTGTTGGGAGGTCTATTCCAATCATTCAATACGTATTTGGGAAGATCCATGAAGTCCTAGCCTTCCCAACTTTCGGCCTCACTCTTGTCGGGATCCTAATATTAATTGAGTGAGTGAATTGTTAAATAAGACTACTGGCGTTGGGATGTTGACAAGGTGAGGTAGGTCTTTGCTATAGTTGAGGCTGATTGTATTTTTGTTACTCCTATTATGTCTTCAAAACTAAGTGATCCATGGCGATGGAAATTTGAACATAATGGATATTATACTATTAGATCGTCATACTCTAGTGCTTGTGAGGTGGTTGGGAGGTTGTTGATTGGGGTCGGTGTTATGAACAGATTTGATTGGTTATTATGGAAATTTGTGTGGAATATTAAGGTTCCTCTTGAGGTTCAACATTTTATTTAGAGGTGCATAAGCTGTTAAACATGTTCTCATACAACGTCGTTGCTAGATTGATGTGTCTTCTTGTCCTTTGTGTGGTTGTTCTGTAGAGAATGTGTCACATTTGTTGGTGTGGCGTAGTAGTGTTGGCATTATCCTAACTACACTATATATTTCATTTCCCTTTCATTTTTACGCAGATGGCTCTTTGAAAGACTTCTACTGAGATTTTGTTCACAAGGTTAAGTCAAGGCGAGATGAGCAGGATGTGCTTACTAGGGTGACTAAAGCTTTCTGGCTTATGTCAAAAGGTCACAATTATGTTGTCTTTAATAATGAGGTGTTTGATCAAAGATAAATTCTTATTGGTGTGAGGTATGATTGACAGTTTATGACTAAGGGTTTTTGCCAACATGGCAACTATCTTAGCTGTGGAGGTGTTAGTGACTTGTGGGAGATTTGTTATACTTCTTACTTTTTTTTTTTTGTCATGTTTTTGTATTGAGTCAAGATTGTTCCTTATAGTGATTGACACAATTAGAAAATAAATTAAATCAAATCAATATTTTATCATTTAATTTATAAAAAAATTAATTTGAAAAATTAGTCAGCTCCAAAATATACATGAACCTCCAAAATTTGATCAAAACTCAAAGTTTCTTTTATTTATATGCCTTTTGATAAATTGATAGAAACTAATTACATTGAAGACCGTGAATGGTGAGAATCCAGGAGGAGGAGGAAAAAATGTATAAATTTATACATTTTACCTCTCTTTCTTGATGTTAATTAACATTAAACATTAATTCATGGGATTATTGTATACAACACACTAACACCATGATGCAATAGAGAAAAATAGAAAGAAAAAAAGGAAAATTTTAACTTTGAGTCTGTAATGTACATTCATCTATTAAGTATGCAGGGTGGTTTAATTATTAATATAAATATTTTTAATTTTTTAATAAATTTAATGGTTAATATTACCCAGCTAAATTTAATTTATATAAAGATTTAAAAGTGTGTAAAGTACAAAGTTATAATGATTTGAAAATCAATAGTGGGATCCACTGTGTACATTAGCAAGAAAATTTTACAAAAGAAGATCACTGGATCCAACTGCAAATTAGCGAGAAAAGAATTCAATAAATCCATTAATTTTAAAAAAAATCAATTTAAGTTAAATTTAATTATTTAGAAATAAAATTTGCATTTAATTAAAATAACTAAAAAAGTTTAAAAAATAGTTTTTATTTTTAAAATTGTACATTCACCATCTTCTCTTCCATCAATCACCCTTATATATATCTATGCGCCCACTGCCTAAAAATAACCTTTTTTTTTTCTCCTATGTCTTTCTTCTCTCTGTCATATCTCATTGGTGATTGGTTTTTAAAACATGCAATTATTACTTTATAGTTAAAACTTGAAAAATAATTAGACAAAGATGATTATTAAGTGGGGGATACAAAGGCAGGCATGATGTGGTTAGTGGTGTAGAGGTGGAGGGTTCTGTTTGGTGGGATAGTGGCTGTGGGACAAGGGCGGTGCCATTTAAAGAAAACTAATTTTTTATTTATAAAAAAAATCAAAATTTGTTATACTGAATTTGAATTGTATTTTTATAATGTTAATAGATTTTTTTTTTTTTTGAAAACTAGAATGTTAATAGATTAAAGCTGCTTAAAATATACTTTCTGAAAAATTATAGGACAAATCCATTAATTAACTTCAAACCTCAGTGGTTCTGAGCCAAGAGACTCCTCCGAAACACCTCGAAGCGGATATACACCGAATTCAATTCCTTTCATCGTTGTCCCATGATCCATCCGTCTTTCTCTCTATCGAGTTTTTATGTGAAACAGAACTAGAAGAACGAGAAGAAGAGAAGCAGAGGAAAAGAAAAGATGTTGAAATTCTTGAAAGGAGTTGTTGGTGGATCTGGGACTGGTCCCAGAGATCTGCCTTACAACATTGGAGAGCCTTACCCTTCTGCTTGGGGTTCATGGACTCACTTTCGTGGATCCTCAAAGGTAGCTCTTGGGCTTATTCTTTCTGTGGTGTTTTCGTTTGTTTTATGTGTTTATTTTGATTCAGTGGATCTAAATTTGGTTTTTATCATTTTGTTTGAGGTTTTTTAAATAGAAATATTTGGCGGGGTGTTTAGATTAGATTGGTTCTTTGGTTTACTATAGAATTTTAGTCGAGGACACGTTTCTTTATAGTTATGATTTTAATTTTCTCCTTATCTCGGAATTTCTTAGTGAATTCGTATTTGGGATAGAGATTAATTGTTGGAACAATTATTTGATTTCAGTGCAGAATAGGCTTTCAATTATTGTTCTCAGTTCTGTTGCTTTTTTGGTCTGTCAAATTCCTTTAGATTCTTCGGATCAGAAGTAAAGTTTACACTAGTGAGCAATTTAGCAAGTCAAAAACATGGGACGTGTTTATATTGTGGCAGTCTCTGAACTGTTGTGTGTTTTCAGAAATCTATAAGAATGTCTGTACCTTTTTGTTTCTTTTGATCAGATAATTTGGTTTCTTTAGTGGTTAAGAAAGACTTATCCTACAATATGAATATTTAACTGAAGATTATGGCGGATTATAGGTATTATTTTTATGGATGGTTTGAGCTATTGTTATTGAGCACAGGAAGTAGACCAGTTGGCAAGCTTTACCTATCGAGTGTATAGTTTAGCTATGGAAACTACGCCAGTGACATCTTTCCATCACCTTGCCATCGTTTCAAAGAATTGCAAGCAAATAACTTTCAAGAGATAATTCAGTTATGGATCACTTAAAAAACAAAAAGTTTAGGCTGAACTTTTGCGAATATTAGTGATTCTGGAACTTTATTTTGACATTCCTGTTTGCTATAGATTATTTTGTTAATTATCTATTATTGGGGATTGGCATAAGAGCTCGAATATGGCACACTTTAACAGGAATGATGCCTTGCAAAAATTCCTAGTGATCCCGGATTTGAATATTTCAATGAACCATGTTTTTAAAATCCTTACTCTTTCACTGGAACTAGTATGTAATATGAAATCTGTTATTATGCTAGAAAAGGATAGCTGTAGTAAATTAGCTATATTATTGGCACATCCTGTAAGGATATAGATGTCATTTCCGTGCAATTTTTTTTTAGCTGTACTGCCTGTACATAGTATGAATTTCATTCATACAAAACAGTCATAATTTCACCTGGTGGTTAAGGAGTCTCCTTATTAGATTGAAGCTTTTCCTTCTTATGTTTCTCATTGAATCAAAGAAAGTATGATTTAGTTTTTCCTCCCTTCTTATTGACATGATATAACCATTTTAAGTTAAACAGACAATTCAACCACCACTTGCATTGTTTTTTTATTTGAAAAAGTAGGGATGATATTCCTATTTGAATAATATGGTTTCATCTATGCTTTTATAGTTATGTCCTGATATCGATGCCAATATTTGACTGGTTTCTTGAGTTCCTACTACAAGAATGCTCAGTTTTTAATTAGTGTAAATGGATTTTTCTACCACACAACTATATGCCTTGTTGCAAAAATACCACTCAACTAAAAAAAATATTGCAAAACTATCATTAAACATTTTAAACTATAACAATTTTATCAATTTTGTCGGTTCGTTAACAGAATTAACGGGATGGTGCATGTGCAACACTTGTAATCTAATTAACCCGTAAAACAACCAATTCCCTTTCATCTTCTCCAATTCTCTCTTCTATTCCACCATTCCTCCTTCTTTGACTACCATTTTTCAAAGCAATTAATCCCATAAGCTATATTTTGAAGAAATGGTATTGATTTATCTGCACAACTTCATCTATAGGCCAAGTAAGTTTTATAAATGTCGAAATTGCTCTTTCTTCTATCATAAATCTCTTTATTTTGTCAATTCCAATGAGATTTTTCAACACCCCACATGAAGGACCGACTAATTCTACTATGTTTTCCTCTTCTGCACATATTTTTAATAGAGCAATGATTCCTTCATGAGCTGAAATATACCAATGAATTCTTAGTTAATTTCATCACACCCTTGGCAACTGTGTCTTTTACAAACCCATTTCCACTTTCTAAAATTCTAACCAACGGCTCTATTTTTCCAGCTCCAATCAAGCCCTTATAGGAATCAAACCAAGAAATCAAAGATGCCAATTTGGAGACTCTTGTTGGATTTTAGGTTCCTGGGAATCAAGAAAGTTCACCAATATAACCATGTTACTGAGTTCTACATTCACTTTAACGTACTTTTAGCCATCCACCACAGCTTCATGTAAATTCACCAAAGCTTGTATTTTCATCCCTTTATCATCAATCTTCATTCGGGTTGCCAAATCTCTTACGTAGAATTTCCTATCTTCTTTTGAAGCTCCAAGAGTAGGTCTCGAAACAACAATTGCAAATCCAAAAGATCAGCATTGTAAAATTTTTAGAGCTCCCTAGGGGAAGATGGTATGGAAGGGTGCTCGGGAAAAATTAGGGAAAATATAAAAGGGAATGGGATGTTTAAAGTTAGTTAGGTTGTGTGACACACACGTATCATCCCGTTAATTCTGTTAATGAATTGACAAAATTGGTAAAATTGTTACAATTTAAATTGTTTAATGGTTGTTTTGCAACATTTTTTAGTTGAGTGGTATTATTGTAACACCACATATAGTTTAGTGGTAGAAAAATCTATATACTCTTTTAAATATAGAAAAATGAAATTAACATGGGTAATATCTCTTAATTCTAGCTGGAGGCTCCACTTTACTTTTTTAACTAAGCTTTAGTATAATTCCGTCCTTTGAAAATGGGCTTATGAAAAAAGTATTCTAGAATACTATAAACAATATGCTTTTATAATTTTTGCCTTTTTGTCCCATTTTATTCTTCCTTTGTATGCGTTGATATGATTTAAATTATTGGATTTATTTCTAGGATGATGGATCTCCAGTATCAATATTTTCTCTTTCCGGAAGTAGCACTCAAGATGGACATCTTGCTGCTGGCCGAAATGGCGTCAAGCGCCTAAGAACTGTATGTTGTCAATATTTGATTTTTTTTTTGAATATCCTCCTGTCGTAAATATTCATTCCATTTGCATTTTGGTTTTATTTAAAGTTATTCTTCCATATACGGTTATTTATTGGAAATTTTTAACCAAATGTTGGTAACTCTAGAACACTTTTTTATATCCCCTAAAAAAAAAGAACTTGGCTCCTCCCTCTCTCCTAAATTCTTAACTTACTATGTTGAGAGCCATCATTTGGAACCCTTACATCCTCTGTAAAAGATTGGCTGTATCTTCAACCCTTCTTGTGTCTCCTTACTCCTATAGAAGAGAATTTTCCACCACACCTACAACTGAAAAAGCTGTTCTGTTTCTTTTCAGGTCAGACATCCAAATATTTTATCATTTCTCCACAGTACTGAGATTGAAACTGTTGAAGGTGCTTCAACAAAGGTTACCATATACATTGTCACAGAGTCTGTTATGCCACTTTCAGAGAAGATCAAGGAACTAGGCTTAGAAGGTATACAGAGGTATAACTATATACGTTCTGGCCTGCTTGGTTCATATGCTATGAGATTGGAAGCCACTGCTAACATGATAATAACAATTCCTTCCGAGTTTACAATGTTTTTGGTGCTTGGTTTAATTGGAGATGCTGTAATCATATAAAAAAATATAAAAAAAATTGGAACCTCTAATTACTCGCTGACTAGGTATTGGGATTGTATACTAATGCTGCAAAATTGTGGTCTTTGGTAAACCCTTATGGATGATTATGTTCTTTTCAGAATGTTGATATCTATTTTAATTGTTTTTCCTGGTTTTATCTGTATTTATGTTGGATTCTCTTTCTTCTTAGCCATAATTTTTTCATTTGATTGGCACATATGAGATGTGGGTACGTGGAGTGTCATAACTGGAAGTCTATGTGTTAACCTGACGACTTTAGCTCATTCAATGTGACTTTAATTGATGCAGGGATGAGTACTATGCATGGGGACTGCACCAGATAGCTAAAGCTGTGAGCTTTTTAAATAATGATTGTAAACTTGTAAGCTTTCTTTACTGATATTGGCCTTGCTTTTTAGTTTGATTTTTGAAGAGAGCAATACTTTATTTTATTTATCTTTTTATTAAAATGGTTGACGACATACTTTCAAATGTTTCTTGTTCTTTATTTCTCAAATTGAGCTTCATTTTTTTGAATCTCTCTCTCTCTCTCTCTCTTTCTCTTTCTCTTTCTCTCTCATATTATTTGGAGCCCTACTCTTTGACTGACGTTGGTTGTTACAGGTTCACAGTAATGTTTGCTTAGCTAGTGTTGTTGTCACTCAAACTTTGGACTGGAAGTTGCATGCTTTTGATGTACTATCCGAGTTTGATGGGAACAATGAAGCTTCTTGTGGACCCCTGCTGGTAATAATTGTTGTTTTATGCAGTGCATGATGAAATTGTATTGGCATTTTGCTATAATTGCATTGTTCGGTGAATAATGCTGAATGACTTCCAGAACTACTTACCAACTGACTATGAAAACTTTCTTTTAAAGAGCCTAAATGTGTAGGTGAGATTGGTTCTCATTGGATTCTTTTTTATTTTATTTTTTGGTATTAAGCAATATGCATGGCTTGTTGGAGCACAATATAAACCAATGGAGTTGGTAAAGTCTGAATGGGCTACAGTCAGAAAATCTCCACCTTGGGCCATTGATTCTTGGGGCATGGGTAAGTGTTTGTTGCTCTATTCATGGAAATAAGTGTGTTGGTTTACCATTGGAGCTAGATTAATCGGTCACCTTTTAATGTACTTGATTTTGAATGGAGAATTGATGCCTAGTTTTTTTATTTAATATTTTTTTTCTAAACCCTGTTTTCATCACCCCTGATACTTTGAACCTTTTTGTATAAATGATCTTTGCATAGTCTAGTAATAGTTGCCACTCCAAATTTTCTACACCCTCTAGTTGATTGGATTGATTGGATATTAGCTGGCATATACACGACACGACACTGATATGGGTGTGAGATCTGTGTCCAACACTTGAATTTTTTTTTTTACACACCTGCTGGTGATTCGATGAGCTTCCATGTCTGCCGCTGACTGCTAAGATAGAGGAAGAAGAAAAGATGCGAGGAAGAAGGTTGTCTGAGGGTTATTACTAGATAGGTTTAAATGAATAGTTGGACCTAAATTTTCAATGTTTTATGAACCATCTAATGGACTTATAGGCTACGAATGGGCCTTTTTTTTTTAAGGTTAAATAATAAGCTATCAGAGAGTTCTTAAAAACAGTTAATTTAATATCATGTGGACCATGACTCAAATATCTATCAAAATAACATATTGATTTCTTATTTAAATTTTAACTTGTTTGTTAATTTGTAATTTAAAAAAATTATGTATATAAATTGAAAAAAATATAAATAAACGTAAAAATTGAATTTATCATAACTAATATTTTAAAAGATACCATAAATATTTTTTATATAATCATTATATGCAGTGTTCAAGTATCCGTGTCTAAAAATTGGACGCTTATTATCCGTGTCCTCATATCTTAAAATTCTGAAAATTACGAGTCCAACACATAGACATGTACCTGTGTTGGATACTTTTAGCCGAGTCCATGTAACATAGGCTGGCATTATGATACGGAGAACATTCTTGTTGTAACTGTGATGTGTATTCTGCAATTCTTTCTATGAACTCTCCTCTTTAATCTTCACCTTCAGATCAATTTTTTTTACGAGTTGATAAGTTTTCATATTCTTTTTGACCAGTACCCATTCCACTAATATTTTCCGTACACTAATTAATTATGGCATCTATGTTTTGGATATATTTACATGTAAAATCAAAATGGTTTTTTAAAATTTTCTTATGAGTGACCGTTTAGTAACTATGCTGCTATGTTTGCTGTTGAATACCTACTGTGATCTGGCATTTGCGACAAGTTTTTATAAAATCTAAATTATTTATTTTAATTGATAGGCTGTCTTATATACGAACTCTTCTCTGGTAGAAAGTTGAGCAAAACAGAGGAGCTGCGAGATATCGCTTCTATTCCAAAGGTTAGCTTTTATATGATCAAGGATGAAATTTTTTTCCACTGCTGGGGTTAAATGAATTTGGTTTTTAATTTTGAGACTATTCAATTCACTTACATGTCCATGTTTTCTTGTCTCACAGACTCTGCTTCCAGATTATCAAAGGCTCTTGAGTTCCACTCCTTCTCGTAGGTTGAACGCTTCGAAACTAATGGAAAATAGTGGTGAGTTTTCCATCGTAGCTTAATTAAGTCGCATATTATAAAAAAGGTTTTGGTCCTATGTCATGGAAGGTCCTCTTATTGTTGGACAATTTGGTCGTTTCATAATTTCATTTCATATAGGTTAATTTCAAAAGAAAATTCTCGACACTATATTCTCAAATTTAAACCCTAATTCCTAAAGGAAACTTAAGTAAAGCTTAAATTTAAACCCTAAATCAACAATGGAATTGCGTTAGACTTTCTTAGCAAAATACACATATGCCCACATACACACAAATTTGCTGCTGTCTTAATATGTATGATGTGCCCTGTAACTGCACTTGCGTATTTACACTTTTGTCTCTGATGTTGGGTTGGCTGTTTCTTTAGATGTGGCAGTATTTATTGCTTTCTGGATAATCTCCTCTCTGCCATATTTTACCCTCACATGTACTAAAATGTTTGTACAATTTTTTTGGCAGAATATTTCCAAAATAAGTTAGTGGATACGATACATTTCATGGAGATTTTAAATTTGAAAGACAGTGTTGAGAAGGATACTTTTTTCCGAAAGCTTCCAAATTTAGCTGAGCAATTACCTCGCCAAATAGTGTTGAAAAAGGTTTAATTTTGCAAATTGTTATTTTTTCTTTATCTCAAAGTGTATAATCTACAAAATTTATTATTGATCTCATATTATGATTAATTTATATATCCTTGTTCTGGCAGTTACTTCCTTTATTAGCTTCTGCCCTGGAATTTGGCTCAGCTGTTGCTCCGGCTTTGACCGCTTTGTTAAAAATGGGTTCCTGGCTTTCAACTGAAGAATTTAGTTCCAAGGTCTTACTCTTATTTCCCGTCTATTGTTGTCTTACATGATTTTGAATTTCTGTCCTCGACTTTATACCAACTTTGAAGCGTGTAGACATTTTTCTTCTTTCAATGTGTTGACTTTTCTTCTGGTAATTTTTGTAGGTATACTGTTCTTTTATATTTTACATCAGTTTCACTCATGCGGACTCTTCGCTTAACTTGTAGGTACTGCCTACGATCGTGAAACTCTTTACTTCCAATGATCGAGCTATTAGGGTTGGGCTCTTGCAACATATTGATCAATATGGAGAATCAATATCAGCTGAAGTTGTTGATGAACAAGTAAGAAGTAAATGAGATGATTTTATCGTATGAACAAGTGCATTCCTACTGCTTCTGGATGCAAATATGAGAGCATTATATGTCTCATTTTTAGTGTCTAAATTATGAAAACCCTTTTGATGTTTGCAACTAGGTATACCCCCATGTTGCAACTGGTTTCTCTGATACTTCAGCTTTTCTGCGGGAACTAACTCTTAAATCCATGCTCGTTCTGGCTGCTAAGGTATGTGTATGGAGTCTATGGACTATGGAATCTTTTATATGGTTTATCTTTATTTGCATTATTAGGAGGAAAAAAAATTAAAGAAATTGCATTGGCAAGTGAGGAGAATCATTACATGATATACGTACGTATTCTGGTACAGAGTTAGAGACTCTCCTTGACTAACCCCCTTATTCTGTCTAATATGTCATCTTCACTTTATAGACTAAGCATGTGCTTTATTCCAAGAAGTAAATTGTTCTTAAAGTCCATATAGTTAAAAATTAACTTATCAACTATATTGTAGGGATTCTGGAACTTGAGCCAAGGAAAAACCTTAATAAGAGTCCACAAAACTATATCTAAATGTAGTGGTTAATATTGTAGTCTTATCACCATTCTATTTGTCATAATATATCCTTGGAAAAAGTGCAGCTGTGGTAATTTGACTTCCACAAATTGGACACATTAGTCTTATTTATTTAAACTGGTACACATGGGGTCACTTTACTTTCACAAGTTGACACTTCAGTCATCTTTTTGTCATTTTTGGTCATATTAGTCAATTTAAGTTCCATTTTTTTTCCCCACTTTCTAGTATTTTTTGCGACATATTTTTCATCAAACATCCACCTCTCCTTGCTATTAAGGTTTAAATCCATTCTACCTAATTTTTTTCTCCCAAAAAAAAAATGACCAAAAAAACTAGAAATGACAAAAAATGACTAGTATGTACAATTTATGAAAATAAAGTAACCCTAAGTGCTTCAATTTATAGTAGATGTGTAAATTGGAATGAAATGTCCTATTAACCTATGATACAACCTATTAATTTTATGGATCCATATCATCTTGTCCGACTTATTTTTTGATGGGTTAGGATGATAATGAGATAATACATGTTGTGATATCTCATTTGTCCCAACTAGATTTAAATGGGACAAGTAAAAATTAAAAATAATGAAAAAATAAAATATAATTATCTATACAACGATAACCCATAGGGACAATTTTAATGGGATGAGGTTTAAATGTGATCGGATAACTTTAAATCATGAGCCCATGAAGGATTGAATAAGATATAGAATGGGATAAGACAATCCATTTTACATCTCTAGTTTAAAGCATGGTGACTAATGTGCTCAATTTGCACAGGTGATCTGTCATCTTACCAATATCCTTCTCTTTATGTTTTCTTTTAAAACTCCATTAATCTGGTATTATGTTTTCCCTAGCTTTCATTTCCATCAACGAAGACGTCATTCTGAAGCTTTATCTGAATTTTATTTTTGGGCATCTCATAATAATTGTATTTCTGTACTTGCAGCTTTCTCAACGTACCATTTCAGGATCATTGCTGAAGTATCTTTCCAAGTTACAAGTATGCTTAAGTTGTTCAATCAACAGCCCTATTTGGTTTATTTACAGTTTTGACTTATCCTTTCAACTAGTCGCACTTTATTGCTTGATGTTTTTGAGGACTTCTTTTGTCTGTCTTTATGTTTTCTTGTTGCATCTATTATAGGGGGATATCATTGTTTCTTGCTTACCTTTTTTCTTTAACTATTATTTTATTCCTCTTATCTGTTAAATTTCTCCAAGTCTTTCAGGTTGATGAAGAACCAGCAATCAGAACCAACACTACTATTTTGCTTGGTAATATTGCAAGCCATCTCAATGAAGGGGTCAGTTTCTGCAAATTTTCACTTTTAATTGCATAGGCATTCGGTTGATCCGTTGAATATGCTGTTAACGTAGAATAGGATTTTAATTATGATTTCTTCTAAATGGCAGACACGGAAAAGAGTGTTGATTAATGCCTTTACTGTTCGTGCATTGCGTGACACTTTTTCACCTACCAGAGGAGCAGGTATCATAATTTCTACCCTGCCACTCTTTTTTCTTTGGCTGATAATTGATTGTACTTGTTGAATATGGTTGTCTGGCATCGAGTATTCTGACCAATCATTAGTTGTTTTTGGCAGGGATTATGGCTTTATGTGCCACCAGTTCTTACTACGATATCACAGAGGTTGCAACTCGGATTCTCCCAAATGTTATTGTCCTTACCATTGATCCTGACAGGTGTTGTAATCTTTATCCTATTTATTTGTTGTCATCCATATGCCTTTCTTTCTCATGCAATAAAGAACACCGTCTTTTTTGACACCATGGTTTTATTTTAATTGTCAAAAATAAAAATAACACCATGGTTTTACTTTAAATATCAAATCCTTAAAATGTCCAAAAAAAAAAAAAAAAAAAAGTAATTCATTAGAACTATTTCCCCCTGCTTGTTGTTATTGGTCTTCTGTTCCCATTATTAGGTGCCCTTAACCATTTGGCTATAGGATTATTTACTGTTTTACCTTTGATGTAAATATTTTTGTCCCCAGCTGATCCAGGGTTATCTTACTAAAATTTTCTTATGTATGTAAAGTAGAGTATCAGGAAAACAACACCAAATAGTTAAAGTCGTTAAGGAGAGAATGCTGTAATCCACCTAATAACTTTTTTCTCAGTCATTTAATTTTGGTTATATATTAAGTTTTACATTGAAGTATCCAATGGCTGCCTGTTGCTTAATCTAATTATACCAGCTACAACTGGCTTTACATACATGGTCATTGATCAATTTTTTCCATATATGAAAATGCCAAAAATATTTGGGCCCAAAAGTTACTTCTCACGAAGGAACAAGGAAGTCCTGTATTTAAGAGGAAAACCAGTTTCAAAACATAAATTTGCCTCTATATACTAGTCTGTTGGGAAAATCTTGTACAATTTTAAATTAATGCTTAACCATTTCACTTTTGCTTCGTGTCATTACTGCCGTGTTTCACTTCACTTTATGCTATTATCCAGAATGCCTTACCATATATTAGTTGCATGCACCAAATACATAAATATCTCAACTAGGAGTGATAATTCTTCACCATTTACTTTAAACAAATATGACTAGTGTCTGAGTTCTGAGTTCCTGTTTCTCCCACCTTTTAAACAGTGATGTCCGATCAAAGGCATTCCAAGCTGTTGATCAGTTTCTACAAATAGTGAAACAGTACCATGAGAAGGTGCGTTCTTAGATACTTGATGTTTTTGTTTTAGTTCTACTACCCCTCCCCCTCAATAGAAAAATTGTTTCTATCACCTGTATGAGGTAATTTTGATAGAATATGGGAACAAGACATGTTTGCAGCATTTCAGATCACCTTACCTCATTCCTTCATTGCCTTTACTTTACATGTTTGCTAGTTTGAAAAACTAGTCTAGTTCAACTTTATTGGAAGAAATATCTATAAGATTCGTTTTCCTCTGACTTGGATAGCGGTGCATAGATGTTGGGATCTTCTTCTTGATTCACTTTTGTGGTCTCACAGTAATCATTTCACCGCTTTTGCTTTTGATTCGGTTGAAGTGCTAATTTTATTTAATTATTGTATTTATTTTCATTTTAAAAAATCTGTTTCTTATGATCTGCTGGAGAGAGATAGTTGCTCTTTGTCCGATTCAGTTCAAGATTCTTGGTCATGACGTTTATGTACGAAAATACTATTGCCTGCCTACTGGTTGCTTCATCATATGTTCCACATATATTGGTGCTGTATATTACCAGCCACCCTCTAGTAGAGTGGTAAAGGCTCGGTATCTACCTGAAGAGTACCCCTAGTTCAATTCCTCCACCACAATTTATTGTTTGTCAAAAAATAATCTGTACCATATACAAATATAGAATGGTTTTTTTACGTGAACTCATGTTGTTGTTTGGCCATATTCTATGTAAATTCATGAAGTTATGTCAGTTTTTTTTTTTCAACTTAAAATAGTAATTCTTTGCTAGAACTTGACTACTGAAATAGCTAAATTTTCAAATGATGAAGTTCAACAATGTATCTATTGGTGCTGTTTCTATCTGTTCCTTTGTAGATAAATTCAGGAGATACTGCTGAGGCTGCTAGTGCTGGAATCTCATCTATACCTGGAAATGCTGGTCTCTTAGGGTTAGTTGTTCTAAACTTGGTCTTAATTTTGGTATCTTGTACAAAATTCATGCTTTAAAAATGCTTGTTGGAATATTTCAGAGCTTGATGCATATCATTGTTTCTATTTTTTGAATGCAACTTCTGCTTTTGGTTAAAGTTGAATATTATGTATTCTTTTAGCTACACGATTTCCAAAACACCTTTAACTGGGTATGGACAAATCTGACCCTTTTTCCTTCAGTATGTGATTGTTTTTGTAATCTTATTGCCTTGAATGTAGTTTTATCTGACTTTGGTGTTTTACTTCATTGCACTGTATCTTTTCAACTTTCTATACTATAAATTTAAATTTATTCTCATGATTTTCCTTCCTTGAATTCAATATTTTCTAATTCCATGCAGATGGGCAATGAGTTCTTTGACTCTCAAAGGTAAACCTTCTGAGCAACCTCCTCTTGCTCCAGTGAATACTAATAGACAACTATCCACTCAGACTTCAAATGCAAGTTCAGGTAAACATCTTAATGGCTCAGTATTCACTAACTTTTAGCAGCAGTGGCACTATGATTATGGAATTTTCAATATTTTGACAGAACCATTCGCAAGGAAAAAGGAAACTCATTTAAATAATTAGATGAAAAGGTGACCGTTGTAGCTAAGGTTCACTTAAAAATTAAATTTTTATTACATAAAGTCTGTCGTAGTCAGAAAAAAAAAACTTAAGATAACAGAATCTTTTGACTCCGTTTAGTTTCAAGGTGTTTGTTTTAATGCACTAAACCTCACTATATGTCGTCGATAATACTATCACTACTAAGGGTGATTGTGACATTATATATATTTTTTGAGGGTGTGATACAAATTTATCCTCCACTTATATTCAACCTCCCAGAAGCAGGTTGGCTAACGCTGATTTTTTGTTTAAACCTTAGTGATGGATGCTCCAACAACTGCACCTGCACGTGTAGCCTCCACAACAGATTTATCTGATCCACCTGTACCAGAATCTCCTACATCAACAGATGGCTGGGGTGAAATTGAAAATGGAATGGTTGAGGATCATGACAGTGACAAGGATGGATGGGATGATATTCAACCCTTAGAAGATCCAAAGCCATCCCCAGCACTTGCAAGCATTCAAGCAGCTCAAAAGCGGCCAGTCACAGTGACTGCTTCTCAGCCAAAGCAACAAGGTAATAGGTCCTCCCAAATGTAACCCAATTAACAGGTCAAATTGGCCATCAGGGCTGACCAACTGACCCCTACCCCATAGAAGCATGGTTTGACTTGCTGTATTCTTGCCTCATAGTTCAGCTTTTTGGATACTGTTGCTATTATGTTCTTAAAACTCTACTATAGGTGCAGATCAGTTTTGCTTTGATGTACGATCTTTGTATTTTTTGTCATTTTCACCACGGTTAGGATGTTGACTGACTTTATATTCCAACTTCCATATCCCTCATGCCCTCTCTCTTGCCCTAATTGTAGCTACAAGTTTGCGGCCAAAGAATACTGCAAAGGCAACCAAGAACGATGATGATGATGATTTGTGGGGATCCATAGCTGCTCCAGCTCCAAAAACATCATCAAAACTTTTGAACTTGAAAAGAAATGAAACAGTCAATGACGATGACCCTTGGGCTGCCATTGCTGCTCCTGCTCCTACAACCACAGCAAAGCCTTTATCAGCTGGTAGAGGTCGAGGATCTAAACCTGCTGCTCCAAAACTGGGCGCACAGAGGATTCATCGGACTTCTTCTGGGATGTGAATTAGACAAAAGATAATAGGAAACAGGTGACAGATTTAAATTTAGATGGTTGGTGCTTGTTCAAAAATTATATAACAGGTCACCTACTTACCTTTGAATATTTTCAATTTTCTTCAACATTATTTTATTTGTATTATCATTTTTTATTCTGTTTATAAGGAAACTGTAATATCTGATGCAAGTTTGACATGAATGAAGTAGATCCAGGGGCAACTGGCTACAGTTTTGAGAACTAGTTTTCCTTGTGTAATATAATGTCAGTTTGTAGTGAAAACATTCGGAACTTTCTATGCCTGCTGGAATCTGTTTGAACTGGCTTTGAGTGTGTATTAAATGTCATCTTAAAAGTTATCTGCCACTCTTGGTGAAGCTGCGACTAAGATGTTTCAGAAACTTGTGATTCCCATTGGATTATAATCCCCAAGGCACTATAGTAAAAGAGTAAAATATGGGCACGTTACTATGCATTATAGACTTTTTTTTTTCCCTTCCTGAACTTAAATTACTTAAAAGTGGATAAACTGTTTCATTCAAATAGTGTCACTTCATGTGTGAAATAGTTTTAATTAAAGTAAAAAAAAAAAATTGTAAGACAATTGAATTGATTTAAAAATAAGTTTTTTTTTTTTTTATTGAAAAAAGGATCCCCTCATTTTAGGGAGGATAGAGTTATTGTTACATACTACTGCACCATTAAGGATCACAGTTATTTTTGTTTTAATACCGATTAAGGGCGGGTCAGAGGATGCTGGTCGTTGGGGAACTGGAGCCCGATAACAGAGCGCGGGAGGCATCTATGTCCGAGTGCTCTTCAAGAGCAACTGTTGCACATTGAAGATTTGAACCTGTGTCTTGTCGTATGAGGACAGGAACTCAACGCCTTAATCCTTTATGTCTAAACTATTGGACTATTGCTTGATTGGTGATTTAAAAATAAGTTAATAAGAGTAAAAATTGAGATAATAAAAAAAGCCTAATTAAAACCTGGTTTGAGAGTTAAAAAAAGCTTTTCTAGGATTTTTTTTCCCTCCTCCCTCTTACCAAAAGCCACTATGGATTCCACCATAAGCCTTCTACTTCCATTTTCAGCCACGTTTTCTCATGCTTTTCTTTTTTATTCGTCTAATTCAGATCGTATTTCATCTACTAATTGATCTATAAATAGTTTTATCTTTTCCAAAATAAGCGGATATTATTTTTCATTGTTAAACTCCTCCATCTTAATCTTGCTCTCGGGATCTAGGGTTCTTTCTTCAAGAGCTTCTCGTTTCTTTGAACTAGCTTTCTAGCTTTGTGCTAGCTATCTCTTTCTTTGTAATCTTATTGTGATATTTTCTAATCCTATTGTGTGTTATCTGGATCTGTTCTTATTGTTTGTTGTCAATATTTTTTTATTCATTTTTTTTCAATTGCATTAGTCGATACTAGCAATCTACCATTGGTGTCCCCCAATCGAGCTCTGATGTTCGTCTCTGCTGGGAAGAGTTTATGATGTTTAGAGTATCAAGTTTGGGAAAAGGCCAAGGAAGAATCTAGAGGAAGTCAAATACCTTAGCAACATGCAAAGTGATTCGTCTTAGGTTGCAAGGGAGTTTCTTAGTGAGGATGAGGCCAACGATGGTATGGAGAAGACCATTGCAAGTTTGGCTGGTAGATCTTTTTTGGAGCTAATTGTTGAAACCTCGAGATTTTAGGAATATTTGAAATTCAAAAATCAGTTTAGATAGGAAATATTTTGTTATTATCTGCAAATATCAGTTAGGATTTTATTCTTGATTTTATTTCTTTTTTCTGATCTTGTAAAACTCTATTTAAGTTGTGCTTTGTACGTATCATAGGTAACTCAGAAAAATACAATAAAATAAATTATTTTATTCTATATGGTATCAGAGCGGGTTCATGAATATTAATATACATTTTCTTAAAAAATATATATATTCTTTATCAGATCAGTCCGCACCACCTGTCTTGCCGCAGTTCACCTGTTAGTGCCGCCGTGTTCACAGTCACCGCCGCCTGTCGCTCTCTGTCCGTCGCGCGCTGTCCGTCGACTGTCACACTCAGTCCGCCGCCTGTAGCGCCGTGCCTCCAGCTTCCACCTGCTGTCCAGTTCAGATTTTTCGATCTGCACCAGTTCAGATTTGCCGATCTGCACCTCTCAGTTCCGTCCGTGCCGTCCACGGATCGCCCTCTCAGTCACCGCAGCTTCACCTGCCACCGGTTGCCAGTCTCCGTCGCCCCTCAGTCACCGATCTCATCTGCCTCCTTTGCCAAACAGCCGCCTAACAACGCGCTTGACTAAGAAAGAAGAAGAGTTTGTCTTCGCTGTTGTACTTGTGATTAAGCAATCCCAAATAAACCCACTTTTAATTCGTTGCCCAGTGATTCATTAGCCCAAACTTGAAAAAATTTTTTTTAGCCCAAACACCTTAAAAAAACTCACTTTTAATTCATTAGCCCAAACTGCCCAAAGCCCAAACAGCCTAAAACCCACTTTTAATTCATTAGCCCAAAAAGCCCACAATTCCTTCCATCCATATTCATCTACATTTCATCTAGCCCATAGCCTAAGCTCGTTCACTTTATCAGGTGTAACAATTTTTTTTTCTTCATCACGAACAAAGAGAAGAATTTAAAAGAATGTTTTCACAACTTCAGGTGACCGGTCAGTCCTCTTCTGTTCTTTTTAGCTCATTAGCTCATAAAGGTATTTTTTCAACTGCCTTACTTACTACATCCAAAACCTCTTGGATTATCGACTCTGGTGCGTCAGATCACATGACTGACAATTATCTGCTTTTTTCGTCATATACACCCTGTGCTGGAAATTTAAAGGTCAAAATTGCAGATGGTACCCTTTCTCCAATTGCTGGAAAAGGGAGTATTAAGATATCTGACTCTATCACTCTTGATTCCGTCTTGCATGTCCCAAAATTATCTTGTAACTTATTATCTATCAGCAAATTGACAGCTCATATAAACTGTTCTGCTAATTTTACTTCTTCCTCTTGTGTCTTTCAGGACCTATCATCGGGGAAGACGATTGACAGTGCTAGAGAAAGTGATGGCCTTTATTACTTTGAGCCGACCAATGTGAGTGTTCCTTATCAAATTGCAACTTGTAATTCTATTTTTCTCCCTAGGGATAATAATTATCTGTTATGGCACTTTAGAATGGGTCACCCCAATTTTCAATATTTGAAACAGTTGTTTCCTTCACTTATTCCAAATAAAAAATTATTTCCTTTGCAATGTGAGGTTTGTGAACTTGCTAAACATCATCGTACCTCTTTTTCAAAACCGAAATACACGCCTTCTAAACCATTCTCCCTTATCCACAGTGACTTATGGGGGCCATCTCGATCTCCAAACCGCACTCATACAAAATGGTTTATTACTTTTATTGATGACCACACTCGTGTATGCTGGGTATATCTCTTAAAAGATAAAACTGAGGTTCAATCCATATTTGTTAATTTTCATTCTATGATTCGCACACAATTTCAGACACATATTCAAATTCTACGTACTGATAATGGTACTGAATACCTTAACCAACATTTTCGAAATTATCTTCAAACCAATGGTATTATTCACCAAACCTCTTGTGTCTACACTCCTCAACAGAATGGAGTTGCTGAAAGAAAAAATAGGCACTTATTGGAAGTTGCCCGTGCACTCATGTTTACTACCAATATGCCTAAGCTGTTTTGGGGAGATGCAGTCCTTACATCTGCTTTTCTTATTAACCGAATGCCAAGTCGGGTTATCTCTTTTGAGACACCAATACAAAAACTCAAAGGTTGTTTTCCAACTTCTCGTCTTGTGTCTGACCTTCCTCTTAAAATATTTGGATGTACAGCCTTTGTCCATATCCACCCCCATGATCGTAGTAAATTAGATCCAAGGGCTCGTAAGTGTGTCTTTATTGGCTATTCCCCTACTCAAAAAGGTTACAAATGCTATGATCCCTCTAGCAAAACTGTTTTTACAAGCCTCGATGTCACCTTTTTTGAATCCACCCCATTTTATCCTTCCAAACCTTCTCTTCAGGGGGAGCAACATGTCAATCTTGAAGAGAAGTTTTGTTCTTTTGACCTTGTTTTTCCAAACGATATCTCCAACCAACCTATTATTTTTCGTCCTGAGCCTGAACCTGTCACACCACTTCGCTCTAAAGAATCTATCACAAATGAACATTTAAACCTAGAGGGAGATGAATTACAGGTTAGCAAGGAGATACATGTATACTCAAGAAAGCCAAAATCAAAATACAAAGGTAGATTTACTCTCGACACACTGCGAGAGTCTGATCCAGTGAATGGTCCTGAGTTTGTTGAGCCCTCCTTTGATCCAGGTACCTCTAGTTCTACTGATGATTTACCTATTGCACTCAGAAAACAACGTCGATCTTGTACTTCTCATCCTATATCTAAATTTGTGTCGTATAACACTTTGTCCCCCAAATTCCATGCTTTCACTACTAACCTTGACAGGGTCATAGTTCCAAAAGATATTGATGAGGCTTGGGAAATTCCTGAATGAAAAGAGGCTGTAATGGAAGAAATACGAGCTCTAGAAAACAATAAAACTTGGGATGTGGTGGATTTACCAAGAGACAAGAAGCCAATTGGGTGCAAATGGGTCTTTACTGTTAAGTATAAAGCCGATGGGACTATTGAACGATATAAGACTCGCCTAGTTGCAAAAGGATTTACCCAGACATATGGGGTTGACTACACCGAGACATTTGCTCCAGTTGCAAAATTAAATACTATTCGAGTATTATTATCATTAGCAGTAAATCTTGAATGGCCTCTCCAACAACTGGACATCAAAAATGCATTTCTCAATGGAGTATTAGACGAAGAGATTTTCATGACATTACCACCAAGTTTTTATGAAAGAGGAAAACAGAACATGGCATGCAAACTGAACAAATCACTTTATGGACTCAAACAGTCACCCCGAGCATGGTTTGATCGATTTGCGAGAGTGATAAAAGGACAAGGTTATCAGCAGGGTCAGTCAGATCACACAATATTCTTTAATCATTCCCAAGAAGGATTAAAAACAATTTTAATTGTTTATGTGGATGATATCATATTGACAGGAGACAATTTGGTTGAGATTGAAAGATTGAAAAAGGTCATTGCTACGGAGTTTGAAGTTAGAGATTTGGGGCAGGTGCGTTATTTTTTAGGGATGGAAATTGCCAGATCAAAAGAAGGTATAAGCGTTTCACAAAGAAAGTATGTTCTAGACCTTCTAAAAGAAACCAGTATGCTCGAGTGCAAACCGAGTGACACTCCAATTGAAACTGGAAAGAAAACAAGAGTTGAGGAGAAACCAGTAGAAAAAGGAGAGGTATCAAAGATTGGTGGGAAGATTAATTTATTTATCTCATACAAGGCCTGATATTGCATTTGTTGTAAGTTTGGTGAGTCAATATATGCATGCTCCAAAAGAAAACCACTTAGAAGCAGTATACAGGATTCTTAGATATTTAAAAGGGTCTCCTGGCAAATGACTCTTCTTTAAAAAAACAAGACATAGAAGAATAGAAGTTTTTTCAGATGCTGATTGGGCAGGTTCGATTGACGACAGAAAGTCTACTACTGGGTATTGTACCTTCATTTGGGGCAACCTTGTTACGTGGAGAAGTAAAAAACAAAATGTAGTAGCCAGAAGTAGTGCTGAGGCAGAATTCCGGGCAGTTGCACAAGGTATTTGTGAAGGGTTGTGGTTAAAGAAACTTTTAGAAGAACTACAGGTAGAAACTGAGTCCTCGCTCAAGGTATACTGTGACAACAAGGCTGCTATTAGTATTTCTCTTAATCCAGTTCAACATGATCGAACCAAGCATGTCGAAGTTGACAGACATTTTATAAAAGAGAAGGTTGAGAATGGCATTATATGTATGACCTATGTTCCTACACAAGAGCAGATTGCAGATATATTCACCAAAGGACTTTCACGTCAGAGTTTCGAGGATTTTATAAGTAAGTTGGACATGATTAACATTTATGAACCAACTTGAGGGGGAGTGTTGAAACCTCGAGATTTTAGGAATATTTGAAATTCAAAAATCAGTTTAGATAGGATATATTTTGTTATTATCTGTAAATATCAGTTAGGATTTTATTCTTGATTTTATTTCTTTTTTCTGTTCTTGTAAAACTCTATTTAAGTTGTGCTTTGTACGTATCATAGGTAACTCAGAAAAATACAATAAAATAAATTATTTTATTCTATACTAATATTGTGTGATCCTTGGTTGCTAGCCTTTTCATATTAGCTGGTTCAAGTCTTATGTTTCTTACTGTCGAGTTTTGAGTTTTCTTGTTACTCAGTCTATTCAATAAACTGCTTTATTAGTTAGTTTGTTTTGATGTTGCATTTGGTAATTTTCTATTTTCTAGTTTTGTTGTCTTGTTGTTGGTCTGGTTATTAGGTTCTTGGAAGTACCTTTGCTGCTCTTACCTAGCTGGATTACTGGTGAGCATTTTGATATTTTCTGAACTTCTTCTACCAGCTTGATGTTAGATACTTGTAGGTGATGATTCCTTGGTTAGCAGTTTTGCTATAGAAGATGAATCAACTTTCTTTGTTTAGATGTTTAGGGTGCCCTTTGTTCTGGTTTTGTTTTGATGCTTTTAGGTCCTTTGTTCTAGTTTTGTTTTGATGCTCATAGGTTTGTAATGGTTTAATGGAGCTTTCCTATCATTTGAAAAAAAAAAGCAGCAGCCTAATTAATCTTGTAACAGGTTAAATTGCATGCAATCTCTCTTAGAGCATCTCCTTGCTCTATATCTTTATTTTAGTGCATCTTTTGTATTAAAAGTAGATGCAAAGAGGCCCTACAACTTTATACTAAAATTGTACAATGAACAGTATCGTATTAAATATAGCTTGACATTGTTTATTTAACATAGCACTATTCACTATACTTCTCACACTTTTTTTTTTAATATTAATAAACAAGAGAAAATATAAAAATATTATTTTAATATCTATTTTACTATAATTTTATATCTTTAACTAAATTTATTTGAATTATATATTACTGTACGACCGTTATAATATAGACAAATAAATGATAAAGATGCTTGCATTATACTTCAAAATGCATTAATTGAACATTAATAGGATGAATATATTAACTCAAAAAATTAATATATTTTTTTTCCGATAAATTTAATGTTTACTTTTTAGCAATGTAGTTTTCATTTTTCAACAATGTATTGTTAATTTTTTAGCAATGCAATATTTAATTAACATAAAAAAAATATAATATTTTATTTAGTGAATTTTTTAATTACTAAAAATAGAATTTTTAAATTTAATATAATTAATTAAATAATATTAATGTATAATTAATAATTAGTTTGATATAATAATTGTTGGAAATTAATTAATAAAAGAAAAATAAAAAGAATATTCTACCTTGTAAAAGAATATAGTTTTAATGTGATATTTAGTATAACGAATTGTAGATGAAAAAAGAGGGTGCAGTTTTTGCACTAAAATAATGTAAAAGTTGCACTAAAATAGAGTTTTGGGTTGGAGATGGTTTTATAAAGATTTTTATTTTTAATTTTAATTTTCTCCATGTGGAGCACTTTTTTTTTCTGCAACATAAACATATATGTTATTGCATGTGGTATGCATTTTTTTAAAGAAAAAAATAAAATTAGTAAAATAATTGAATCATATAAATATTAGAGAGTAAAAAGATTTTATATAATCATAAAAAGACATAACGTTTACTTAAATTTAGCTTGGTTTGATCAAATTCGAATGATCTTACATGATTCAATTTGATTCGAAGCCTAATTAAGTCGAATAAATCCAATCCAGCTCTAGAATATTTTAAAGCCAAGCTTTGAATATACATTTAATTTGAAGAAATATAAATTACCTAACAAAATGTATCAAATGAAAAAATATATAGAAAAATATAAATTGTCAAAAAAAAAGTTATTAAATAAATATAAACTTACCAACTCTCCTTTATATAATTGTGTCTCAATTACAATCAATTACGATAATAAATTAAAATAATTAATTTAAAATTTAAAAAATAATAAATATTTAATTTTTGATAATAATATTATACAATTTAGGATGAGACCTGATGTCATTACAATTGAAAGCAATAATAAAATTATATTTTTAAACAGCTTTTAAAAATTTATGAAGTATAATCTTTATTATATAATTTAACAAGACATAAAAATGAGTTTTTTATTAAAATTAAAATTTTAAATTCAAATTAAAACTTTAACTAGGCTCCTACAAATAATATATATAGTATTACATTGTATAAATTGTAATTATTCATCAAAATTTTTTAACGTAGCATAATAATTTAAAAATATTTAAAAAAATAAACTTATATTTATATTTAGATATTTTGTACGAAAAACTCAGGAATTTTATATATTATTAATAACTTAAATATGGATAGTTTAATATCTATAAAATTATTTTTCTAAAACTTAATAAATAAAAAAGAAATTTTTTTTTATTATTTAAAAAATTAAAGATATTTTTGTGAAACGTAAGATTTTTATATGATTAACTATTGAGTCCAGATGCTATGTCCCCTCTTTGTCCTTCCAATCATAAAGTGAAATATTTTTTAAAAAAAAATTAAATCTTCAATAAATCTTGGGTTATATGCTGTCATGACCCCCTATTTATTAAAAATCTGATATGACCCCCTTCATTTAATTTTTTTACATATTATGACAAAAATGCCCTTAATAACCCCTCAGTTGGACGACTGTCCAACTCACCTCAACAGAGTTGGACGACTGTCCAACTCACCTCAACAGAGTTGGACGACTGTCCAACTGATGAAATTTTGACCGGCTGGCGATCCCACTCGCCGGAGCCGGCGACCCCACTCGCCGGAGTCCAGTTGGACACATGTCCAACTAGACTGCTCAGAATTGGACGACTGTCCAACTAGCAGAATTTTGATTGGCCGACGACCCCACTCGCCGGAGCCTAGTTGGACACATGTCCAACTGAGTTGGACGTATGTCCAACTGATCGAATTTTGATTGGCCGATGACCCCACTCGCCGGAGCTCAGTTGGACGCATGTTCAACTAAAAACTACAGAGTTGGACGTATGTCCAACTAAAAACCAGCGAACTTATTTCAACAGAGTTGGACATTTTTTCAACAGAGTTGGACGTACGTCCAACTAAAAACCAGCGAGCTTATTTCACTCGCCGGAGTTCAGTTGGACGACTGTCCAACCGATCAAATTTGTTATACTAGCTCCAGTACACCACATTCACGCTATTCTAGTACCACAATTCGAGCCACAATAAAATTGAATGAACTCTCTGAAATCCAAAAGCTTGGAATCCAGAAATATAATCAAATTTAAATAAATCAGCTTGAAAGCAATTAGGCAGACCGCATAATTTATAAAAATAAATTATTGTTTCTCCACCGTTTTGCCAAGGTGGTCGGTTGTATCGGACAAGAGGGAACGACGTCTTTGATGGGTTGCCCAGATTCCGTGAAGCGCTTGAGTACCGTAACGGTGCAGAGTGTCCGTCTCCAGCCATGACCGCGCCGGCTGCAGAGATGGAGCAACTGACCTCCGGCGCCAGTAATCGCATTATTCCAATTCTCAAGGCCCTTCCTCGTCGTCGCCGCCGGAGCTCTGCATCGCTGTCGGACCAGATGCCTCCTGTTTCGCCATCAAAGAAGAGGAGATCGGTGTGGAGGAGAGAGGATGAGGACACCATGAGAAGGAGAGTGTTGGCTGAGAGCTTAGACATGGGTTTTGATAATATCGGAAATGGGGACTCCGAATTCCAATTGAGAAGAAACGAAAAAAAATGAGATAAATACAGTAATAAGATAATTTCATGTAGAAAGGGTAAAAATGGAATTATATATTTTGTGCAAGTGGGGGGTCTAATTGAGAATGAAAACAGTAAGAAGGGGTCATAAGAGCCTATTTCCCATAAATCTTTGTTAACACCGTTGGTAATATATTTTATCCCAAATTATCAGTTCACTCTCTGTCCCTCCAATCACAAAATGAAATGTGTACTTTTTAAAAAAATAAATCTTTAATAAAACTTCTATTAATACCGATACTTTTATTATATATATATATATATATATATATATATATATATATATATATATATATATATATATATATATATATATATATATATATATACTTTTAACAACAATTAATTAACGTTTTTGTTCTACTCACAATTATCTTTCATTTATAAAGAGATAAATTATTTACATTTAATAATTTATTGAAATCTTTTCGCATGAGCTTTTATCGAAAGCTTTTCACTTTTCTTATAATAATTCACTTAATTTTTTTGGATGAGTTTTACTGGTATAATAGAATATAATTTTATATTTGTTTATAAAAAAGTGTCTAATTGAATTATTTTGTTGTAAGTTCTTTTGTCCAGATAAGTTTTATATATATGGGCAAGTGCATTGAGGCTTATCCATTTGCTTTTTTTTTTTTTTTTTTTATTATTATCTCGAAATGTACACTAGTTGTTTTTGTTTATGTTTAAATATAAATTGCATAAATATAACTCACTTATTCATGTAAAAAGAAGAAAAACTAAAGCTCACAATTTTCTTTTTGGATTTAACAGGTTGCGGCCAAGTCTTTAAGCATAAATTGTTCTTTTTTCAATTACTTTTTATTATTGCTAAATTGCATAATTAAGGTGAATCTTTTATCCCTATCTCTATAATAATATTATTTAAATTAACTTTGTATATATATATATATATATCAGAGTTATTATTTTTTTAATTTTATAATAGTGCAATTGTCTCTTTCGCGTTTTATTTTTAAAATTGATGAAAAACTTCAATAACTTAATAAAATTTATTGTATAATCAATTTTTCTTTTTATCAAGTATTTTGTCTATAATATATAATATAATTATTTCTTTCATTTTTTTAATTTGTTAAAAAAGTTCGATATAATTCAAAACTTGTATTGGCATATTACATTAAAAAATATTTATAAAAATTAAATTAATAGAAGATACAATTCATATCCTTATTTAAAAATAATTTTATCAATTTATAAAAAATATTCATTTATAATATGTTAGAAAAGTAAAACATTTTTGCATTACCGTCAATAGTAAAAGTTGCCGATTTTATTTGTCATATATCATTTTTTTCTTTGGCATAGGTCTTTTGTCTATAATTTATACTAATGCAATTATTTCTTTCATTTTTTTAATTTGTTGAAAAAATTCGATATAATTCAATACTAGTATTATTATATTACATAAAAAAAATTAATGAAAATTAAATTAATAGAAATTATAATTCATATCCTTATTTAAAAATAATTTTATCCATTTATAAAGAATATTAATTTATAATATGTTATAAAAGTAAAACATTTTTGTAATATCATCAATATTAAAAATAGCCAATTTTATTTGTCATATATTAGGTTTTTTTCTTTGTCATATCTCTTTTGTCATAATTTATACTAATGCAATTATTTCTTTCATTTTTTTAATTTGTTGAAAAAGTTCTATATAATCCAATACTAGAATTTGTATATTACATTAAAAAATATCTATGAAAATTAAATTAATAGAAGTTATAATTCATATCCTTATTTAAAAGTAATTTTATAAATTTATAAAGAATATTCATTTAGAGTATGTTAGAAAAGTAAAATATTTTTGTAGTACCGTCAATATTAAAAATAGTCAATTTTATTTGTCATATATTATTAATTTCTTTGTCATAGTCTTTTGTCTATAATTTATACTAATGCAATTATTTCCTTCATTTTTGAATTTGTTGAAAAAGTTCAATATAATTCAATACTAGTATTAGTATATTACATTAAAAAATACTTATGAAAATTAAATTAATAGAAGTTATAATTCATATCCTTATTTAAAAATAATTTTATCAATTAACAAAGAATATTCATTTATAATATGTTATAAAAGTAAAACATTTTTTTATACCTCAATATTAAAACATAGCCAATTTTATTTATCATTTTTCTATGTCATAGCTTTATTAATTTGTTACGTTTCTTTGACCATTTCAATGGATTTGTTGATAAGCGTCTTTATGATGAGAGACAAGCAGATTTCAAAGTGTCATAAAGCTCTTCTTCATTGGCATTTCCTATTGCAACTACGAAGCTTGCATTAGCTACATACACCCCAACAGTGTATAAAATATTTCAAGATGAGGTGGGGAAAGCTTATGCTGAAGCCGTTTTTTATCAATATCAGAATGGGGGTGCACTTCTTCATGTTGTGGACTTGCGAATATAGAAAATATGTTAGGACCTTGGACCACAAACGGAGTGTGATGGCCTTTGGTCTTTCAATGTTTAAATCAGTTTAGGTAATGGCGATGATGGAGGAAACCTAAGCCTCAACTCTAAGATAATAGGGAGAAGAAGTGAAGACAGGGAGAATATAAGAGCTGTGTATTATTTGTTGTATCCAACTTATGTGAAAATGTGTACAATGTGCAAATATCTAGGTGAAAGAGATATACTTGTCGTCGGTTACTTACCTAAGGAGATAAACTTATCCTTACATTGGAGGTTATCTATCTCTAATTATATCTTATATGATAATTAGGGGATATTTGGAGCTTATTGTCTAATGGTCTTTTATCTAGTAATTGGACTTATCCACTTATTCAGTGCTCATTGGTTGGGCTGTAGGCCATATTGCTGAGTAGAACTAATTGGAGAATGCCATTTGGCACCTGTTATTTTATGCCCAACATCACCCTTTAGGCCTTCTGGGCCCAGTTACGTGACATAAGAGGTCGGACATTTAGTCCTTTTAGTCATGCTGGTGGCCTATGGCCCATTCTCTTGTGCTGTTCCATCGACAGAGTTGATAAAACTCAGATCTCGTTTAGTCATGAAAATGTGCACAATAGTTTTTCGTTACTAGCGATACTTCTGAATTTTCAATCGAAGTTCCAATGTGGGTGATATGTCAAGGTCAAAGTTTTTTAGAAAAGCAACCCTGGAGCTATAAGGTGCTCTTCACCTTCTATATGGCGGAGGCAAGCCTATTAGACTCTTTTAAGTTTGTGTGGAGATATTTTGGCATTATGACCCCTTATGAGCATTTGTTCTTCACCTTCCAAAAGTAGAAGATTGTACTTGGATACCTTTGCTACCACCCAATCTTTAGTAAGCATTTTATAATTGTACCTGTACTACTATATGTTGGAGGCACAGATTGTACTCCATTATAGAGGATGGGAGGATAGATACGCAATGGCTATTATGGGTGCACATAGAGGTGGATTGTGATGGATAGAGGGTGGTAGTGGTCGAGTGGAAGAGTGAGGACCCGTCTGGAGGTGACGTTGTAAGTGGAGTGTCGACTAAAGGTGGCATGGTCAGTAAAGTGTTGATTGGAGGTGGTGTGGCTGGCAGAGTACCAACCGGAGAGGTCGTGGTCAGTGAGGTGCTGATTGGGGGTGGTATGGTTGGCTATGTGCCTTCCGAAGGGGGTGTGTTCGGCCATATGCAGCCTAAAAGGGGTCTATCAGGTCATGTGCTACCAATTTTATACTTATGGCTCTGATACCAATTTCTTAAAATTCTGTCATTTTACAATGTATTTTTATTGTATGTACACCTTATATTTTTGTATGTACAACTTATATTTTTATATGTACATTTTATATTGTTGTATGTACACCTTACATTTTTGTATGTACTCCTTACCTTTAAGTTTCAGCACAAAAACTGTTAATCAGATTCAAGTAATTTTTAACATATCTTTGCTATATAGGTAATTGCGAAGAAGAAGGTGGGCATTTAATTGCGAAGAAAAAGGTGCAGATTAGAGTAGGAACTGTGATTATGGACATTTGTATGTAACCTGTACATACAAATTTGTATGTAACCTGTACATTCACATACATGTACATACAAAATGTGAATGTACAAGTTACATACAAAATAAATGTGTATGTAACCTGTACATACAAAATGTGAATGTACAAATTCCATAAGCTGTTCTTCTTCTTCTTCTTCCAGTGGGTGATTGCAGACATAGTCGAAAGCTTGAGAATAAAACCCAAGTGATATTACAAATAAATATCCACATTTTTTAGAGAAATTATAGACTTGCTATTAGTAACTTCATGACATACCAAGGAATAGAGGATGCAATATCAAGAAATTAACTTATTTTTGGTGTAGGACAATATTACCCGGTGGCTTCTTATTTACCTCATAGCCTCTCTGCTTTTGCAACTGTTCATCCAAATTCTGATAAAAAATCAATCTACTACTCCGTCCCATTTTGTTTCTGGGCAAGCGATCCAGTTTTGGCCGAAGAGTGGAGAGTGACTTTAGGATAAAACTGTCATTTGTATTTTTCTAAAATACAGTCGTTTGCTATTTTGGATAAAAAATCAATTTTCATCATATATGTATCATTTCAAGAAATTAATTCGAGATAATGCTACGTGTGGTAAGTACCATTAATGGGGTGCAGAGCCTATCATTGGGTTGTAGCCCATTTTTGTTATGATATTTGGGCTCCCACTCTTAGCATAACTCGTGGAGGGAATGAAGTCCTGGAGATTAAAGTTGTGCGCTGGAGATGCCATCCACGGGGTGCAGAGCTCATCATAGGGTTGTAGCCCATTTTTGGTGCACTAGTCGAGCTCCCACTCCCAGTGCAACTCATGGAGGGAGTGAATTCCCAGAGATAAGTTAAATTTGTGCTTGTTGAAAGCTATTTGAGGTAGTCCTATCACAAGGACGCTACCCACTCGTGGCACAATAGCTTTGCTACCTCTCCTTCTATGAGTGAGAGGAAGCACATTTTGTAGATCCACTACTCCCCGCCATCTATGGAATGGGGTAACAGATCAACTATTGTTGGGTGTCGTGTCTAACGGACCCGACCAAATCCTAGCTATCCTTTGGCATTACGCTTTGCATTATGGAGATTGGTGAAGAATTCAAGTGGAAAAAATTATTTCTTGATATTTTCATATTCCAAGTGCTTCTTTTATTTCTCTAAATAGAAATTGGGTATTACATGAAGTAGACTTTTTTTTCTATTTCTGTCCTTCGAAGGTAGAAATGACATTTGAAAAAAATAGCCCCAATTGTGTGTGGAGACGAACTATATGAAGGTTTGTTATGGGGGCTTCTTGGCTAAAGTTCACCTTTTAGGTGTTTTCTTTCCGTGCATTGTCTACCCTTTTTGTAATTTGGGAGGACTTGGAACATTGTTATGGGCTTCTAGCATTTTGACGAATATATGTATTGTCCATTTGTTGGGTGGAACGCATTTGGGAAGAATGTGCTACTTAGGCAAGTCTGGGTACAAACTTGATTAATTTTGAGATGTATTTTTGGAGCACAATGCGAGGGTACTCTCTGGAAATTTCCTAATGGTGAGTATATGATGCAATCTAGTTGAATACCTTTCGTGGGTCACAATCTCATCTTTGGTGTGGTGCTGCATGGGGGATTGAGTATGATTGACCAGCTCGTGGCACAGACCTATTTGGCACTGCTCTGTTCAATAGGCACCTTCCTGTGTAGCCAATCTTGTCCGATTGGCCATATTTTAGTTGGGTGACTTCTATCTAACTAGCCACATGTTTGTTCAAGTGGAAACCTTTTTTGTTAGGCAACTTCTTTTTGGCTAACCACATGTTTGTTTAGGTGGTCATCTTTCTGTTTGATTACCTCTAGTTGGGTGGCTTACGTGTCCATTTTTGTAGACGATTTATAGTTGGGAGAAAAGAAGGTGTTGATGCGATTTCTTTTTCATTTGGACCTTGTCACATTTGTGTGAATTGTTTTTATTTTTGGGATGATTTCATATAACCAGAAGTTGCTTATGGAGCCCTTGGTCTATCAGCCCCTAGCTTAGTGTGCTTACACTAGTCAAGTCATCTAAGTGTGTATGTCGATATTCCATTTGTAGCTTAGGAAAGTTTCTTCAAACATGGATGGTCTTTTCCATCCTGTCAGGAGTGTTTTGTAATATCATGTGATGGATAAGCTTTTGGTTGGACAGAATCATGTAGCCCATCTATGGCTAGTTTGGTAACTCAATATGCTTGTCAGGATAAGTATAGGTGTACCCCGGAAGGGTCTATGGAAGACAACAATGGTATGGACAACAAGATTGGACGGCCATGTTCTAGCAGTCAAGACTTGATCTTCATGATCTGTCATGTGAGGTGGTACGGCCTCTTGGGCTACACTCTACCCTGTTTAGTGTGGCCTGATAGGCGACTTCCTAGACTACTTTATTGAAATGTGGAGGTGTAGATCTCGTAGCTCGTAGGGCTGCAATAATATGGACATCATTGTCTGTAAGGTTTCATTCATGTTGAAAAGTGTTAGTGTGGACTACGTGGCCTGTTAGGCAGTAGTCTGGACTGTACAATTTGTTAAGTGGCCTATTAGGCTGTCGACGGGTGCTAGCGTGCTCTAGCACTTAGAAGGTACCATAGAGGGTGCTTGTTGATAAGAGATATTTTGGGAGCTTGTGGCTCTGATAGGCACTCTAGGATGAGCAAGAGCACTTTTACTACCATGTATAAATGAATGTTCATCCATGCTCCTCTTTTTCGAGTCATTCAGACTCGTTGTGATGTAGTTGCTGCAGACATAGGCTATGATGCTATGGATGCATGTCAAGATTGAGATCCATCTGGCAGTTCTCCATCCAGGAATTATACATTAGGTGATTTCTCGGCAAGAGGGCCACCCAAACGGAAGCTATCCGACGTGCCACACGGAGGGAGGCCATTCAGCGGTGATCGGGCCTGAGTAGTGGTGGACGTTGTCCGAATTGTCCCATTACGAGGATTCCATAATCAATTATGGTTCTTCAAGAATCGGGCTAAAAATGTGTGAACTAGGCCTCTAATTGTCTACTATTTGTTTAGTAAACTTGACCGATCTGATCCAATTTTTTATGTTTTCTAGGCAAGACCTATCTATAAGGCCACCACTCGTAAGAGTGGTGTGTGGGGGAGAGTGTGGCTCACCCATATGTCCATTCGGTCCCAAATTTTGGATACAAACTAATTAGGATGCAATATTTTTGATGGTGGTCTCGATTTTCTAAAATGTTGCACAAAGTTTTATATCCAAACAGGAGGCACTCGTCTGATCAAAAAAGTGGAATTTGGCTTTTTTATTCAATGGTTAAGAAAGCTTCACTTTATGGAGGTGTCAAATATTGAGCTATCGTTTGGTGGTGGGGGCTATAGAAGCCACACTCCCTTTTTACGATATGTCTTGTATGCGATATTTTTCGACTGCGATATCCTTTTTTTTTTTTTCACATCTAAAATTTGATTCTGGATCTCATAGTTCAGGGAGGCATCCTAAGGTAGCCTTGAATTTGTTTTCCATCACATTTGGACAAGCTTCAATTCGTGCTCTCCTTTAGCAAGCAAATCGAGCCCTAACGTGGACTGACCAAGGTCAGTGTAGGGCCTGTTGTGTGGACAGGCTATGGGAGCATAGGCGACTGAGCATGTGGTGGATCTTCTTGGTTGCCTTACAGAGTGTAGTTCCAGAACTTGTGGGAGGATTTTTTTCTTTAGGAGAACTCACAGTAGGTTTGCAATGGAGATTTTCGTCGGGCACTCACTCAACTTTCGTTGAGGCACTTCAATAAATTATTTTCTTAGATTTTTCTTCTCAGATCTAGTGGAGAACACAACAATGTCTTCTAAAATTCCCTTTTGAGTTATTACCTATTAGAACACAGTTCGTTTCCATAGACGGTACTAGATGTTGATGCCATTTTTCGTCAACATTAGAATGAGGGTACACTTCTCCTTGTTGTGGACTTACAAATAGAGAAAATACATTAGGACCTTGGACTACCATGGGGTGTGATGGCCTTAGGCACTCCAATGCTTAAGTCAGTTCGAGTAATGACAATAATGGAGGAAACCTAAGCCTCAACTTCGAGATAATAGATAGGAGAAGTGAAGACAAAGAGAATATAGGAGTTGTGTGCATTATTTGTTGTATCCAAGGGCGAAGCTATTCAGTGGCGGGGGGGGCTGAAGCCCCAGCCGGATTTTCTGGAAATTTTTTTGTCTGCCCCTCTGTTGCTGCTCACATGCTCCAGCTCCAGCTTTTGACATCTGCCCCCAGCGAAGGTTATGAAAGTCCTGTGTGCTCCTGCCGACTGCCGTTCTTTTTATACACGCAGCCGCACGAGTCTGTTTCGCTTTAAAAAAGAAAACCTACCCAACAAAGTGTCTACACTGAATAACCAGATGAAGAATTGGGTTTTGGGGGGTCAGATTTGAGCTGACACTGAGAACAGAAGAAGCAAAGTCGGATTGGGTTTTTCGGACAGTTGACCGACGTATTTAGGTTTATTTATGGTTTTTGCTTTTCAGAATTTTCGTGTTTTTCCTTTCATTAATTAGGGGTTTAAAGATCCATGTGAATGATGAGATGATTGGTGCAGGAGGCGGGTTGTCACTTGTGATTCTGTGAATGATTGTTCCAACCTATAACTTGTAAGGTTGATTTGTCGTCCCTGAATAGCTCCACTCCTGTGCACGACACATTTCATTGTTTTGGTTATTTTGATGTGCTCTTCATCATTGATAAGTTCAGATGAAGGAAAGAAGACAGAGGAAGTATTGCTTAGCCAACTGATTGATTCAACTTCAGCCTTTAGGGGAGACAGATAGGGATATGGTGAGAAGCCAAATACTTTTTTTTAATTTTCTTTGTTCTATATATTTATTTTGAACTGCATTTACTTCCTTGTTTGATTGATATTTTTGTTATGTTACAGTTTGGTGCATCTGGTCATATATAGTTTTCTATGTAAAGAAATCTTTTTATATTAAATGGCTTGAGTGTTGTTTCAGTAGCAGCAGCAAGCATAACACTTGCTTATCTTATTTGTATATGATAAAATCTATCAACATTAATATAGTGTTTGGTTAGACCATCAACCGACTTCAAGCAGATATGTTGTGGTTAAACTGCAAGATAGATTTGATAAAATTGAAGAATGCATTTGAAGAACTTGACCTATGCTTAACAGAGAAAAAGAATGTTGATGGATTTGGAATAACTGAGAAGCTGTATAAAGAATGTATGATGTCTAAACTAAAAATAGTTGAGACTTTAGATAAATTTGGAATAACCGAGAAGCTATATAATATGCTGTTATAATTTAGAGTAGTAAGTGTTGGTGTTATAATTTGCTTTATCAGCTTTTTATTTGGTATTGGTAATATATGGTGGCATTTATATAGTTTATCATTATCATTATCATGCATGGACTTTCATAATTTTTTTTTTTTTTTTTTTTTCATGTTTGTCCTCTTTTTCACTTTAGCTGCAACACTTTTTTCTTAATCCAAGTGCTCCTGCCGGCTGCCGGCTGCCGTCCTGCATCTTGTGTGCTGCTCCAGCTTCACTGCTTCAGCCCCCCATGATAAATTCCTGGCTCCGCCCCTGGTTGTATCTGACTTGTATGAGAATATATACAAGATGCATATATACAGGGAAAAGAGATGTACATGTTGTCGATTACATACCCGAGGAGATATACTTATCCTTACATTGGAGGTTATCTCTATCTAATTATCTCTTATTGAATAATTAAGAAATATTCGATGCTTATTGTCTAATGATATTTTATCTAGCAATTGGTCTTATTCGCTTATTCAGCACTCACTAAACTAGGCCACATGTCATATTGCTAAGTAGAACTAATGAAAGAATGACATTTAACACGTGTTATTTTATGACCATCTGCTTATAATTATAGGTCAAGTATTCCTGATATTGATGGTATCGTGATTAAGTATAATGTTAGCTCTTGTGGAAAAATTACCCATCGTACTGCTAAGCATGACTCATCCAATGATACAATAGTATGGCTTTAGAGCTATTGCAAATCTTTTAGGAATGGGCGAAGATGGTTAGGCCCAAGTTCACAAGGATTTGTTGCAAGAGTTGAATGACAATTTTGCTAATTATAACAATCTATATATGGAGGTGTTGCGGCAGTTGAAGAACTACGTCACAAATTAGCTCATTATGTTGGGCAAGCACCATTCTCGTGTTGGATGATATTGCCAAAGATGGGGCATTTGATTAGCTCGCGATACAAACTAGTTCTCTTTTACTTATTAAAGAAACAATGTTTGAATTTTTTGCCGCTTTGTTCAAAACTTAGTCCTATTCTAACACGTTGATGTATTTGTACTGGTTTTGTAAATAAAAACCACTTTGTTGAGGTATGTGATTTTATTTGAGTAAGCTACATTATTCTAGAAATTATTTTTTCTTTATTTGAGTAAATTATAAGTCGATGTTATCACAGCTGAAGTAATTAATTTTGATTAAAATTATTAGAATATATAGGTTAATACTGGACAATTAATAAATAAAAGCTATGTTTTCTAATTTTTTTTTTTTCTTTTTCAATTCATGAAGTAGAAACAAATTTGAGTACATTGAAAAGGAAATTAGAAATCAAAGACATCCATGTGAATTCCTGGGCATGCACAGGAAGAAAATTGACAATGCATTTTCTTTCCTTATTCTTTTTGATGATTGCTTTATTTCTCTTAATGGAAAGGTTGCAACCAAACAATACCTCCGTTCATATGAACATGAAGCTAAAATCTAAACTAAATTAAACAAAATCCAAATATCTTTCCCTTGTCCCTATTGTCATACAGACTTAACATCTTCAGATTCATTATAGTCTCCAATAACTGCATCATCTGGGATATACTTGCCCCAGAACCAATGAGCCTTCCATACTTTGTTCATTTCTTCAATAGGAACATTCTTTGTCTCCGGCAAGAAGGCAAAAATGAAGATCGTCATAATAAGGACGAAGCCAGCAAAAAAGAAGAAGAGGCCAAATTTCATGTGACAAAGCATGGAAAGGAAAAATTGGCCAATGACAAATGTGAAGAACATGTTAACAGATACATTGATGGCTTGAGCTGCTGATCTGATTTCAAGAGGACATATTTCACTTGGTACTAACCAACCCAATGGACCCCAAGACCAAGCAAATGCTGCTACATATAAGCAAATTACTGTCAAGAGGAAATCAGCTGACCCTTTAGAGAAAGACCCTTGACCATTTGTACCAAAGTTTATGGCTATCATCACTGCTGTTATGACCTTAAAAAAATTCAACAATATTGAAATTAATCAATATGAATCTAGGAAAAAGTTTAATTGCATTGTAGGAATATTTGGAAAAATTATAAAACATGTTTTTTACCTACACCTCAATTTGTTTTCTATTTCAAGATACTAGATCAAACACACCAACTACTGTTTGATTTGATCTAAAAAAAAATATAATTTAAAGGTAAAATTTAGAGCAAAGTGTGATTGATTTGAATTACCTGAGTAATTATCATTTGACTACCACCTTCAAGGAACAACATCCTCCTGCCAAACTTGTCAACACATACAATGGAGACAACGGTGGCAACAACATTAACAGTCCCAGAAATGGCAGAAGATATAAGAGAAGCATCATTACCAAATCCAAGAGTCTTAAATATCACAGGAGCATAGAACATAATGACATTGATACCAGTTAACTGTTGGAAAAATGGGATAAGGAAGCAGATGACAAGGTGAGGCCTATATTTGGGTTGTGTGATGTTTCTCCATGGGTGTTCTATTCTCTTTGCAGCTTCAGTTGCCTCAACAAGGTCACGAAATTCCTCGTCAACATTGGCAGTGCCTCGAATTCTAATCAACATTTGCCTTGCCTTCTCTGTTTGTCCTCTTTCAAGTATGGAATTTGGAGTATCTGGTAGAAAGAAAGCTCCAATTGTCATCATTATTGCAGGAACACCAGCAAGAGCTAACGAAACTCTCCATCCCCATCCACCCTTAATCTTTGATGTTCCATAGTTAACAAAATTGGCTACTAGAATACCAATTGTAATGGCCATTTGGAAACCAATGTTGAGAGCTCCTCTGATATTTGCTGGTGCCATTTCTGATAGATAAACTGGAACCGACTGCATTTAAGTTCATCAAACCAATCAACTTTGATTTTTGTATATGTTAATGGATAAAGGGCACGTTTTTAATACCCTATTCTAAATGTGTAAAAATGTACACTTTAATCTTATTTTAATTTGCAAAAAAGAAATAAAGAAACATTTTTATACAATTTTACATAAATAAAATATCAAAGCACCTGTTGACTAAAGTTCAATTTATCCAAAGGAAATAAGAAAGAAATCAATGAGAATTATATACCTGATTAGCAAAACCAACACCAAAACCAAGCAGGATTCTACCAATAATGAGCATTGAAATGTTTATAGCAGCACCATTTAGAATAGAGCCCATAAGGAAGACAAGTCCTCCAATTAGCATGGAGATTTTTCTACCCCATTTTCTAGTTATAGCAGAAGCTGCAAATGAAGCAACCAATGCTGCTAAGTAGAGGGAAGAGGTAAACAATGTCAACATTTGGCTATTAAATTTGCAGTACTGGTTTTTATCTCCTTTTTCAAGTTGTTTCTTGTAAACTTTCGGGAAGAATTTTTTAAGAAACGGCTCCATTGAAGTAACACCACCTACAAAACCACAAAAAATGAAAAAATATCAAAACAAAGAAATTTAAAGGAAAAAAAGAAAGAAAGTGAGTGTGGTTTAAAATAAACATGAACCTGAAATTCCAAGATCATAACCAAAGATGAGACCACCCATAGCAGCAACAATACAAGAGACCAACACAAAGGCAGTGAGACCACCTTCATAGTTTTTATTACCAGAAACAACAACTCCTCCTCCTGCCATCTCTTTATTAAATTGTGTACTTATTGATTTATCCCCTTACTAGACAAAAAAGGCACAAAAGAAAATTCACACTACTCTCTTCTATTTTCTTAGGTTTTTGAGTTTTGTTTCACACAAAGCAAAATACAATCACTTGTTAAAGTAATAGAGCATCATTGGAGTGTGTTAGTTCAGAAAACACAAATGGGGTATTTATAGGTTCATCTTTGCAGAAAATAGTGAATGTCTTAACAACTTTGCGATTTTGGCGTTTTGACCAATTTTGATTAACCACATGTCTTTGTAAATACATATCACTTCTGTGAAAAAGTTTTAACTTGAAAATCAAGGCTTAGAGTTTAGTGGGACTAATTGTAATTCCTATTTTTTGGGATCTGTAAAAGCTTGTTGGCATTTTGGCAAAACACTGCTGACCACTCTCTAACTTTTGGCATAGTCAGTCTTGAACAATTTGAACACAAATACTCGGGTGAACACAGAGTTAGGAATTAGGATGATTAGTAATATTTACTTTTAGGCCCTCTAGGTAAAAAAAATTATTTATTTTTGTCCCATACAGATCCATTGTACATGTAATTAGAATTCTGTCTTATTCTACTGTATTATTTCTCTTTTGGCCAGCATTGAATTTGTGAAACATCAATATACATGTTTCCTCAAAATAACACACTATCCAAACCGTCGCAATCAAAAAGAAAAATTATGAATGTCCAGTAACATTTTTGGGTTTATCTAACCCAACAAATACGTGGATAAAAAATTGTTAAAAATGTGGTCTTTGTTGTATAAAGAATGAACCTTATATACGTATATTTGCTAACTATTTACTAAAAATGATGCAAAATAATTTGGAATTAGAATTAAACATACACTGATGTTAACAGTAACATTTAGAGAATAACAACTTCCTTCGATTCAAATGCATGTCACGTCCAAGTGATGCACACTAGTCACTACAATTAATGTGCAATTTCAAATACTTCAACCCTTTTCTTCAAAGTAAATTTTGATATTTAAGACGCGACGATTTAAATGTTATTTACATGATCATCACATAAAAAAAAAAAATGTTACTTGTCATCGTGGGCGGAGCTTCTTTTGTGATAGACAAACTCCAGCTTTGGTCAAATTTTTTTTTTATAAAAATTAGTTACATATATATTTTTAATATTAAATAAATATTTATTTGTAGTAATATATTATTTTAAATTTTTATGTGTATATGTTAATATATGTTAATAATATTTAATAAATACATGAATAAAAATGACATGAATTATAAATAAAGTGTTAAATATATATTTATTTATTTTTATAAATTTGGTAACTATTAGTAAGATAAATAAAATTGTAGTCATATATTATGTAAAAAAAAAAAATTCTCAAATGTGATAATCCAAAATTTTTTTTTTAATATTTAACTTTAAATTCAACATCATAATAATAAAATTAAAAAAAAAAAGTATACGATAAGCTTCAGACTAAAGCTTTTAAGTTTGTATGTTTCTCATATTTTATTTCAACTTAAATTTTAAGTTTATCTAAGATTATATTATTTGACATTTTATTTTAATAATTTTTTAGAATTTATTTGAAGTTTTTTTGTATAAAAATTTTATTATTTTTATTATTATTAGTCATTCTTATGTTATTTATCAGTATATTAGCATATGTTGTTTTTATTAAGTCTTATCTTGTTTTATTGTTTTACTTTTTACATTTTCATATATTTCTTTTAATTTTAATTTTAACAATTATAAATTTTGATGTATTTGATTGAACTTCTTATTTGTCTAAATTTTTATACTAATAATTTTTTTTTATGTATGAATGATACTAATACGTATTAATTTGTCATATTTTTATTTAATTTTTGTTATAAATTAATTATAATGTGTTCACTCTATATTTTTTGAATATTAATTCTATATCTCTATTATAATATGACTTCAAAAATTTAGTATTAAATTAAATATAATCTACTATAATTTTTACTAATTTTTTATTTTATATATAAAAAAAAATTTAACCTCCCTAAAAAATATTTATGGCTCTGCCCTAACTTGTCATCATTACGAAAAATTGAAGCAGGAAGGAAAAAACAATTTGCTTTTAAGAAATAATTAACTTGAAGCTCTTAAATAATTCTTATTTTTCTTTATTTATCCTCAACATTTTTAATTATAGATATGTTTACGTGAATCATGAAAACATTGTAAGAACTCAAAATATTTTGGTATAAAGTGTAATTAAGTTGGGTCACATCTTAAGTAGATATAAAAATTTGTGTGAGTTAGACAAATTTAAATTAACTTAAATTAGTCTAATTTAACTTAAATTAAATTTAACTTGAACAAAAAAAAGTGAATTCATACATATATCAAACACAAACTGACATGTTTAAAATAATCTAAATTTTTAATAATTTTTCTACACATATTGTTAATATACAAGTATTTATAAAACAATGAAAATTTCAAACAACACCGAATGTCACACTATAACACAAATTTTACTATTGTATAATACAAGATTGTATTAGTTAAAAATATAATAGCACAAAACAGACCGATAAAATGTTTAAAATTTTATTGCAAAGATTAATGCCTAATCTGTTTAAATATAAAAACTTCATAATATATATATATTTTTTGTTATTGACTTCATAATACTAATTGAAATAAAAGATGAGTATAATTCTTTTTTGTTCAAAGAGATGTGTAGATTTGAATGCTAAAAGCGTCAACGTTAAAAAAAAAAATGTTGGATGTAAATGTACACATGTGGTGCAATATGAGAGATATTAGTCAACAATTAGCTTGCAGGTCAGCGCAGTAGGTATTGAGTCAGCATATAGCATAACTACTAAATAAATATAAATCAAAATAACAGAATCATAATTATATCGTAATTATTCAACAAAGAGATTATTATAGTAGGATAACTTCAACAATAAGATAAGTCTATCACAACGGATAAGAATCATTAATAGATAGAATATTTCCCTATATATATTCACTATGCATATTTCACAACACATCTCTCTCACATCTGACATCGAATATCACTCATGAACACCACATAGACACAATATCTCTCTACTTTCTAGATCACAAGGAGAGACATTAGTCTTCTCCTTCTTTGCCAACTACTCGTAATAGAAGGTCAAAGGCCACCATGCCCTATAGTAATATCAAGTTCTAACAATGTGTGCTCTATTCTAAGGTCTGCAACAAGGAGAGATGCAAGTGCAATCAATTATTGATGTTGACAAAAAAAGCAATTCCTTCTGACCCTAAAAAACGTCTAAAAAAACTCGATATCAACAGAATGTAACATAATAATGTGACAAAATAAATAATTACATTTATTCATTTTTTATCAGTTTATTTTTAGAGAAAAATGGAAGAAAAAAGAATGACTAAAACATAAAAAGTTGTTTTAATTTTAATATAGTATTTTCTTTTATTTATTTATTTTTAAAATAATTTTTTTATTTTATTTCGAGTTAAAAAACTGACCTAAATCTAGCTCGATTTTTTTTGAGTTTTTTGAGTTTGCCTAAACTTGGCTTGAATTTAATTTAATTTGTGTTTTTTAATCGAGGCAATCAAGCTCCAAAATAAATTGTCATCCCTAATGTTAAGTATGACCTTTTTCGTTAGATTCCATAACAGAAGCTGATAACATAACTTAGAAAATTGTGACCTTAGCCATATGTCTGGAAAGGAATGAAAACTTTCTCGGGAAATGTGTATTCAAATAGGTGATGGGAGGAATATTAGTGTGTTGGATCACTCTTGGATCCTTGGTTCTAGCAATTTTAGACCTGCTTTGAAAGAAGGTATGAGAAATATAGCAGAACACTTCACTGGAGGGATTTGAGTACTAATTCAGGATGGAACTGGCCATTAATTCAAATAATATTTGATGAAACGACGGTGACAGTGATTAGTAGACTCAGGAGCTAGAATATTTATTGTCAAATAAATTTATTTGGGTTCCAAATAAATCAGGTTTATTCTCTGTTAAATCAACATATGGTTTATTGGTAAAGGAACGTTTTGATGTTGGAGTAAGACCAGTTTGGAGACTTCTGTGGAAAGATAAACTTCATGAGAGACAAAATATTTCTTTGGAAAATTTACGCAAATGCTATTGCTCTATGACATAATTTAAAGAAGTTATATCCAGAAATTGAAGTTTCATGCACTCTGTGTGGACAAAAAAGTGAAAAACTAAAACACTTGTTGCTTTGGTGTGATGTTTGTTTAGCGTATTGGAGAGCTTGGTTTGGGGTAGTGGACGGTGTGGACCTGCAGTGTTTTCGTAATCTGGATATTGTGTCTTTTGTGGAGTTTTGTTTACAACCACTATCTACTTTTCTCACGAGGCTGAAGTTAGTCTAGCAATAACAATAATTTGGATGACGATTTGGAGATTTAGAAATGATAAAGTATTAAGAATGTTGAGCATACCATTCAGATAGGTGTAGAAATTGCTACTCGAACTTTCGAAGAATTTAAGTGGCTGGGAGATAAGAGTTGCCATAATTTGGAAGAGGTTTGTAACATGCCTAATCATATATGTAAGAAATGGTGTAAACCTCCATATGGCTTGGTGAAGTTCAACTTTGATGCCAACTTCGTAGAGGGAATTGGGTTCTTGGCTGTAGTGGCAAGGGATTTATTTGCAAATGTGCTGGGTATATGGTGTACATGCCCGCAAGTAGAGAATGAAGAGATAGCAGAGGCCCGTGCTTGGCCATTGGCTGTTGGTTTAGCTGTAGCAATGCATTTTCAATCAATTGTGAAAGAAGTGGATTGTAAGGTTGTGGTAGATTACTTCATGGAATTACCAAATTCTACTTCATCGGCTAAACAATTCTTGGATGAAGTCAAGCCTTTGACGGAAAAGTTTAATTACTTCTTTGCTAATTGGGTGCCAAGAGAATGTAATTGTCTAGCTCATGAATTAGCTAATTGAGCTTCATTTAATGGAATGATAGGTTCGTTTTCAATAGAGGATATTCCCTCTAATATTTGTAATATTGAAAAAATGGATAATTTAGTATAATATATATAAGATTATTATCTATTAGTATATATACAAAGAAGATGCGGTGGTTATGTATTTATTTAATAACTTGTGTTTGATAATTTATGTAATATTCCAAATTTTCAAATAACATTAATTATTAAAAAATAAAGAGTTATTTGAGAGTAAGTTATAATTTTAAAATAGAATTATAAGTATGAATAAACTCTTTAAAGATAAAACAGATAGTAGGTTTGAATTTGTTGTCTAAGGTATATTGGACTCTTATTTAATTCAAAGAATATGACAATAATAATTAGAATATCCTAATAAGAATAGGTTTCTACTCACATATAAACTCTTTATTAGAACAAAATATATAAATCTTTTACTAGACCAAAGGAGAAACAAAAAACCCTACGTCTATTCTTCTCATATATGTCTTTCACAACAACAGTCATAAGAGAATAGAAATTCATGAATTAAACTAGGTACGTTTGTTAATTTTCCTCCATCACTTTATCAGTTATGATTTAAGGGTTTATGGTTAATGTTTAGTGATTTTTCTAAAAAAATTTTATAAAGTAATTGTTTGCAAATTTTCTGCAGAATCTTGAAAATAAATTAGTTTCAAAACCTTATACTATTCAATAAAATCTTAAACTATTTTTATATTAAACTAGACTTCTTGAAGAATTCAACGAATATTTATTTGTCAAAATATCATTTATATTGAATTTGTTATGAATTTGTGAAGTTTGTGTTTTGAATCTGTCAGTTTTTTGAACTACTCGAATTTTAGGGTTGTTTTATATGGGTTTTGATTTCAATTTGAAGATAAAATTTTTGCCTTTATAACTATACACAATAAGAAAAATTTTGTCTTTGGAACCTCTATAAAATTCTATGTATTTAATTTAATATAATTTTTCGAAGTCAAAATTTTATGCTGGAAACAGGAAACCTGACAGATTAAAACAAAAAGTTTGGAATTAATTTATGGTGTTATAAATGTTAAACATTTGTGAAAATTTTTAAATACGTTATATGGGTCTTATTTATTATTTGATAAAATTTTATGATTTTTAGATCAGATATATATATGTTATGAATTTTTGATTTATATATGTTTGTTGCTCAAATATTTTACAGCAGATTTATTGAACTAGTTTCAAAACCTGTTTTACCTATGAAAACAGATTCCAAAGTATTTGTAAATTTTTATGTATAATAATATTTAAGTTATAAAACTACGGTTAAAATTTCAATTCGATATGATTTTCCAATTTTTTTCTAAAATTTTTTAAGTCCAGTAGTATTGCTGATTTTCTTATACTGGCAGTTTTAAAAGTTATCGAATAAAAATCACTTTTGTAATTGCTTAGCATTCGGTTTTACCTAAAAAATTTATTGAAAATTTTACTATACCTCTATGAAAACTCTGAAAAATTTGGTAATCTTATGACACCAATTAAGTTTGAAATTAATTATTTAGTTTCTGCTGACAGTGGAAACAACTAATAATTTTGTGAATAAAAATATGAAACTTTTGGAAAAACAAGAGTTAGACCTAAGTATTAATATATATATATATATAAAGGAGGATGCCTAATATATTATGAGTATCTAATAATTATACAATTATAATTTGTTTAGGCTAAACTCAGTTGAATTAGTGGGTGATTTTAGCTGTGCTAGTTATTCGTACCAGGTAAGTAAACTAACCCTACTTGTAATATTAAGTATTGTTTGCTTTGTTTGGTGTATGAATGTTTTCATGGTTGTTTTTACATATGTGTCTTATTTGATAGTCGTATGACTGAATAGATTGTGTGATCTCCCTTTTGTATGTATATATAGTATGTGCTAAGTAAATATTATTGTGCTAAGATTGTATGATTATATGATTTATGATATTATGCTTATCTGAATGGATTAAGTATGCTTATAATTACATGGTCATTAATGGCATGACATATGCATCATTGAATCATGATATTTCAAATACAAGTTTTGAAAGTATTTCTTTATTGCCAAGCTTTTGAGAGATTGTAAGTTTTATGCAAGGTTTAAAACAATAAGTTTTATATGGCATTTTTATTGATACTTGAACCATCATTATGAAATTCTATGTTTTGGAGCAATATGATAAGTTAAGTGCACTATAATAAGTTAAGGGCCGTGTGCGGGAAATGTCTCTCGTGTAAGTTAGGGTACCTGGGGACTAAAGAGTCATCACCGTTGGTTTGGACGTATGTGTGCATGTGAGAATTATGTATGGAATTCCAATTTTGATAAGTTATAAGTTAAGTCTCACTTGCATATGCCTTTCACACGTGCCAGTCGCCGACGGGTGACTTATGTAAGGCTCCGCTATGATAAGTTTTTAAGTGGATGGTTCAGGTTATATTATTATGCTAAGATTTTGTATTTTCTTTCTAAGACATGTGCATTGCAAGCACTATTTCAAAAGCATAAGCATAAGTATGTTGTAATTAAGCATGTGATGTTTACTTGTTGTTTTTAAGTATAAACATGTGTTGTGTATGCTTAATGTTTCAAGTAAGATAAGTTTGCTTACCGAGTGATTTTCACTCACCCCAAGTTTCCCTTCACTTTCTCAGGAACACCATGATGAGGATTTGGCAATGTTTGAGGATTGTTATTGGTTCCCTAGGATTTAAATTCCCTTTTTTAACTAATAAGTTGTAAACTTTAATAAGTGCTAAATTTTTTGCAAGTTTTTATTTGTAAGTTTTTTTTTAGACATAAAATCTTCTCTATTTAAAGTCATAATCAAATATTTCAAGGTTTTCAATTAATAGAATGCTTAGGTAATGCCCTTATTTGTATGTAAAATATCGGGGCGTTACAATTTATATATATTTTTTTACTTTTATTCATTTAATATATTTTTTTGGATAATTTATAATTATTTTATTAGATAATTTGTGTATTTATATTTAGGAAAAAATTCCCTCAGAGTGATTTACTTCTGTAAAAAGAAAAATAAAGAAGATATAAAATAACTTTTTTTTTTCACACTTTTAATAAGGATAAAAGACATTAAGGTAAGACCTATTCCATAATTTAAGCAATAATAAAAACAAAAAAAAAACTTTTTTATAATTGTAAAAAAAAAAAATCAAAGTTATTGTCAAATAAATATTATAGAGCAATTTTTCTTTATATATAGCGTAATAGATCTACTAAACAACATAAAACATAAAAACAAACATATTATATAAATAGAAAGTTTAAAAAGTAAAAAATATTATTTATCTTAAAATGAATATGAAATTATCAAACAACTTAAAAAAATGAAATAAATATAAATACACCAATTATGTACTAAAAAAAATATAAATTATCCAATAAAATATATCAAATAAATAAAAATAGAGAAATATATATTATTAAACAAAAATTATCAAATAAATACATAATTATTAACTCTCCTTGATATATATATACTGGAGCAAAAAAAAAATTTATATAAAGAGTAATAAATCTACTAAAAAATATAAAATATAAAAAAAATATTAAATAAAAAGAAAGTATAAAAAATAAAAATATTATTTATCTTAAAATAAATATGAAATCATCAAATAATTTAAGAGTATGAAATAAATATATAAGGACATGAGATTTTCATGGTCATTTTCTTTTATGAAAATAGGCACTTTAATTTCTTATTTATATTTTGCATCACTTTAGTCTTTTTTTTTTTGTAAAAGTAACATTATTAGTTATTTTTTCACTATGTAAGATCTTACAAATTTTTGTTAGATATTTGTAAGGTTTTGACAAAAATAGCTTATTATTTACAATATTTTATTAATTCAATTATATTTTCTTTTAATTGTTGGATTAGTTTTACTTGTTCCATATTAATTCTTTTTTCCTTAACTAGAGTATTAATTTTATTTATTCTTCTTTATAATATTTTAGGTAATTTACTTCTCTTGTTGTATTAAGTGAAGTAAATCCAATTTAAAATTTACTTAATTTTATTACTGACTCTAATAACTGTAGCATTTTAATTTTAATAATTTTCAATATTTAAGTAGATAAATTTTTCGAAATAATTTTTTCTTTTTAAATTTATATTGACATAAAATTTTTGATATATATAAATAAATTTTTATAATTAATAAAAATAATGTATTTTTGATTAGGAGTATTTTTTATGTTTTCTTAAATAAGAGGACTTGTATTATCATTTCTTTTAGTAAGAAAATGATTTGTGTTTTCCTTTTTTCATAAAAAGAGGACTTAAGTGTTATAAAAAATAGATAGATGACTAAATTGCTCATTTTTAAAAAAGTGAAAGACTTCTAGGATATTTTTCCTTCTCTTTTTTTTGGTCTATTATTTGTTGAGTTTTTTTTTTTAATTCTATTTTCCTTGACAAATTTTTTAGAATTTTTTTATAATATATTGTTGTCCAAAAATATTTTTTGATATGGATTATTAATTAAGTCATATCAGATTATTATCATTCATTACAATTTTTTTTCTTCTTATTAATCTTACTTTATGGATTCATTTATTTGACATAATTTTTATACTAATTTTTATTTATGAATATATGATATAAAATATTATCACTCACATGTCAATATTACTTCGTATAAATACTATATATATTATGTGAAGTGGCTCCAATTAAATTACTATATATATTATTTGTAGTGGATGTAATGAAAGTTTTTATTTAAATTTGAAGTATTAGTTTTAATAGAAGACTCATTTTTTTATATTTATTATTACTTGCAAGTTGTAAAATAGTAGCATCAAATTTTATTTTAAATTATACAATTTTTTTTAATTTTAAATTAATTTTTTTAATTTATAATTATTATTAAAATACAATCACTTGCCGTGACCAAGATTAAATTAAAAGAAAAAGTGAAAGGCAAGATTGAATCTTACCTCATCGCTCATCTCAAACATGAAGAACGTTAAAAACAATTTAAAATAGTTAGGTTACAATATATTACTTCAAAAACATTTATTTCAAAATATAAGTATAATTATATTTTATTAAATGTTGGTCAAGGAGCCCGTATAATCCCAATGATACCTCCGCCTTACTATCAATTAGAGTTTTCAATTCATGAAGGTTAAATTAATTTAAATTAATTAAATTTTAACTTAAATTAAATTTAATTCCTTCTTAACTTAAAAAAAATTAAATTAAATTAAATTGACTTAAGTTAGCTCGAATTTTTATTGGGAGAATAACAAAACTAACACCCCTCAAAACTTCTAATAACAAAATTAGCACCCCTTGTATTCAAATTTATATTTTCACAATTAAAAAAATAACTAATATGTCATTTTTCTTTGAACATCCATCCAATTAGAATTGAACGACGATAATTTAGACTCGTTTAATATTGAACGTTTAATATTTTACTTTCAAATTGAATATTGAACATTCAATATTGAACGTTCAATATTATTGAGGTGTTAGTTTTGTTACTATAATTTTTAGGGGTGCTATTTTTGATAATTTTCCATTTTTATTTCTATATATTAATTGATCTATTTTACCTTATTTAACTCAAACTTAATTTAAAATATTAAAATTTTTCTTAAAGTCTTTAATCTAATTAAAATAATAAAAGTTATGAATCAAATTCAATCTATTCTAATAACACTAAATATACAAATGAACATTTTGTTACAAATTTTACAAAGTTAAAAAGTAATACTTTCAAAGCCATAAATATATTACAAAACAATTCAAAGAATCACTAATGAACATTTTAGACTTAAACTTCATATAATAATTATTATTAGTGATAACATGATATATTTTCAAATATAGATAAGAATAATAAAATTATAAGCCAATTAGATAGGCCTACGAACAAAATAATAAACTCTTCATAAGTACTTTATATGAAATAATTCATGAATTTAAAAAAAATTGTAACAGATTTCATTTTTAAATGAAATTCAAAAATGTTCATATAACTTATTACTCCGTTGTTGGTAAGATACAATATAATTTTTGTTAATAAGTGAATAATTAATATATGATGAAAGAAAAAGTTACAATAAAAATAATAAGTGAAATGTAGTAAATTTTTTATGACATGAATTTGCAGACTTAACTTATAAAAAAAATAATAGTAATAATATATAACAATATTTATAGTTATTTTTTATTTTTGTAATATCAGGCTAGATCTAACCCAACTTTCACTCATTCTTAATTTTTTCATGTTATTCAAACTGGCCCAAATTAGACTTAAATTAATTCATTCTCGTTCAGTTTGGATAATCAAGTTGCAGCACAAATTATCACCCCTAGTACTACAACTAATATTAGAAGAAAGTAGGTATTCGCCTTTGGGGGTCAAAAGTGGTTAAAAATATCCTCCGGTCTATAAATGATCTAGTTATTTAATTATTTTTATTTTTAATCTACTTAATAAAAAATATATATTCATTTTCTTATGATGTTAAAAAATATATGTTCATTTATATTGTAAGAAAAATGAACATATTTTTTCTTGATAGAGTTAAAAATAAAATATTATGTATAATGAGAAGTTATGTCATGCAATTAAACCTTAAAAATATTACTTGATATTTCATAGGTGATTTTTTTTAATAAGAAAGGATTCTTAGCATGTTATTACCGGCTATAAAAAAAATGCCTCTTATTATCAAGATAAAGTTAACAAAAAGTTGATAGGGTCAAAATATTAATCATAAGAAGAAAAAAATGATGAATGATGAATGATGAAAAGTTTGATCAATATTTTAATGACTCATTATTATTAATAATGCAATTATTAGATTTAATTGGTATTTTCTACTACTTTTAGTCCTTTTAAACAAGTACTAAGAAAAATTACCCCTATTTTATTCATCTAATGGTCTAACACCATTTTCAATGCAAAATACAATTTTATTGAAACTTTTGACACCATTTTCAATGCACTATTTTGGTGCAAAAATACTTTTTTATTTTTAAACTACTATCATACTAAAAATTATATTATTTATATATTTTTTTTAAGTATAACTTTTCCTCTATTTTAATACAAAAATTACACTATTTTTTCGCTTTCACTCATTACACTAAAATATTAAAATAAAAAATATATTAAAAAAAAAGATTAATTATTTTTTTATCTAACATCTTTCATATTCATCTATTATTTATTTGTGTCGTTGTATGTAATATATTATATATGCTTCTAACAAGATTGCTAGACCTTTGTTGTTTTATTTGTTAACGATATTTTAATAATTTTTATATAATTAAAATATTATTTTAAATATATTTTTTTATTAATTATAAAAAATCTTAATTTATAATTTACAAAATTTCAAACATTATTTTAATATTTTATAGTCTGATCAAAGATGCCCCTAAATAAACTCAATCTCTCCCCTTTGAAGAAAAAAAAAAACTCATCTCTTCGATCTCAAATTACAAGTTGCAATCATAGAAAATTGTTGCATTTTCTTTAAGGCGAATCGAATGGATATTCTCTTAATAAAACCACAATTATAGAAAATTGTTTTAATTAATAAAACAAAATCAGAAAAGCGCTCCGCACCTGCCGACTGCCATTAGAATCTTTTTCTGACAAGTGGGCGGCGATGAACGACAGCAGTTGAAACTTGATAGGAGGTACCACATTATTGTGCCACAGAGGCATATAATTTTGTCTACAAGCAAACTGCAGAGTGAAGAGAAACGTAACAAATCGAAATTGCAAGAAAAACAAAGCGAAAAGTACAAGAAAATCGTCGATTTCGGAAGAATCGTTTTGAGCAATTGTTCTTCTCGGGCCACTCCTTTTTAGGGAGTGAGGAGTGAATGATAAATCCGCCATCTCTGCTATCTCATAAAATTGACTCGGCACTTGTCAATCACTCTCATATTTCCGTTCTCTCTTCTCTTTCCGATCATATCCTCCTCGACCTCTTCTTGGTACTCTATTTCTCTCTGCTTATTTCATTTTGTAGATGTTTTGTATGACTATTATTTTTCTGGGTATGAATATTTTTTCCCTTATCGCCTGAACTTTGCATTTTGCTTTGAGTTATGACATTGAAATGGATTGTTTTCTGGATAATGGGCAAGATCGAATGCTCTGAGACAGAGATGTTGTATGGGTTTGTTTAGAATTTTGGAATTTTATGTTAAGGTATGGGTCTTTGCGCCTCTTTTATTTCCTGCTTACATTTTTACTCAAGGATGACAATGTTACATTAATGCAACTGTGCTTTAAGTATTAGGAAGTCCAAATTCTGTTGATTGCAATGGCCTTCTGCATCATTTGATGACATGATTGTTGTTGTACCAACTTGTATCCCGTACAGCTGTTGCTTGTCTCTATAGTTGGACAGTCTGATTTTTATTTTAAAAAAAAAAAAAATAAGAAACTCATGTTGGGGATGTGTTCACCATTGGTACTGGAATAAGCTGGTACTATAGACCAATTACAGAGAATAGTAAGAGGTAGAAAGGAAAGCAGAAACATGTTTACAATGGTTCATTTAGTCAATTTTCTCATTCTTTCTACCTCTCATTATTCTCTTATATTTCAGTTGGTCAAGACCATACATCAATTTAGTCTAGAGCAACTAATAATTTTTCGTTTTCACGAGAATATGAAACTGATCACATTGGTTGTTATACCTAATTTTTTGTAGGTTAAATTTGTATACCCCATGAAAGAGCTTACTGTTTCTTTTCCACCACTTGTACCACTCATATACACATTTTACAGGGGTAGTCATCTATTCCAATTTGCCTGATGCCAACAGCTTGAATATTGTTTCTTTAGAATCATGAAAGGAAATACCTAAAAACAGCAGGAATAAACCCTTCAATTCCCTTAGTACTAAAAGATGTCAGAAGATATAAATCAATTAACTTTGCAACCTACTTGGGGAGAACAATGCTAAAGTTCCCCCTTCCAAAAGTGTTATAATCAACTGTTAAAATGTTTGGGTATCTTTTTTCTGGAATGTTTCATCCAACTCATATAGTAGCTCTTGAAACTTCTCGTACGGGTTTTCAATCGAGCTCCTGTATTTAAATGTGATCCACTTTCAAACTTTAAACATTAGATTTTAACTGGATTCAGTAGAATGCTACCTCAGCAAACAAAAAGAACATAGGAATGTGCAAATTTTGATCTCTTTTTTATTTTTTTACCTGCTGTATGCCGATTTAAGCACTCCTTCAGCTTTATACACTCGGTGTGTAGTTCACTTCTTATGGTAGAACTTATTTTCATTATATCCACTTACACAGAACATTGAGAGCTGGAAAGCTAAATGAGAAGGTTCTATCCAGTTGTTCATAGCGACTGGCAAAGACGATATTCTTGCATTGATTCAGGCAGTTATTATTCGGCAGAGTCTCACTCCTGCTCTTCCTACAAGTAGTTATATTTGACCTTTTCAATTTTCTGCCCTGCCTCTCAAATATGAACTTGTTGCGGAGCAACTATTTATGATCTTCAAATTATTTTTCAGGGTGTTCAAAGAAGTTCTAAATTTGATAAAAATTGTGAGTCAGCCATTTGATGACTTTAAGAAGTTCTAAATTTGATCACTTTAATTTTGGTGATTTTATTCAATGTTATATTATAATGCGATTGATATTCTTATGTGTACATATATTTTTAATAAATATAGTTGGTCCAAACCAACCAATCGAACAGAACAAACCGATTAAATAGGTTGGTTTGCGGTTCGGTTAGTTTTGATAGATTGGTCGATTTTGGTTTATAAATTGCCTAATCTGACCAAATTAGTTCAGTTAGTTTTTTAGGTCAAAAATCAAACCGACCAACTTACTCTCATTCTTATATTTTTGTTTATATTAAAGAAAATACTAAATATATCCTTAAAATTTAAAGTGCTATGCTCATAACTAAGTAATTTCAAAAAATTTCGGTCAATTTGGCTAGTATTTTTATCCGAAATAATTAATTGAAATGAATTTCAATGATTAAAGTAATCAATTGGTAAAAAAAAAAATAGTAAGTATGAAAATTTTAATAGTATTAGTAGTAGTATTATGATGTTTGCCTTATACATTATGAACAAATGTTACGTGTCTGTAAGTCTTATAGCTAATTAAAGTTACATTTTAGTTCTCTCTTTTATAAGTTATTAAAATATATACTTTATTTCTCTAAATTTTAAAGTTTATGCATCAGATTCTATAATTCTTAAAAAATATTCAATTAATTTTAAATCGCCACTTTTTGAAGGATAAATTTGAAATTTAAAAAAAGTGTATTAAATTCAGCAAGAACGTGCTATAGGTATAAAAGATTAGTACTTTTTATAACTAGAACACATACGTTGAACGTATGACGTATATTGTTATTCTAATTTTATATATTTTTTTAAAATAATTTATTATCATATTTCAAATGTATGTTATTAATAAATAAGCAATTAAATAATTAATATAAATTTTATGTTAAAATAAAAAATATTAATTATATAAGCTAATTTTATCTTTTTTAATAGTAAAATAAGCTAATTTATTGTAAGAAAGACAAAAGGTAATCATATACTAATATTATACCGTGTTTATAAGTTTGAAATACAAATATACTTCTATAAAATATTGAAGAACTCTTCAATTCTAATTAACAACATCTGTTTTTTTAATCCAATGATATTAGTGAAGCAAACTTACGCATTTATATCCATTTATAGTCCTTAATAACATTTGATTGACTAACATAAGTCTTAAAATAAGCAAACTTATGTTAATATTGTTCAAGAATTTTATTATATCAAGTTCTAATTAGTCTTAAAAATATTTGAAGATAAAAGTCATAAAATTATTAATAAAGAAAATCTTAAAATTGTTCTTAAAAAAGAAGTCAGCTTAGAAATTAAACTCTTTAACCTTTTAAAACTCTTAAGTTTTGATAAAATAAAATAAAAGTATTTATCTGAAGATGAGAACCATGACTCATGAGATATGTATGTGAAATTAAACTCTTTAAAATTATTTTTAGATAATTAAAATCATTTTTTTAAAACTAAGATAATTAAATTCCCTAAGATTTTAGAATTCTTTTTAACGTGTTTATCTAACTTTTTTTCCCCAACTAAGATGAAATATGAAGGGCAAAACATTGCCATTATCTTAAAATTTAAAGATATTTTTATCCAAAAAAATTCAACCTGTAATTTAAACTTTTATATATAATATAAATACAAGTAAAACAAACGTAATGCAATTGAATTACTATATATATTTTTAATTTTTTTTTGTTTAATTATAAAAAAATTGTCTAAAATTATATGATATATTAATAAGTAAATAAATAATAAAAGATTAGCCATAATATTTTTAGTTAATTAAAACACAAATATGGATATGATAAACATACTAAACTCCATGAACTAAAATAAAAATAAAATAAAACAGTTCTAATAAGTTCGAGATATCTATTAAGAAAGTAAATTTCTTAATATTATAGAATTGTTTTTATTCAAGATGCTTAACTTAATTTTTTTTTTTCAAATTTAAAGTCCTAAGGGCAAGATATATTATTATTTTAAAATATAAAGATATTTTTATTTAAAAATATATTAGATGTTATTTAAATATTTTATATATAATATAATATAAATATAGATTAGATTTAGGAGCACAAATAAGGCACATGCCCTAATACTCCTCAAATAATTATATTATTCGTAAGATTTGTTTACAATTACGTTTATTATCATCGTAATAAGAAGGAATTTTTGGTTGAAATAATCATCTAACTTACTTTAAGGGACACATTAGTTATAAAATTTTTAATATGAATTAATTTAATCCTGTAATTTAAAAAAAAATAGTCAATTAAATTCGAATTTTAAAAAGTTGATATATTTTTAGGAAAAAAATAAGAAATCTTAAAAAAATTAATTAAAAGAACAAAAATAAAATAAATTTAAAAGACTCTCTATATTCCTTCTCTCTCCTATTTACCAAATACCTGTTTTTTTTTTTTTTTTCCTTTTCTATGTAGGCTTTTATTTTTATAGAAAAATTTAGATAGAAAATTTTGTTCAAGAATGAAAGTTCTAATTTATAGACCTAATAAGCTTAAAAGGGGGAGGGGTGAATAGCTTATTGTAACAATTATGATTAATTTTAATTTCTAAATTAATCACAGCAACCAGACATGCAGTTACAGAATAATTGCAAAAATAAAGAAAAGATGGCACGCAAATTTTTAAGTGTAAACAACTTAGGTCAACATGACCTAAGAATAAAACTACCTGTCCATCGGGACCACCTAACCTATCCACTATGAAAAAATAAATGTTCAAGTATAAGAGGTCTTAGACTACCTTTAGAGTGATAAAGCCCATGTGTACTCTACTTACGAGCTGTCACTCTTTTCTTCAAAATCTCCTCAAGGTAGGTAAATGGATCTGGACTAACGTTCCGAACAACTCTTCTCAAGCTCTCAAACACGTTCACGGAACAACCTGAAAGGTTAGCACAAATAACACAAGTGCAATACGTATTCTAGAGGGATTAATGTAATGAACAGTCCTATTAAATGCTTTAGTCAGATAATCAGATGAAAGTAGAAGCAAATTGAAAATCTAAAACAAATATAGTTCAAGCACATATCCGTATTCAATAATTCACGATATATTAAATAAGCTCAAATCTAACATAATCATGCAAATATAACAGATCAAAGATCAATGGATAAAGCAGGCATGAAATAACATAGATGTAAAATATAGAGAGATGAATCTAAGCCTAACACATGAATCATAAGATCAGCAAGTTAAGAAAATCAAGAGCATAGGCTTCTATTTATATGCAAAAATGATGTATTGTATTGTCTTGTAAAAACTTGATAGAAAAATGTTACTTGCTAATGTGTCAAAATATAATAGGCAATTGAGGACTGATTAAGGTTAAAATTTGCGTGTAAAAACCTAGTTGTAGGCGGCAGGATTGATCCGTCAAGAAGGGGGATCGATCCGTCAATAAAAAAAGTTATGCCAGCGAGACTTTGGATCGTTCCAACACACACGGGGATTGACCCAATCTATAGGGGGATCGATCCGTCTATGATAGGATCGATCCATCTCTCTAAACCTCTAAAATAAAATTGCGTAGATTGACCATGATCATTTAAGGATTGAAATGGGATCAATCCAACCATAGAAGGATCGATCCAGATATAAGTGGATCTATCCAGATCAAAAAAGGCTGTCCGTTCAATTTTACGCAGGGAGGGAAGAATCTATATGGGATGGATCTGTACTTGGATCGATCCATCTAAAGGGGGGATTGATCTGTCTATTTAAAAAGGCTTATAAAAGTCATTCAGAATATCATAAATTAGTCAAACAAAAGCCTATATGAAATATACTTAGATATGAATGCAAGTTACTTAAATATTAGTTGTTTAAGTGTTGTAACTGCTATGAGAGCTATGATATCTCGATACTTATTGGGAGGAGTCCAAATAATTAAAACATTACAATATAAAAATTATGTCTTTGAAATTGCCAACACTCGTGGACCTCACAAAGAAAATTAAATCTTGTTGGTTTTGATACCAACTTGATGTAGAATAAAAGAGAAAAACAATAAAAGAATTAGGGTTAAAGATTTAAAAAAATAAGAAAGTAGAGAAAGATTAGATAATTGGAGGATAAAGTAATTAGGTTTTAATTTATTCAATTTATTCTATTCTACTAAGTAAAATATTATGTTTTATTTATGAAACCAAAATAACAGAAGTAGATAATTAATTAGATAAAAATTGGGAAAGAAAGAAACAGAGGGTATTTTTTGAACCTTTTTTTTAATTCATTTTTTAATTATTTTCTATTTTATTTCTTAAAAAATTTCATTTTTTTTTTTAAATTTGGACTTGATTGACTTTTTTTTTTTAAATGATAGGACTAAATTAGTTTAAATTAAAAGTTATAAGACTAATGTGTTACTTAAAATATATGATTATTTCAATCCAAAATCCATAATAAATATATGTTAATTATATATTGTACTTTTACAATTAATTATAATTAAGTGCTATATTATTTTAGTCATTTTGGTGATAATTTTAGAGTTGACTAGTCTTTTTTATTGTAAAAGATGTCACTTAGTCATTTTGACTATAAAAAAGGGGTAATAGAAGGATAAATATTAATATAACACAAATATTTTAATATTTTTAATATTTCAATATTATTTTGGATTTATTAAAAGAGTATTTTTATCAAAAGTGTTTTTCTCCAAGTTTTGCTAATTTGAAGTTAATTTTTATTGTTCCTACTAATGTTGTTGTTATTGTTGTTTCGTTTCTTTTTTCTTTTTATTTATAGAAAGACAATGGATGAGTAAAAGGAATGACGATTGTGGGTGTGAGTTTCATTGCTTAACTAGTTTGAAGGTGAAAACCAAACAAACTTTTGAATCTATTGGGGGAACGTGTTTTGGGGCTAAGGGAACTTGAGGGTTGTAGGGAGGAATTCAATTTAGGGCTGTGGGTTTGGGGCTAGCTAGTGATTTGCATGGAGAGATAGAGTGCAAATATGATGTTTTCATTAGGTAGAGAGAGGCAATGTGTTAGTTGTTTTTGTTTTTGTTTTTTTTTTTCTCTTTTTAAGTAAATCTGAATTTTTACTTTTAACTTTAAAAAGTTGCACCCTTTTTTCCTGTGAATAGTATAAACCACTAAATAATAATAAAATATTAAAGTTTTTTATTTTATCAGCACTTTTTTAGTAATTAAAAAAACCAAATAATATTAATTAAAAATAAATCGATTAAATAACACCTAAAATTTAATAAAAGACATTATTTCGATCTTTTATCCATTATAATTTAGTGTTATTATTATTATTGGATAACTTTGTCATTTAAAAATAATGATTGTTAAAGTAACAATCTCATTTATTGCAATATTTATATCTATTTAATTTTAAAATATTTTCATAGTTATAATTAAAAATAATTTAATTAAAATTATTAAAAATATTTGAAAATTTTTAGTGGCTTTAGTTTAAACAAATGATTAAAGATTTTAAAATATACTGTCAAGGACATATTTGCTAATTATTATTAAAATTTGAAAGGAATGAGAAAATAATTAATTATAAATGGTTAAAATTAGTAACAAAAAGAATTGAAAGTAAATATTTTTTTTGTTATGTTTTCTTATAATATATAAAATTGAAACAAAAATATTTGTTTTACTAAAATATGTTAGCTAAAATAAAAAATATAAATTATTAAATTAAAATAAAAAATAAAAAATAGTAAACTTTTAGTATTAAATTATGCATATACTCAAAATAAAATAATATATGTTATGTATAACATTGATGACATTTGCACTCTTATCTTAGTTATATATTTATTTCTAAAAATAAGCTAAATTATATCATTAGTTTTTAAATTTTAATTAAATTTATATTTAGATCCTTAAATTTTTAAATTGTATAATTTAGTTTTTAAATTTTTAAAAGTTGATACATAGTTCCTAAATTTTTAAATCCTACAATTTAATCTATAAATTTTTTAAAATTTACACATAGGTTCTAAAATTTTGATTTAAAAATACATATTTTTGAATTATGTGTGAATTTTTAAAAATAAGTAGATTAATTTATAAATTTAAAAATTTTAAGATCTATGTATAAAAATTTAAAAATTTATGGACAAAATTATTAAATTTATAAATTTATTAACTTAAATATAAATTTAATTAAAAATTAAATATCGAATGTATAATTTAACCAACTTAAACTTAATTAAGATATTAAAAGAAATTAAAAATGGTAAAAGAAAGATAAGAAAAACGAAGAAGGAAAGCAAGAAAGTGACCACCCACGTGGCATTGTGTTAATTCCAAACGTGAAATGTCAAAATGAAAGTTTTGCCGCCTCATGTCACATTCTAAAACTGCCAAGGGCATTTTGCTCAGTACAGTACTGACTTTAAAACGTACACGATAATAAGCCTATCAATCCATCCATTTAAATTGTTACACGGAACTAGTAAGAAAAATATACCTAAAAATCAAATAATTTTTATTAAATAAATATATTTATTTTATAATTATTAAATTAAGTATTAAAAATTTTATGATTTTTTAAAATTAGTATTTAATTTTATAATTTATTAATTAAGTAGTATAAATTTTATTATTATAAAAATTAAGTAATATAAGTCATATAATTTTTTAAAATGAATATTTTAGTCTAACAAAAATATTAAAACACAAAATTTATAATGCCTAATTTTTACAAATAATAAGATTATAAATACCCTACTCAAAAATTATGTAACTAAGATATTTATCTATACATAATCACGAGATTACTGTAACATGTTTTAAAATAATTTAAGACATTTAATGCTCAATATAGTAATTATAAATTTAAACTACTTAATTAAATAATTAAATTTGTGGTACCCTTCACAACTAATAAAATATTAACCACTAAAATTATGAAAAATTTAATAATAAAATTATTATTAAATTTTGGAAAATATTATAAATTGTGTAAGTAGTACCAACTTATATAATAATATTATAAAAAATTATCAAAAATAATATCATTAAAATTTATAATAATAAAACTAACACTTTAATAATATTGAACAGATCTAAATTACCTTAGTTTAATTTGAACGGCTTTCAATTGGCCAGGAGTTCAAACAAAAATGATGAAAATATATAATTTGAATATAAATAGTACTATTTTTGTTATTATAAATTTTTAGGATACTATTTTTATTATTTTTCTTAATATTATTATGCTAGTTTTGTTATTTTTTTAGGAATCTATTAAGTTTATTTTGCCTTAAGAACATGTAACATATATAGTTACTAAATAAATAAATATTTGGATTATGGTCCACAATCATTTAATTTTATATTTATAATGAACTAATTTTAATTTTGGTCATGATAAATATTAAAGCTTTTATCCATAAAAAATTATTTTATATTTGGATATAAATCGAAAAAATCTTTTCAAGTGTTGATTTATAGTCATATATTTATAACATTATGCTTTATATTAATATATGTAACATCCGTACAATTTTAATTAAAAGATTGATCTTATAATTTTTTTTTTTCAAATTTAAGCTTTTATCTTAGACTTTAAATATTATATTTTACTACTATTACCAAATATATTCAAAATATTAAATTCTTCCTCAATTTTAAGAAATTTAAGCATAATTATATATAATATAATTCATCAAATTTTAGTTCTTCAAAGCTTTTTATCAAGTTATACATAAAATTATGCTAACTCATAAAATATATAATTCAACAAAAATGAATATTATTGCATTGTCTTTGAGACGCATAAGTGTTCGCAATTTCAATTGATAGATAATACTTGCAAGCTCATTGTGTATTTCTTCACCCAAAATTTTATAGATTATCATTATCTATCAAAATCAAAAAAGAGATATAAACTAGATAATGTTGATAAGACATTAGAACTTAATTAACTCTCTTATTCAACTTATATGGAAGCTCATAGTCCATTATAAAATTGAAATTCAAATACATCATGACGTAACAATAACTCCATAATCAATTTTATTTGCCTATATGAGTTTTTTGATTTTAATAATATAATAAAGATTTTAATTATCGCATTGATAATATGAACACAATAACTCAAGTCATGGACATTATTATCATATAACTTTTACTTTTAGTAATAATATGATCAAAATATCTTTATTTTCTTAATAAGTTGTGTCAGCATATAATATTTAAATATGAGTGTCTCTCTATTACTATTTTATGAGAAATTTTACTTACAAATATAGCTTATGAAGGATTCATAATTATTATCAATTTTACTCTTAATGTTGCTATATAAGCACACACGAGATCTTTGTATATATTTCTTTTGGCTCTCAATGAAATGTTAATGATATTGATCACTTCAAAATCTTGAATGATTATGATTGAACTTTAGAAAAATAGTACTTGTATTTGAGCCATAGGTAATAATTATTATATATCAAATTAATCACTAACAGTTCTTCAAAATATTTTTTATTTTTTGATTATATTTATTTTAATGTTAACATCATATGATATTCACTTCAAAGATGAAGTAATCAAAATGTCTTTATAATCATAATCATATATAAGATATATACAATTTATGTAGCTGTTATTATTTTACTACTTTAATAGCATATTTTACTAATAAAATAGCATATATAATATTTTATTGATGTTAATTTTAATCTCAATGTTTCTACTTAATAGAATATACGAGACATCAAATATACTTTATTGTATATTTTTGTTAGCATTGTAACTTGTGGGTTCTTAATAAATGACATATATATATATATATATATATATATATATATATATATATATATTATTTTTTATACTTTCAAGAGAATAATCAAATTTTTTTTATGTATGTAAATTTTAGGAATACTTATCATAATGATGTGGTAATACAATTAGTATTAACCAAGAATACTCTTAGAAAATAATGATGGGATAAAATGTCTTTAAAATCCACCTCTTATATAGAGGAACATTATTAAGAAAGGCTAGTGGCACTAAAATTTTGAAGAACTAGTCTTCTAGACAAAATTTTCTTAGATCTTATTAATCATGCAATCACATACTTAAAAAGTTTATTTGAGTTACCAAAACATGACATAAAAATTTGGACATAAATATGAAATTGAGATTTTAGTCTATTTATTTATATTTAAAATCTCACAATTAATTTAGCAATAAAATTAACCCAAAATTTATGTGTATTTAATTAATAAACATTAATAAATAGATACACATAAATTTTATATAAATTTATAATTAAATTATGTCATGAAAATTTATTTAAGTGATTACAAATTATATCAATATTGAAAAAATATTATCAAAAAATGGCAAAATATGAGTTTGGATCTATAAGGTAATAGTTATTTTTAATTTTTTTAATTAATATAGTTACCATATGTATGTGCTACACATATAATTCATTTTATAATGAAAATATAAGTACAAATAAATTATTAATTTATAAAATATTCAAAATTTGTAATTTTTTTTAGTAGTAGTAATAATAATAATAATAATAATAATAAATATTTATATTTGCTAAATTTAAATATATATTTATTATTATATTCATAAATATATTTGTAATGTATTTATATACAATCTTATCAAATGATTACAATATATTTTGGAAGTGAATAATAAACAAAAATTAAATTTGTTAATATCTTATAAAATTAGTTTCAAATTTTATTGATGACCATAACAGTGAACTTAATTAAAAAATCTATTACGACATAATATTTATCTTCGTATTAATATTGAATTATGATTCAAATAATATTTTCATAATAATAGCAATTAAATAATAATATTTATCAATTATAACAAATTATTTATAAAAAAATATGTAAATAATAAAATTTGTAGTCTAATATATGAAATTATTTTTTAGAATATGTTGGCTTCCCAACATGATATAATATTTAAAATTATTAAAGATAATACTACAATATATATATATATATATATATATATATATATGACACCCAATTAAATATATAAAAAATAAAAAAAATTTAGATAGATTTTGAATGAAAATAAGAATTGACTTTGAACTTGTAAATTTTATAATATAGCAATATACCACAAAAGATTTTTAACATATTATAACCAATGTCATTTCACATGTATAAGATCACAAGTTTTGAACAAATAATTGTGTTGATAACATGTTATAAAATTAAAGAAAATAAAAGAATAAAAGTAGAGAGAAATAAATATAAAAAATAATTCTCATTAATTCTTGTATTTCTAATGCATGCTAAATGTCATATTTATGGAGTTTACAATATACAATATAAATTTTGAATATAAGATATGATAGAGATTAAATTTCTATTTAAACACAAATTTATAATATAATATAGATAAATCTTTATTTGAAATAAATCTAAATAAATATATTATACTTAAAATTTGGCATCTAAATTATAACAAAAAAAAAAAAAAGTAATTAAAAAATAATTTTTTCAAAGAGGCACAGGAGCATCCATCTTGCATTTTCTAGAGCGATAATATCATAATATTAAAAATATTGTTACTTGCCGTTTTGTTTAATATCACAAAATTAACTTAGGCAGAGTCAAATCTATACAAAGAAGTAGAATACTTATAATTTTATAAAAAATTTCAAAATTTGTATTATTTATTGTTTATTATTATTTATTTAAAAAATTAAAAGTAAAATAAAAAAGAACTAAAAAAATAATAAGCTAAAGCATAAAATATATGTAAAATTTAGTGTTAAATAAATAAAATTCACATATTAGTTGAACTTTTTCATACTATGCTCACAACTTTGATATTTTAAAACAGTTGATTTCATAATTGTTTTAATGGTTTTTTTTTTTAGTTGATATTTTTTACTTTCGTTGAACTTATATATAAGTCAACTTTAATTTATATTTAAATAGTATTTTATTTTAATAGATAAAGATATAATACTTTTAATATTAATTTAATTTTTAAAATTGTATTTTCATTTATATTTTAAATTTATTTTAAAACATATTCAAAATATGAATAAAAATAATTAACAAAATTTTTAACCCCTATAATATTTGCAAAAAATATTACAAATCTCAAATAAATAGAATTTGGGTATGAAATTAGGATTTTTTTTTTTTTTTTATACTTGTTTAATTGGATACATGTATGGTTTTTGAATTTTTTTTTTAAATACAACATAATTTGTAGCCTTTATTAGTAATAGTTATCGATGTCATCCTCACATCTAATGCCTTTTTCTTTTTTATAAAATAAAATGTGAAGATGAAATAGTTCTATCACATATCAATATCCTTTTTTTTTTTTTTTTTCAGTAATCTCTTATATATTTCATATTAGGTGTTAAGTGTTACAAAATCATTACTAATTTTGGTCACGTGTAAATTGCAAGCGATTGTAACTTAATAAATATTAAAAAATTAAAATAATTAATTTAAAATTGAAAAACGAACAAATATTTTAATTTTTTATAGTAATATATATATATTTTAAAATACGACACAACAATGGGTGAGTTTCACATCAATGAGACCTTATGCCACTGCATTATTACATCAAAAGTAATAATAAAATTATTTAAAAATTATATTTTTATATTTTTAAACAACTTTCAAAAATTTTAAAATATTACCTTTATTATATAACCTAAAAAAAAAAAAAAAAAAAACGGGGGGCAGCCTACCAAAACCATTCAAACTCAAGAATATATATATATATATATATTCACCAAAATTCTTTAATATTGCATAATATTTTAAAATTTATGTTTATAAGTATTTAAATATGATTCAAACACTAAAAAAATAGACTCATAATTGTATGCCTATCTATTGAGAATTCATGAGTTGGAAAGAAAGTACATTAATATGTGACAACATTTTAATAAAATATACTCATAAATAAAAATTAATAAATTTTTTTTTGGTCAAATATGGAGCTAAAAAGTAAGATTAGCAAAGAAAAAATAGCAGTGGTGGTGATAAGCTAATATTACATTCTCTATAATATATTTCAACCATTTTTTTTGAAAAAAATATATTTAAACATTAAATAAATTAAAAATAATTATTAAAGAAAATAAAAATTATAAACAAAACTCAACAAATGATATACCTAAAATAAATTAAGTAAAAGGAAAAACAAATAAAATAGAAAATAATTTTTATTTCACATTTATAATAATAGTCAAAGCACAAAAAATACAAAATACATTAAGATAAGGCATATTTCATAATTTAAACTCTCTTAATTTTATTTTAAGTCATGCCTAATACCTTTCTTATCCTTTTTAAAAATAATAATAAAAATAAAAATAATTATCTTTTATAATTATCAAAGAAAGCCATTATCAAATAAATATATATAGAGTAATAGATCTATGAAAATATATATATTATTAAACAAAATATATTAATAAATAAAATATTATTTATCTTAAAATAAATATAAAATTATCAATTACCAAACAAAGTAAAAGTATGAAATAAATATACTTATCTAAATTATCTACTAAAAAATATAAATTATCTAACAAATATTTCAAATGAATAGAAAAAAATATATATAAATTATCAAATAAATGCAAAATCATAAACTCTCATTTATATATATACTAATAGTATATTAAAAAAAATCTGTTTTAATTTGGAAAATTAGTGCAACTCTTTCTTTTTACAAGATTTAATAAAAAATAAAATAAATAATCAAACAAAAAAATATCAAGTAAATATTGTATGAGCAACTCCCGCTTTTATATAAATATTAATAATATATTAAAAAAAACTCTCTTTTAATTTAAAAAATTGGTGCAACTCTTTTTTTTTTTTTTACATGAGATATATAATAAAATAATAAAAACTATTAAATAAATAGTGTGGATAATTATTTATCTCTTTAAAAAATGAGTAGCTCTTTCTTTTCACAAGAGATAATAAAATAAATAATCTAACAAAAAAATATCAAATAAATATTACGTGAGCAACTCCCTCTTTTATATAAAGTTAATAGATAAATGCAAAATCGCAAATTCTCATATATATATATATATATATATATAATACATTTAAAAAATATGTGCAACTCTTTCCTTTTACACAAGAGAGATATAATAAAATAAAAAAAAATAAAAAAAATATCAAACAAATAATTGAGCAATTCTCTCTCTTTTAAAAGATGAGCAATTATTTCTTTTTACAAGAGATAATAAAATAATAAAAGAAATTATCAAATAAATATTATGTAAACAATCTCTCTTATATATAAAATTAATAGATATAAATATTGTAAAAATATAATTTTAAGCTTAATTGTATGGATGAAATTTTATTTTTAATCTACTTTACTTGTTATACATATATATTTTTATATTAAAAAATAGAGAGCATATATATATATGAAACGTAAAACATTTTTCTTTTATAAAAAGATAAAAAATGAAATTATGCAAATATTAATTGTATAATTTATTAATAACTATAAATAGAATAAATAAATTTTTTTGCCACCGAACTTTTGAAATTGTTAAAAAAATGTAATTGAATTTTAATTTTTTATTATCATACTATTAAGTGTTATATGCTGTCATGACCCCCTATTTATTAAAAATTTGATATGACCCCCTCCACTTGATTTTTTTACATATTATGACAAAAATGCCCTTAATAACCCCTCAGTTGGACTACTGTCCAACTCACCTCAACAGAGTTGGACATGTGTCCAACTGAAAACCAGAGGAGTATATTTTAGAGGACACATATGTCCACTCGCCGGAGTTCAGTTGGACGACTGTCCAACTGATGAAATTTTGACCGGCCGGCGACCCCACTCGCCGGAGTCGAGTTGGACACATGTCCAACTAGACTGCCCAGAATAACCCCTCAGTTGGACGTATGGCCAACTCACCTCATGTCCAACTGAAAACCAGAGGAGTATATTTTAGAGGACACATATGTCCACTCGCCGGAGCTCAGTTGGACAGTCGTCCAACTGATCAAATTTTGACCGGCCGGCGACGCCACTCACCGGAACCGAGTTGGACATATGTCCAACTAGACTGCCTAAAATAACCTCTTAGTTGGACGTATGTCAAACTCACCTCAACAGATGTCCAACTAAAAACCAGAGCACCTCTATAAATAATTTAACAAAAAGAAATTAAACGAAAAAAAAGTTATCATTCAAACCAAACAAGCAACATAAATCCTTATATCATCATTATCAGCTGCATGATTAGACTTGACAGCGCTGTCGGCCATTGCTACCAAATTGTCGGCGGTCGAATTTTGGATGAGATAACGGCCTCTGTTCCATGCTCGAATTTCACTGTTAGATGAACCGCTGTAGAGAAATTCGTCAGAGAGGACGAGGGATGAGATATAGGAGGAGTGGGCTTTATTAATAGTGGTTATACAGTTGTGTTGGGATGATGAGTTTTGTTGATTAATTTGTTGAAGGTATTTTGTGGAAGTGAGAGACGGAACAGACGGAAGACTAGGTTGAGAAGAGAGGGAAGAATTAGTTGATGATTCAAAGTGATTAAGAAGATTATTGGAATAGGAATGGGAATTATCATTCTCAGAGTCACGAGGCAAACGACAGGAAAGAATTCCCATTTTTTGTTTTCAAGTTGTAGTGTACCGATGGACTAATTACTAATATGAAAGGAGAACCGTCGGTACGTTTATTTTATATAAGAATTGTCGCCGGTGGATATAATGAGTAAATGGGTATATTTGAAAATTTAGTAATAGGAGTTAGTCCAGAATAAGATTAATAAAAGGGGTCTAATATAGTCTATTTTTCTACTATTAATTGTTACAAATGTTACAAAAATATCATCAAATTTTTTTTTGTTACTTCCACACTATTAAACTTTTTAAAATATTATAAAAATATAATCAATGTTAATTAGTTAACGAGAGTTAACGACAAGTTACATGTATTTTGAAAGTATTTTTGTAATATTTAAAAATTTAAAAAATATTAATAAATTTTTTTTATAATTTTGTAGATTGAAAATTTAATAATCTAGAAATAAGGTTAAAATTTGATATTATGTTTTTAATAACTCAAAAATTTCATTATATTTATATAAATTTTTTAGATAAAATAAAATAAAAAAAATAAAAAGTCAAAGTAATAAACAATAAGAGAACCGAAGTCCATTCGGTCCTTTTCACCTTTGGTTTCTGGCCTATATAAGTAGCAGAAAGAGATAGTGCTGTCTCTTGATACAAAATATGGATCTTACAATTTTTAAGATGATGATTTCCGTTGTACTACTCGGAGTCTTTAGTTTGGTTTTACGATTATACCGAACAATTATTTTGGAGCCAAAGCGGCTAAGATATGTTCTGAAGAGGCAAGGGATTGATGGACCACCTTCTACTTTTTTGCTGGGAAACACCAAGGACATTTTAGTAACATTTATAAATTTCAGTACCAATAATAAATTTTTTTTTAATTCTCTCTTTTCCATCTTTTCAAGAGTGGAGAGCCAAATATGGTAAATTAATATTGTTTTTTTGAAATAAGTTCTTATTTTTTTATTAAAAATGTTTTTAATTTAAAATAAAATTAATTAAAATTCAAAAAATAAATATAAGAGATTTGAGTCCAATTTCCTTTTAACCTTTGAGTTGGCCTTAAAAATTCAGCAACAAGAATTTCTTTTAAATAAGTTAACTTAACCTAAAGAAAATGGAAAAAATAAGATGAGTAATTTCCTTGTTTTCGGTTCTTTAATTGACTTCTTATGTGTAGAATCCATTAAATATTTGACAAAGCTGTTTATGATATTCTGATAGGCAAATTATGGATCATTCTATGCTTTTTTGAAAAAGTTTGTATAGCAAGGACTTTTATCGAATATATCTGTATTTACTAAATTTTATTTTTTAACATATGTTTTGTTTTGAAAGTAAATTAATTAGACATTCAAAAATGAAAAATATTATATGATTGTTAAAATGGAGTGCTTTTTTTCTTTTTTTTTAAATACATGTTTTTTTTAATTTTTTATAATTTGATAAGTTAAGCAATTTTTAATTTTTTATTAACTTTTACGAGAATTATTTATTAACTATTTTCTAATATGGTATCAAAAGTATATGGTATTAGTTGGAACCTCTCGACTCCAAAATTTTAACTAATATTAAATGGAGTTCTATTTCTTTTTCTTCTATCAACTTTTAAGTTTATTTCTATTTTATGGGCCCTTCGTCTACTCAATTAATAAGATTATGTCTAACTCCTTTGGATAGGTTTTTCAAATTTAACTACTCAGCCAACAAGTGAGAGTTTATTACAATTTTTTACTCATATGGAGTCTATCTAACGTTTATTTGATGGATCTTCAAGATTATATACTAACCCACCCATAAGTAAAAAGCTCATTAATTCACAATTTTTGGCCTAAATAACATTATTTTTGATAAATTCATTAATTGTTTCTTAACTAACAACAATTAATCTCAAAATTCATAATTTGGTATCAAATTATTGAACAAATAGACCAAAATACTCCTATATCATAACTTTAATAAAATAGCCATTCGTAAGATTCCACCAAAATTAATTATTAACTCCCCTTTAATAATATTTAGTGCATATTTATATTTTTTTAAAACATATTTTTATATTATGAGAAAGTGATGAACATAATGAACTAAAAAATAAATATCAAAATAATCTTTAAAAAATTAGTCATTATTAGTTTTTTTTTTAAATTATAAGAAGAAATAAAATTTATTTTAATAAATTATAAATAACTTAACCCTAATTTGATCATTTTAATATTTAATTTTAATTAATTTGATTGTTTTAAGAGCCGGCAATTTTTGACACGACCCGCGAACTCGACACGACCCACCCACGAAATAGTCAGGTCTGGGTTGAGCTTATATGTGTTGGGTTGTAAACAGGTCGACCCGTTTAACCCATTTAAAAAAATCGGGTTGAATGGGTTAATTGGGTAACCCGCGTAACACAAGTAAATAATTAAAATTATTAAAGTATGTACGTAATTGTTTCTTATTTAATTATTTTGTAGGTTTATACTTTAAAATATTATTGAGATGATGTTTAAATTCATTTCAAATTTTATTTTCTTATTTTTATCAATTTATAATAATATAATTATTTAGTTTAATTTTGTATGTTTTTATTATTAATTATTCATTTTAGACTTAAAACAAGTTTTTATTTACAAAGATTTTATGATACATATTTTTGTTAGACTTTTTTGTTATTATTTAAAACTTTAAAATATTAGATTTGATGTATCACAATATTTATGATTATTGATATTATTTTTATTTTGTATTAGTTAATATTTTTACATTTTTTGTTAAAAAATAATGCTTAAATTGATTTAATTTTTGGAGTCTAATTAGAATTTATAATGTTAATAGGTGACATAAATATATGTTGATACTCGATATAATAACTCTATTTTTTATATTATAAAATATAATATATATTATTTTAATATATTTATAATTAAATGGGTCAACCCAGTTAGTTATTGTACTTTCTACCTGTTTAATAAATGGGTTGGGTCAGGGTCAATCTTACATGTCGTAAAAGTCACAATACGACAATTTGAGCTTAGTTTTAATATTTAGTACATATTTTAGTGTTGAAAGTAGAAGTGTTCAAGAAACAATATAAATAGGACCAAACGGAGAAACCAAATCAGTCCGGACCAAACTATCTGATTTTTATAACATATTGATTCGATCCGATTTTATATTTTGCAAGATCGGATGAATCAAACTGTATCAGTCAGACATTACGTTATTTTAATTGAAAAAAATAAGAAAAATTACTCAAAAATAACTCTCTAAAACTTTAAAAACTAGCACTTAATAATATTAAACGTTCAATTTAAACATAAAATATTGAACATTTAATATTAAACGATTTAAATTATTATCATTTAATTTTAATTAAATGAGTGTTAAAAAAAAATATATTAATTATTTTTTTAATTATAAAAATAAAAATATAAATATAAAAAGTATTAATTTTACTATTATAATTTGAAAAGATGTTATATATATATATATATATATATATAAAAGAGAAACATAGTCAACAAATATCGAAGTAATGACCCCACCTTATCTATAAGTGGACTCCATCCACTAAGGTCACTTCGCAATTGAAGAGGTTTTTCTTATTTTATTTATATTAAGTTTACACTTCAGTGTAAGTTAATAATAGGAAAAAGGATACCAAGCGTCCGTTAACTATGACAACTCCACAATTTTTTTTTAAATTTTAGGTGAGCTATTAAAAATTTAATATTAAAAAGAGCATTAAAAATTTAAATTTTTAAAATTGTTAAAATTTTGATAAATTTTTGACAATATTAAAAATTTTGAAATTTTATTATTATTTTAAATAGTTATTAAATTTTTAATATCATACTTCAAAATTAATAAATTTTTATACATTTTAATCATAATTAATAAATTTTTAGTGCCTTTTACTCTAAATAATATATATATACACAGACAACCACAAAAATTGATGATGAATATGGGATTCAAACCATCTAGCTAGATGTTAAAGATTTGAGCATCGATCCACCAAGACACTTTGCCAGATATGTAATTAATGAAGTTTTAAGGTGACGCTAAAGTCCCAAAACTCATGTTTTTAGAATACTTTAATTCATAAATTTTTAATTAATATACTTAAGTTTTATTTTTAGAAAAAATGTATATTTTAGTTCGAATTTTAAGAACTAAAATATCTTATCTTAATAAAGTTCATTATAAACTAAAATAACCATCTTAATAAAAGTTTAGGGACTAAAATATTTAAAAATTAATTATTTAGGAATCTATTTTTGTACATAACACCCTAAACTTTAATAGTTTATAGAGTAATGTATACCGGTTGAATTGAAATTTTTGAGACTAAAGTGTCACAAAGACATAAACTTTTCCATATATTTATATATATATAGTCTAATATTTGATTTAAATAGATAACATAAAAATTGAAAATATATATATTTAGTCTGCAGTGAAAATTTGATTTATTTATTCTTATCCATATATATCTGAAATAGTTTTGATACAAATGGTCTGAATTCGAAATTAGACTGGACTATACAATTTTAGCCAATTCAATCCGATGACTACTACTTAAACAGTCCGATTCAATTTTGTAAATTTAAAAAAAAAAGATGAACCGTGGGTATCCCTAAAGTGAATCAAAGTGCACAACTCTACAAGAAATGGACTAGTGCTGCACTATTTTATACGTTGGGACTAGAACACACTAGTTTTAAAAGGAAAATAATATAAATATACGTAGCTAGACTTTTAACCCAAATTAAAAATATCAATTTTGTTGAGGGGAGTAAACCAAGTTATTTTAAAATTAATTTAATTTATCATATTCTTTCTACGTGATTCTTGTTACTTTTGACGATAACGATTCTCTCTGTCAAATAAGGCCATATGACCCTCTCTCTTAAATCATATGACCCTTTCTCGAACATAACATATGACCCTGTATCATTATGAATGTGGCGCCACCAAAAACACCATATATAATTGCTATATATGGGAAGCAGACCACATACCCGCATGTATAGATCGTTGTTTTGAGTTCACCAAGGGCCCACTCCATTTGATTAGCCATGTAATAGGTGTGTAAAAGGTACAACGTTCTTCTTAGGAATTCACCAAACAAGTTCATATTTGATAATCCTCTGAGTCTAACCATCGGCTCTAATATCAACAAAAAGCTCAACAAGTCAAATATAGATTTATAAGTGCTATGAGGTCCTAACCTAAAAAATCAACTCATTTTGAATTTTATATTTTGTTTTATTTGACTTTTTTAATGAACTATATTTACATAATCAATATAATGACATTAATTAGTATTGATGAGAGAATTGAACAGGTCAAATATTTGTGTTTGCACTGGGTAACACCCAAATATTATTTGTGAATGAACCTGATGTTGTGAAAGAGATAAACACATGCACGTCCTTGGAGTTGGGGAAGCCAACCTATCAACAAAAACATCGTAGTTCTCTGCTTGGCCAAGGTATTATATCTTCAAATGGTAATGTTTGGGCACATCAAAGGAAAATACTTGCTCCTCAATTCTACATGAACAAGGTTCAGGTACGATCAGCAAGTACAACTTTTAGCACCAACACTATTTTTTTTTCATTATATGTTCATGTTATACCTAGTTGTACAACTTAACAACTAATTGTTCAATTTACATTCAAATTTTACACAATTTTTTTATTTATTATATGTTAATGTTCACGATATATATCAATGTACTCATTTTAAAACCGAACAAAAATTATAGTATATAAGAAAAAATAAGAATCTTTGTCAAAAGTGAGTATAATTTTCTAGCTAAATTACACAAATGATTCCTAAACTTTACTATATTTTACTTTATAATTCTTTTACTTTTTAATTTCATACTTTGATCCTTTATTTTTTTTTCCTTATAATTTGGTCCGTTTACTTTTTGTTTTATACTTTGACCCTCTTAATATTTTTCATTGTTGAAGTTTAATTTCAATGTGTAAATTTATAAGTAAAGGGATCAAATCTAAAAAAAAAGAAACGGACTAAAATATGAAAATTAAAAAGTATATGACCAAATCATAAAAAAATAAATAATAAAACATAAAATAAGAAAAAGTTTAGTAAGCATTTCAATAGTTTATCTTAACTTTTCTCATTTGTAATTAATGTTAGAAGTTGTAAGAAACTAACTCTCTTAAAAGCATAAATCATTAATTGTTGAGTGGAACAAAAGACCTTTCCTTCAACTCTGATACTATTTTAGAAATTATTGGAAACAATCTCTTTTAAAAGCTTAAATTGTTGGAAGAGAATCAATTATACTTTTATGCAATTATCAATTATATTAGCATCATTCAATATTTGCTAATTCAGCTCCATTAATTTTTTGTTTTTTAGGGAATGCTAAATCTTATCACAGAGTCTACAATAACACTGCTAGATTCATGGAAAAACAGGACTTTCAAAGAGGGTGGAGTTGGAGACATTAAAATAGATGAAGACATGAGAATCTTCTCTAGAGATGTTATCTCAAGAGCTTGTTTTGGTAGCAATTTTGACAAAGGACAAGAGATCTTCCAAAAATTAAGAGCTCTAGAAGATGTCATGTCTAGGAAATCTTTAGCTATTGGGATTCCTGGGTTAAGGTACGTATATGTACAAATTCATCTTATTGTTTGATTACCACTGAAAGCTTAAAGCTCATAAAAGATGCACGATCACTATTTTTCTTCTTTCATTTGGATATTTTCTTACATTTAAATAGGTCCATTTGTGTATATTTTTAAACCTATAAAAATGCTTCTGATAGTTGGAAAAAAAAAAAAAAAAACAATTATGAACTAAACAAATTTTTTCTTCTTCCATAATTGCTTCATGAGAAGTATATATAAATATGGTGCTTCTTTCTGAAAGCTCTTTTTATTTTAATTTTATAAAACTACTTTTAATAGGCATACAAACAAACAACCCTTACTCTCTTGCTTACTATATATATTTAGAGATTTAGTACAACATTATTGATCACAAGTTTTAGGTCATGTAATGGAGAATTACTGATTAAACCCAGAGTTCAATTAGTAATAGAGTAGTGCAATGTAAGTTTAGATTTCTCCCACCTTGAAATTAACATGTATTACTTTTACGAAATAACTATTTACACATTCGGAACCCAACTTCTCTTTTTGCCTACTTGGAGCACATGCCACTGTACCAAGACAATTGGCCACCTTGAGACATATATCATTGTTTCGAAAATAAATAGACATGAGATATGAGAGGAAACAAATACTTAGATTTAGATTTTAACAATAACTCTAATGCTTAAATTCTATAAAACAAAGTACAATAATTGACTATAATGTTGAGGTGTAGATAAAAGTACAATAATTGACCATAAAAATAAAAGTTTATTTCTCTCTTGTGGTTTATGTAGTAAGACTTTTAATTCTCTCATCATGAACCAAGTTCGAATCTCACTTAAATGTGTGAGTATATTTTCTCTTTATTAATAAAAGGAAGGTAACTTTAGAGCCCATTTAAAAAAAAATAAAAAAAATAATTGACTATAATGTTGAAAGATAGCCAATTAAGTTATTGAGCTTATTGAACAGGTATCTACCAACAAAAAACAAAAGAGAAGAACAAGCACTGGAAAAAGAGGTAAGAAATTTGATACTTCGAGTAGTGAAGCAGAGAATGGAAGTTGGACATGAGAAGGACCTGCTTCAAATGGTTCTTGAGAGTGCTGAAAATAGTAACTTTAGTGAAGAGGTAGCAAATAGCTTCATAGTTGATAATTGCAAGAACATATACTTGGCTGGATCTCAGACAACTGCAGTATCAGCTGCTTGGTGCCTCATGTTATTGGCTGCCAATCAAGAATGGCAAGAGCGAGTTCGAACAGAAGTAGTTGAAATTTGTGGTGGGCAAATGCCTGATGCTGATATGCTTCGCCAAATGAAACAGGTATTATATTATAATCACCACTGTCTTATGTGATATTATTAGAGAATACAACGAAGTTCGACTTGTTTACCACTCTGAAAACATACGTCATTGTATCAACCGTTTCAGTACTCATTAACCTTTTAGATATGTGTGAGGGTCCATAAAAAACAGTGTTTGGCTAAATTATTTTTAAAGTTTATTTTCATAGTAAAATATTTTTAGAAAAATAACAAAAATAACATCCTAAAAATTTGCAATAATAAAAATAGTGTTCTTTTGTGATCAAATCATATATTTTTTCAATTAAAAAAATTACTATTACGTCATTTTTTTTTTAACAATTTAGACCCATTCAGTGTTGAATGTCGTCCAATTAAACATCAAATATCGTCCAATGTTATTGGAGGCATTATTTTTGTTATTATATATTTTAGGGTATTATTTTTGATAATTTTTTTATATTTATTTTTCAATTTTAAATTTAATAAGTATGATAATTTAGACATTTATTAATGAGTGACTTGGTTTAACAATATTTACAACTGATAAGTTCCCAATGTGACATAACTCCATTAGTGATTACATGTATGTTTGTTTTTTCTTCTTCTTCAGGAGTATGTTAAAGAAGTCATAAACACAATAAGTAATTTCAAATTACGCTCAACTTATAACTGAGATTGAGCGCTAATGAAACATATTGAGAAAATGAACTGTTATTTTTATTTTAGTGTTATTGATAGATTTATCTACTTTTTAGTAAAGTCATTCATCTACATCTTAATTATCAATCAATAAAAATACACTCTTTAAGCACAAAATTCTTCCAAGTTGTGTCTTGTAGTGTTCATGACAGATAACCCGTACGTGTAAAATAATAAAATATTATTTTAGTGGGTATATTCGATAGCTTATGGGAAAACAAAAACAAAAAACTATGTACATACAAATTGATTACTACTTCACTAACTTTTCAATGCCACTGATATTATTGGAGATGTATTCTAAAAGTCAACTCCGTTCAAAACAATATATGTCCTATTTTGCTAAACCTAGTAAAATACTAGAAAAAAGCTAGTAGAACAATCGGACACTACACCTTTTCCTTTATATATGTGGCCAATTGAATGGTATTAACTGAAGAGACCTTAATTTGAATGTGTAGCTAACAATGGTGATTCAAGAAACACTTCGGCTTTATCCTGTAATACCAGTGGTGTCGAGGGAGGTCTTCAAGGACACGAAGTTTGGGGACATTTGTGTTCCAAAGGGAGCGAACATTTGGATTATGATGTTAACATTGCATACTGACCCTGAAATATGGGGAACTGATGCCCATGAGTTTAAACCACAAAGATTCACAAATGGAATAAGTGGTGCTTGCAGGCTACCACATCTGTACATGCCTTTTGGAGTTGGACCTCGGGTGTGCCTTGGCCAGAATTTGGCCATGGTTCAGCTTAAGATACTTGTTGCTTTAATTCTTACTAAATTCTCTTTATCATTATCTCCAAACTATGTTCATAAACCGACCATGAGGTTGATTATTGAACCTGAACATGGAGTGGACCTCTTGGTTAAAGAGTTGTGAAATGACTACTCAGCCTGATCACGTTGTACTTACATTTAAAGGGTGAGATGAAATACATCCAGAACATCTTAAACTATATTAAGAAATGTATCAATGTTACATTTATAGATTCTAACCTAATACATTATGCTTGAGGAGACTAAAGTAGATGTTTTAAAATAAAGTGATTTTAAGAAAAATAGTTAAATGTTTGAGATGAAAATGTTAGAAGTGATTTTAATTGGCATTTTAGTAATAATTTTAGAATCAGGAGATGCATTTAAAGCTACCTCTTCTAAAAATAAGTATTACTTACTTATCTTAAAAGCACAAATAATATTTCTTAAACTTTTAAAAGTATTTGTTATAGATATTGTCAAACATTTTTCAAAAATATTTTAATCCATTTAAAAATACTTTTGACCAAAAAGAGAAGCGGTTTTAAATGAACCTTTAGTTTACCGCTAAGGGTTTATGCCATTGGCCAAATATGGACTTTTCTTCGACACAAACTATATTGCTATTTTAGAAAATCAATATTTTTGTACTTGAGAATAATGGTGTAAACTAGAGAAATACAAGGTGTTTTCCATTATGGAAAGAGATTGTTAGCTTCTACAATATCCATTGTGCCATTAATTGGAGAATGTCATTAGTGCATAGGGGTGGGAAATACTATATCATAAGAGAACGTAGCCAAAACTAAGAGAAGACGTTATATTTTATTTTTATTTTTTATAATAATGTCAGATAACGTGACTCAAATGAGTTATGATTTGTATCATCTTACATGTAAACTAATAATTGGCTAAAGTATAAATCAAGTAATAAATATGATACGAAATTTAATAGCATATATTTAATTAATTTTTGCCACATAAGTACAATCACGACTCAATTTAGTATTGATAAATAACATTTTTCTTTTTTAAATAAACATTATAAAACTTACACAAGCTATAATTAAACCCTAATATTATATTTACATGTTTTAAAAGGAGACTTTCGTGACACAATGAAAATAATATTCAACATTTCTTAATTTGTGAAACAATAAAAGTTGTTTTTTTTTTTTTCTAAATAAGTATTAAATTGTACCGGTTATTTTATAGTGTAATATGAGTAATTATACATTTTTATAGTTGGAACAAGATCATAAATTTTATAATGAAAATAAATTTAATTATTTAAGAAAATGGTTAGAATAAATTATTCTACTACATTATCATTAATTAATAAAAAAGTTGCATATGTTTCTTTCAACGATTTATTTTATAGATTTTATAACTTTGAAATTTTCTCCTCTAATTTTTATAACAAATTTACCCAAAATTTATTATACTAATAAAAATATCATATTATTAAATCCGTTAAAAAATTATTTTATGCTAATCACCTAACATAGTCTCAAGTTTTAGCTTGTTTTAGTGGTTGAATTTTTCCATATAGATTTGGTATAAATTTGGAAGACACAATTAGGGATGTTAATTTGTATTGTAGGAACCAAAATTCATGGAAAACTCCAATTTTGACAATGGTTGAGAATCGGGATGGGTGAGGTTGGAAATTATCTTCCCCTCCCTGCCTATTGTCTTATAATTTCTTTAAAATATATTATATATTTCTAAAAATTTACAGCTAAACAAAATGAATATTTTAAAAAAAATATTTTCATGAATACATAAATACTTTAATTATACAAATTTAATATTATAATATATGAAATAATAATTACTATAATTATTATTAAACTAAGGATATAATTCTACTTAGGCTATTTAAAAATTCAATTGATATTAATTTATTTATTAATAAAAAGTCCCCAATTGCAAGCAAAAACTTGCATCTTATGGACAATCCTGTCCCGTCACCAGCAATATTTAATGGGGGTGGAGATAACCTTGAATTAATTCCCTGAAATGATATATATACAATAAAAATTAACTTTTTAATTCATATAGCAAAACGACTGTATTTTGGTGAGATATAAATGACATTTTTAACCCACCAGTTTATAATGGCAGCTTCGCTTCTTCTGCCTTCGCTTCTTCTTCTTCACTTCTTCGCTTCTTCTTATTTGACAGGGGTTCTCTTTTCTCTTTTCATTTTTCATTTGTATGGTGACCATTGTTCGCTGTTGTCGGCAGTTTGTTCCCCCTATTCTTCCTCTATTACAAGCTGTTGGTGGCATTTTTGCACTCTTTATACTGTTTGCAAATCTGATATCGTATTCTGTACTATCTGGATATCACATTTTTGGTGGCGTTATTGTACGGTGTTAGCTTGAAGCTTCTTGTTCCTTGATTTGTATGAAATCCTATAAGTTTAAATTTTAATATAAATTAATTGTGATTTCTTTATTTCTTTATTTCTCGCTGTTTGCTGGAAATTATATTGGTCATTAACAATTTGGAAGAAATTGAGTATGCTCTGTTTTTGCTAGACAAAACAGAGTATACATACAGGTATGTAAACTGGTTTACATAGTATGTATACCAGTTTACATACTATGTACATTAGTTATGCTGTTCAATTTTATCATTTATGGACCTATTTGTAGCATTAAGTAAAGTGACTTAGAAAGCATAATCACCGGAATAGAAACAACTTAAAATAAAATTCCTACAGGATGAAAGGTCAAACGATTCATTTATTTAGATTCAGGTACGTGTGTTCTGATATATTAACTAGAAGAGCTAGCTAAGAAGATACAATCTGATCACTTTTTTATCAATACATAACTAATTAATAACTGAAGGTAGTGTATAAGTTGCAACACAAAATAATCAGTATTAGAGTATTAGCAATTGCGAAAGGAAACAAGAAAACTAAAAGAGACTTAGAATTAAATTTACAAATTCTTCCCAAAATTACTGGTTTACATAGTATGTAAACCAGTTTACATAGTGTGCAAATAGATTTACATACTATGTAAATCAGTTTACATAGTATGTAAATAAACTAGTTTACATACTATCTAAAATGGTTTTCACAACTAGTCCTCTTTAATTATTCCGACTGTCGGCTTTATCTTATTATTTTATGACCTAAATAAACCTTTGCTGATTTTCAATATTACTTCCACTGCTGATTTTTAATACATGTCTTCTTGATCTGTTTTAGTACATTCACATTTTGTATGTATAGGTTACCAGTGCATACGAACTGTTCTTCCTGCAAAATGTGAATGTACAGATTACATACAAATTTATTTTGTATGTAACCTGTACATTCACATGAAATGCATTGTATTGTTTGTATGTTATTGTTGTTTTGAACAGCTTACAAAATGTGAATGTACATATTACATACAAAATGTGAATGTACAGGTTACATATAAATTTGTATGTACATGTTACATACAAATATGTATGTAAAGGTTACATACAAATTTACATACAAAATAAATTTGTATGTAACATGTACATTCACATGACCTGTACATACAAAATGTGAATGTACGGGTTACATACAAAATAAATGTGTATGTAACCTGTACATATAAAATGTGAATGTACAAGTTCCATAAGCTTCGAAGGAAACACGAAAATAACGAGATTTTTACGAATACTCAGATAAAGGGATATTTTGGTAAAAATTATATATATTATATAAATAAAACTCACCGCTTCAATCCAAAAAGTGCTATTTAGGTCCAAAAAACTCTTTTATATAAATCTTTGCTATTTGAGTAATTCACTGGATAACCTTCACATCCTATAAAAGTAAAAACGCCCAATACTTTAAACACTTTTATGAATGTTTCCTTGCCGACAGCTCCGACGTTCTTCAAGTTGATTACTGTGTGGAGAAGCTCAAACAAGTTTTTCTTTTATTCGGCAGCACACATACACCAACCCCTTAAACGCCTTTAATTTCTTCGATTCGTACACTTATAAATTCAATATTTAATTATTATTTTATTAATTTTAGACTTATTTACTCTCAATAATTAATAATATTATTAGATGTTAGATCTTCTAAGTTCACTTTCAAGGCCTATGATATTATAAGGTTTAGAGAATTTTATTTTAACTAATAAAAAAAAGGTTTTAAGTAACCGTTTTATATGCGGGCGTCCCAAAAAGTGACACTTTTAGGAACGATTAAAAGTAAAATATAATCGTCCCTAAAAGCCTTTCGGGACAGTTAAATTTACACTTTTTAGAGACGATTAAAATACTCCAGTAACTGTTCTAAAAGTTTTGCATACAATTTTTTGGGACGGTTTCTAACCGTCCTTAAATGTTTTTTTTTTTTTAATTTCATTATAATGCTTTTATAATTAAAAATACCTGTATAATTTTGAAATTCTCAATATATATCCTCTATTGTGTATATTTTTTAAACAAGCTGGTGCAATAATCAAATTTTAACAGCCTGGTGTAATTCAGAATATTTTCACCAAAAATCATGGTTCAAAACAGCATAAGATTTAGTAAAATCATGGCAATCATAGAGTTTAAATTAGCACAAAATAAAGAGCGTTAACATTACAATTTATCTTCCAAATAGTTAATACAAAGCACTATAATATGTACAAATGAAATAAATAAAAAAATCCAGTTACATAGGCTGCATACAAAGCATCCCTCATTACATAACCAAAAACCAACATTAAATCAAGCCAAGTATGCAAAAATGGCATGCCAACATACCATGGGAGGCTGGACATCTGGAACAACTTGTGATGAAATCACTTTACCCCTGTGATGTCCACCTTGAGTAACTGCATGCACTTTAGACAGCTCAACAATCCATACACTCGTCTCATTTGACTTCTTGTTGTAAACAACAAGCCTGGCTCGCCTCGCAGGAAGCTTGCTGGGAATGTGAGCTCCACCTTTGTTTCTGGGAACTAAGGACGGCTGGAAAGGGGGGAAGAAATATGCATCTGCCAGTGCAACAACATGTTTACCTAGCTCCTGTAGAACAACTTCAATAAAGCGCATACTATCTCTGACCTGGAACAGAAAAAACCATCGGTTAGTTAGCAATCCTTGAGCATGCACGTAGTACAAAGTGGGGGAAAATAGAACCAAAGTCCTGAGCAGCAAGTCTTTTCTGCAATTAACAGCCTCAGGCGTGGCTTCAGCAGCCTTGACAGTTGCCACTGCAACAGAGATTTCAGCAGGAGAAAGAGGATCCAAAGGATGGCTTGTTTGACGCCTAACCATGACAGGAATCCCTAAAAATCATATTAAACATAAATTGGAAATCAACTGAATAAAAATGAGAATCCATAGGTAAATTACCAAGAAGAGACAAATAAAAATAGGAATTATCACTATAAGAAAATAGCACACGAAATTAGTGAGATTTCTGCCAGCACAGGTCATTAAATTTAGTACAACAGTTATATTTTAGAACAGTTTATGAAAGTCATTCAGTTGTTATGTAATTATATCCCCATTATATTTGCTCTCCTTTCTCCTTCCCTGTTTTACATAAGTTGTATATAATTTTTACTATAACCATCAAAGCTTGCTTTTAAAGAAAGATTACACCGTCATAAAACAATCTTCAAATTAATACTCGGATTGGTTTAATTTCGATTATAGTTTTATTACTTTCATATATAAAAAAAGTAAGTAGCTACCCAAACAAAAGCATTCAGTTTCTTGTGGCTTCACCTCCAAAATCTCCAAGTCCTTCAATTTCAGGCATAACACACCCAGCATTCTCACCAGTAGCTACAATAAGCCACCTGCAGAGGTACTCCAACTCGGTTCGTGTCGACCCAGAAGAGGAAACCGTCTTAACTCGCCAGAAACCACTAGTCTCATCATACCTAGCTGATTGAACACACTCATTGAATTTTGGGTTAATGTCAAAGTGATTAGCATATGATTCAAGGTAGTCAATGAATTGTCTCCTTGTTGGGTACTCAGGGAATTCTTCTGGGAATGGCATTTTTGGGAGGTGGCAAAATTGCTTAGGAAGGTGAAGTTTGAGTCTATCATATGTGCGTTTTTGCCACAATGAAGCTATGCATTCAGCTCTTTCAAGTACCACAAAGGGCACTCCTTGTTCTCTAAGACAAGCAGCTGTGGCTAGCCCGGATGGTCCGACACCAATTATAACCAAAAGATACTTTTGTGGTAGTGTCATTTTCTCCTAATTGAAGTTACATATTTTTTACAAAAAAATTCAATTCCGTGACCATGTGAACACTCCAGTTATCAGAAGATTCAGAACAGAGCTAAAATTGCATCAAATTTTACCAATTAAGCCAGTTAATGTCACGAGAAAGTCAGGAATAGCTTACCAGACTATTACAGTTTAAGCAAACCCCGAATGATTTGTTCATTCTTTTTGTCCTCCTTCAGTTGATTTGCCATTCCACTTCCTATTCAAATTGAGTCCACATTTAACTAAAGAAATCGCAGCTTTAAGAAGGAAATACTAACTGAATTAAGTCACTTAATTTTTGGTTTCCTGAATTCTCATGCCATTCATGTTTACTTGAAAACCACCCCTAATCATCACACAAGAAATCAATAAGCTTTCTCAAAACATGTCAGAACTTGTACTAATTTTGAAATAACAACCAGAGCCACATAAACCAAGCGGGAAACACATTAAGATCAGTAAAAGAACAACTATACTAACTATGAATCCCGGATCTAAAATATGACAAAATTCAGAAAGTCCAATTTACTTTATTTAGCCAAACATTTCCTTCTTAACAAAACTAACAGCAGGCAGAATAAAAATAGACCTCAAAATGGAGCTGCGTAAGTAAAGCGGATCTATCAAAATGGGTCTGGCCGAAAAGGAAGAATATATGATCAAGTACACGTTTGGAAACCTAGAAAATAGCTGAGAATATCAAACAATAAGGAGTAACCTGAATTTGCTAGAGATGAAGAACTTGGTCTACTTATGCAGTCTCCTTAAATCAACAAATAAAAAAAAATTAAAAAAAACAGAATAATATTAATATTTACAAAAAAAAGTATTAAAAAAATACTTCATAAATTAAAACATTTGCAACATAAAACAAATTAAAGAGGAACCTGGAAGTCGCACGGCGAGAGGTTCTGCTGACGGAGGGGTGGCTGGGAACCGGTGAGGGAGAGGTTGCTGCTTGAGCCGCCACTGCAGGAGCTGTCGTGGAGGGGCTGCGTTAACGTGCTGATCAGAAAGAAGCTGGCACGCGGGACAGCTACGGTTGGGCTGGAGGTTGCTTGTGTGACGGTCGATGGAGCAAAGAGGAGGCGACGATAGTTGGAGGAGGATCTGGGCCATGGAACGCCAGAAGTGTCTCGCAGCGCGCAGTTGGAGGCTGAGTAATTTAGGGTTTTGTTTGGGAAATTTAAGACAGCTCGTGTGTTGGTTGGATGTTATAAAGGACTTTTAGAGACGGTTAATAACCGTCTCAAAAACTCTTTACGAAATATTTACACACAACCATCCCAAAAATACTTATTTGGTGACGATTGGCTGTGATTTTACAATTCATAACTGTCCCTAAATTTAATTATTGTTGTAGCCCACATTTTACCAATTGGCCCTAGATAACAACCATTGGTTTTAATACCATTTGATAGGTCCAATGTCTCCTATGAGTTTCTACAAGATAGAGATGATAATTTGATCCAACGATCGAGGCAAAATGGTTTGAAAACGGATCAGTTCATTATCTATTTTATTTAAAAATAGTTCGGTTTAATTCAATTTAGGGCAAAATTGTGGTCGATTTGGGTCACAATTCGGGCACCCGTTTATTTACTGAAAAACTTTAATTGCATACAAAATTATAATATTTTTTTTATTTGAAAAAAATAAAAAAATGGGTCAACGGTTCAGTTTTTTTGACCCACGGATATTAACCGAACCAAATCGAATCCGTTTTGCTTGAAATGTTTCAGTTCAATTTAAACCGCGGGTCAAAACGGGACGGGGCGGATCTGACCCGAACTGACCTGTTGCCATTTCTACTATAAGACAATGAGCTCCTATCTAAAAATATTAACCTATTATGTGGGATTGACTCATACATTTATAAACTCATACTTTAATTGTTATTTTATCAATATAAGACTTGATTGCTCTCAATCTTTAACTTGTTAGAAGTTATTAGTCAACAACTATCTTAAAAGCTTAAGCTGTTAGGAGAAAGGCCAATATTATTTTTATATATCTATCACTCAATTAATAATTAAAATTATTAGGTTTTGAATACATAATTTTTAATTCTAATACCATATTAGAAGTTATTTTACGTGTCAAAAGCTTTTTATATATATATATATATAAATAAAAGAAGTTCTTGCCGATATATTCAAGTATTCTGAGGCTAATTTTTTTTTAGGCACACCAATCCTTCAACGCCTAATGCATATGTATATAGGAAATAGTGATAGCAAACGAACATTAGGGTTAAAAAAAAATTTGGGCTTAATTACCCAAAGCCGATTAAGTACCTTAATAAAATAAAAAAGATAATTTTGGGACACATACCAAAATATTAAAGCATACTAAAGAAATTGTAAGTGCGAATTAAATATTTAAAATCAAAAATCTTAAGCTCGATTGATCAACAATAAATTTAGCACCAATAAATAATTATAAGTGTTGTGAACATGTGTTAGTGAATGCATGATATAATACTACGTGCGATAGTTATAAAATATATACTTAAAGTACAATTATATGACTTTCGAGTGTTTCTTCAATTTTGTTTGAAAGACTCGATAATAAACTTAGAAATTAAATTATAATAAAATATTTTATTTATAAAAATTACCAACACTCATAAATCTTACACTATGATGCATCTTCATCTTATTTGACTCTCAACTGTAGAAACTAGTAGGATTTATGCAAGTAGGCATGTTGTGTTCAATGAACATTGTTTCCTTTTCCTACATTGTCTACTGGTTTGGGCAAAGTCTTGAATCGTTTTAAGGTTGAAGTTGAAGTAATTGGCCGAGTTCGGCATAAGAATCTTGTTTGCTGGGCTACCTCATAGGTAATTTGCTCTTCGTTATATACGTCTTTTTATTCCATTAAACATTTATCTTTATGTTCACAAGGCTTTACTTACTCAAGAGACTTTGCTTCTTATTTACTTTGATTTTTTTTTTCAATAATCTGAAGTGATGTGCTTTTTTATTTTTATTTTATAGGATACTTGTATATCAGTATGTCGACAATGGAAACTTAGAGCAGTGCTTTATGGAGATGTCGGACCTTATAGTCATACTTGGGATATTCGTATGAATTAAGGTGGTGTTTGGTAGAGTATAAACGGACATTTAATGTAATTGATTCAGCACATTACATTGTTTGATTTGCTCAAACACATGTAATGTAATGTAATCAATTATATCTGAAATTGTAATAAAGATTACATATCCAATAACACTGAATGGGGATTACATTACTGAACAGTAACATTTATTGATTCCTTACGCGTAACATCCAGTTTCGGCCTCGACGTCCGTCGCGTTACGTCCCTGCAGTGGCGGCGTCGTCGTCCAACCTGTCGTCGTCCAGCTCGTGTCCTCCCCTCTAGCCATTGATTACGATTGCCCTCTGTTTTCCTCAACCATCGCGATTTTTTTTTTTGTTTTTGAAATTGTTTTTTCTTTCTTACTGAAATTGCATTTTTTTTGTCCATTTTTTTTTTGTTAATTTATGTAATTAATTAAAATTTATTAATTGTTGTTACTTTTTTTGTTATAATTAATTTTTTTTTTTGTTAATTTATGTGATTAATTAAAATTTATTAATTGTTGTGATTTTTTTTTTCTATTATATTACATTATAGTTGTCAAACCAAACACTGTAATATTGATTCTTTTTTTGATTACAGTGACTAAACTAAACATTGTAATAGTAATACTGATTCCTTTACATTACATTCTATTACGATTACGATTACATTCAACAAACAAAACGCACCTTAAGTACTGAGATCTTACAATCCTTCTTATCTTTTTTTTTTTTCACGTGTTACATTCATTTTTATTGTGACATGTTAATGTACTTTTATTTTGTGTATAATACTTTATATTAACTTTATTATTATATGTATCATGTTATATTTATTTCTAATAAAATTATCAAAATTTTCAGTAAAAATCTAATATATTATATCAAATTCTATCTACAAATATAATATGTAATGTCTACTAATTGTAACATATTACATCCCAATTGGCAAGGTTTTTCGGAGGTTTTGTAAATAGCAGGAGCTTTTAATGAAATTAGCAGAATTTCGATAAGGTCACCATCGGAGTCTCAGAGCTCCAGGTTAGATTGTTTAAAGGTAGAAGATAAGAGGTATTTAGGTAAATTTTTTTTTGTTATTATGTAGATAAAAATGTAAATTGTGGGTATTAAATTGTTAATTTAAAAAAAATTATAATATTTGTCCAGAAAGATACAAATCACTGTCAGTCATCATCTAATTGGATCCTAAAAGCCATATTAAACGATAAAAAGAAAAACGAAGGAAAATCCCTAGCGGGTATCTAACATGAAAGATTCCACTCTATTTTGTTGAAGCTATTTTTTTCTTATGAGTAATTTCGGTGCCCATAAACCTTCCACATCTTCCCATTATCATTAACATCCTAATGACAACCAATGTTGCTTTGCTTCACTCGCCACCGACGTTCCGACCCAACTACTGTAGCAACAGACTTAGACCCACCTACTCTTCGTCTTCATTTTCATCCTTCACAACACAAAGAGGTAACTTAAACTCACACCCAAATATCCATTTTTGTAAAAGGTTCTTCTTCCTTCAATAACTTCAGTCTTCTTTCTTTGGTGGGTACTCAAGGGACCTCTGGATTCCGCAGGATTACATGTTCATATTCCAATGGTAGAAAGCCTGACCCGGTTGAGAGTGAAGGGAAGAGCGTAGAACAGGTACTAGAGGGGAAAAAGCGTACTGAGCTTTCTGCTAAGATTGCATCTGGTGAATTTACTGTAAAGAGATTCGGGTACGCTTAATTTATGCTATTTGTGAATCGTTATTAGAAGGAATCTATAGATCACTTTGTGTTAATTTGATTGGTTTGATTGAATTTATAGGATATACCGGACAATTGAATTTCAACATGTTGGTCAATGGTCATGTCAAAGAGCTTATATAGATTAACTCATAAGAAAATTTCCCCCATACTTATTGCCATGAAAATTCTACTTTTTTGGTTATCTGTGTATGCTTCATTTGGTTGAATAGATAAACTTATATTTTTTTTTCTTTACTTGTGGATCTAAAAGACAGTCTGGGTATGCTAATCTATGGTTTCATTCATTTACTGAGAAGACTAACACTATTTCCCTAGAATACCTATGCTATTTTGATATTCTATGAAGTAAAATATCGTTTGGAAACGTTTAAAATTGCTCTAGTGCACTGCTCATTTGCTTAAAAAAAATTACTTTATCTAAACACGTATTTCCATTTCAAATTTTGTTATTCATGCATGGATTGATTTGTACTTGTCTCTGTATGGGAATAAGATTTCCATCTCAGCTGAAGAAAGTTTTGTCAGAGCTGGGCGTTCCTAGAGCTATTCTAAAACTTTTATTAGGTGGGATTGATGAGCAAGATTATCCAAAGATTCCAGAAGCTAAAGGATCAGCAGGTGTTATACGGAGCGAAGCCTTCTTTATACCTTTGTACGAGCTTTACCTCACATATGGTGAAATTTTTAGGTTGACCTTTGGACCAAAGGTTGGTCTCTCCCTTCTAGAAGATCATGTCATACATATATCTTTTCTATTTTCCATTCACCAGGTCACTTGAGATTTTTGGTTCAATGACATTTTTTTTTCCTGCAGTCGTTTTTGATAGTTTCTGATCCTTCCATTGTTAAACGCATACTGAAGGATAATTCAAAGGCATATTCAAAGGTAACCTAATGATTAAGCTTTCTTTCTTTTATTTTTTCTTATGCTCTGCCACCCCCTATCAACCTCTATCTTGCCATGCCATCTCTTTATTTTATCACTTCACATGCAGGGTATCTTGGCTGAAATCCTGGAGTTTGTCATGGGGAAAGGGCTAATCCCGGCTGATGGGGAAATCTGGCGTGTTAGACGGCGTGCTATAGTTCCAGCAATGCATCTGAAGGTGTCAATTATATACTAGTCATCTTGGGTTGCTCTTGTAGATTGGTCCCTACAGTCGATTTTTTTAATTATGTTTACGTGAGCATTGTATTTGTAATCACAGGAAGAAAAAAACATAGAGAAAGAAAGACATGGTACCTCAAAATTATAATAGTTATTCATGAACTGGAAGGGACTGACTGTAAATAAGATGAAAAAAGATCTTTCTTTCTTTGATGATGATAGAGTGCCACTTTGTAGCTGTCTTAGATGAAACATGATCAGATTATGGAAAATTATCTATATGTGTTTCTAATTTTATCTTGAATCTATTTCTTGATCTTTTGCATGTAGTATGTAGCATCTATGATTAATCTCTTCGGACAAGCTACAGATAGGCTTTGTCAGAAGCTAGATGCTGCTGTATTTGATGGAGAAGATGTTGAGATGGAGTCACTTTTTTCACGCTTGACACTTGATATCATTGGCAAAGCGGTTTTCAATTACGACTTTGATTCATTAACAAATGATACTGGGATAGTTGAGGCATGGATTTTTTTTTTCCTCCCTTCAATCACTTTGACTTTTACAACTTTCTTTCTTTTAAGTATCATCTTTGTCATAAAAGTTGTTTAATTTATTTGTGTATTCATATTTGGCTGGAGAAGGCTGTTTATACTGTCCTGAGAGAGGCAGAAGATCGCAGTATCTCCCCAATTCCTGTCTGGGAGATTCCTATATGGAAAGATATTTCACCACGGCAAAGAAAGGTTGCTGCAGCCCTCAAATTAATTAACAACATTCTTGATGATTTGATTTCAACATGCAAGGTACAATCCCCAGCTGTTGGAACAACATGAAAATTAGTGTACATTTGCTCACATTTAATACTATCACATGTCAAAAGACAAGTGGTTACTTGATGTGTGGTGAAGGTAAATAGTAATCTATACTTCATCGAGAATGTGCATGCTTATGAACTACACTGATTTGGCCAGTGAACTCTGGCTGCCAATTGTGAATACATAAGACATGCCCTAGGGCCAAATTTCTAGCTAAGAAGATGACCCCAGATGAAAAGTTGATTAAATCCCAAGTTCCCAACGTAGTAACATATACTTAGCTTACTTGTCAAATCCATATGACAAGTGATTTTATAGGTTGAGATGTGATGGCATGATGTAGTTCAGTCTGTTACAAAATATTATCTTAGACACTCAAGCATGCAATACAAGTAGGAATATAAAGAACATTAATGTCGGGAATACCATGAATTTCTAGCATTGTTACTGAAATTGCGCTGAGAAAATTATGCATTATTTACCACAAGAATCTTGGTAAAGTAGATTTTTCCTGTTTGTTACCGTACTCAATTTGATAATCTGTTCTTCTGGCATATGGTTCTATAAAAATGTTTGGTGCTGTTAGCTGATTCATTCCTTTTAATGGAAATACATGGTTTATTCTGTACTTGTGGATCTTCAATTTACATAGCTGCTAAAAGCAGACAATCTGTGCCATTTTTCCATGTGTGCCTATGCAGAGGATGGTTGATGAAGAGGAGCTCCAGTTTAATGAGGAATACATGAATGAGCAGGATCCCAGTATTCTCCACTTCCTTTTGGCATCAGGAGATGATGTATGTCGCTTCAACTTGTAACTGTTAAATGTGCATGCCAGTAGCACAGAGTTCAAGAATTTTCTTACAACTTTATGTAGGTTTCTAGCAAGCAACTGCGTGATGACTTGATGACAATGCTTATAGCTGGGCATGAAACATCGGCTGCAGTTTTGACATGGACCTTTTATCTTCTATCCAAGGTGATGCAAAATCTATACTAGTCATGCTTCTAATACTTTCATTTAAAAGGGATGCATTTGCAACTTTAGTTTCGATTCCTTAACAGGTTTAGAGTATGAAATCTAATCAACATGCCATTTTAACTTTTTCTGGATTGCCTGCAGGAGCCCAGGGTCATGTCAAAACTCCAAGAAGAGGTATCTCAAATTTTCTGCATCCAATTGTATTAATGAATGAGTATGTTTATAATATGGTTTCTAGCATTATTTTAATTGTCCATCTATTTTTTACTTCCCTTAGGTTGACTCCGTTCTGGGAGATCGGTTTCCTACTATCGAGGACATGAAGAAACTCAAGTACACAACTCGAGTAATCAACGAAGTAAGTGAATTTATTTATTATTTTATTCATTTTTCTGTAGTTGACTTCTTTAGTCATCCATTTAATTTTGGTTTATTTTGTTTCTTCCTTTGTCTATTTGCAGTCATTGAGGCTTTACCCACAACCCCCAGTTTTAATCCGTCGTTCTCTTGAGAACGACACGCTTGGCCAGTACCCAATAAAAAGGTTTACCTTCTATTAAATCCATTGTAAATGACATTTGCATTTGCATGACTCTTCCTTACTCAGTAAAGGGCGCGAAAATGAAGAATAAATCACTTCTCTTGATGATGACATGCTTAGACAATAATAGGGGGAGAAAATAAAGAAAACAGAAGACTGATTTAGGAAATCTATGAGTGTTATGCCGTAGACTTTCTTACGAGATTAAATGCATTGTATAACATATCATAACCATCATGAATTCTTTTCAGGGGTGAAGACATATTTATTTCTGTTTGGAATCTGCATCGAAGTCCAAGAATTTGGGAGGATGCTGATAAGTTTATACCAGAAAGATGGCCCTTAGATGGACCTAATCCAAACGAAACAAACCAAAATTTCAGGTGTGCAATGTATCCTTTGTAATTTGATGAAATCTAATTCTTACAAAATAATATTGAAAATTTATTAAGTGATTAAAAATTGGTCTTTTGGGTACCATACCTGTGTTCGTAGTTAGAAGTAAATGTTATCTTCAGGTTTCATCTACTTTTTCTTTCTATTCGGTGCCTTCTCACAAGGCTGTGCATATTTCACTGCATCTCATCTCACTATATATAGAATAGTGAGATGTGTACTTGTATTTTACTCCATGTTTTTAGAAAGTCATATAGAATTATCAACCATTTAGTCATGGTGATTTTTTAGAGCTGCTATTTAATTTCATATGCTGATCTAACGTGAAAATACTACAAGGAAAACACTGACCATGATTGCTTAAATTATTTTCTTGTACCTATGGTATAAAAGATCAATTAAATTATTTGTTGATGTTTCAGTTACTTGCCCTTTGGTGGAGGACCAAGGAAGTGCATCGGTGACATGTTTGCTTCATATGAGGTAACTTCATTGATGAAGATTATGAATATTTTCAGTGGTGAAATGTCATGATTCTAGGAATCATTGCATTTTTCTTAAACCCTTTTAGTTTTCTTTTCACTTTATGTATTTTTTTACTTCTTCTTTGCGGGAGAACAAGGGTTGATTGAAACATTGTTAATTTACAGAATGTTGTAGCACTTTCAATGCTTGTTCGGAGATTTAACTTTCAAATAGCACTTGGAGCTCCAGAAGTAAGTTCACCCATACACAGTTTTATCTACCTGAACTTTTAGGAGCTTGTTTATGTTTTCTTTTTCCAGGTCACTTTAAAGACAGCACGAACACTGAAATAAGAAGGGGATCATCACTTTTTTTTTTTTTAAAGCCGTTACTGTGTCTGTTCAGTCAATAGTTTGAACCAGAAGGGATTTCGTGAGGAAAATACTTGCTAGGAACTGGATTTTCATTGAATGGTAACAGTGAGTTCTGGCATGAGCTCATTTGGAGTTGAGAGACTTAGAATTGTCTAGAAAATGTGATTATTGGAGAACAGATTGAGGCGAGGCGAGGCGAGGCGAGGCCGAGGCCAGTAGTGGGTCTGAATGCACCTGCATAAGCCAATTGGAATAGCACAAGCTGAGAAGCTATAAAATTCTAGATAACTTTTTAATAAAAAATTGAAAATTAGAGTCCATGTAAATACTGATCTAAAATGCAGGTGAAGATGACTACAGGAGCAACAATTCACACAACAGAAGGGTTGAAGATGACAGTCACCAGAAGAATAAAACGAACCACAGTACCCTCCTTGGAGATGTCGACAATATTGAAAGCAGATGCATCCATTGGGGCCAGGGGATTCTAAAAATGATCCTATTGTTTATCAAAAAGGTGCACATTTTTAACATCCAAATGAAGAATAGATTGAGATGTCTATGCAGGTCTTCATCTAGGTTTTGCTTTTCTTTATTTATTTATTTTGATTATATTTTAGACTGTATTGGATATTGTTGTGCTCATAAATAGTTATGTAATTTGAGAAATGTATGACTAAGGAAATCAACAAGTGCATAAAGGAATTCAGCCAATATTTACTTGCAATGCACGTAAAAATCTGTTAGGAAATGCAAAGCTTGAAACCCATGAAGACTATTTCAATGAGATGAGAATTCATTGATGTCTGATGACAGAACTACTGTACATAGCCGTTGTTGCCTATGTAAGAAACAACTTAGGCTGTTGAGTGGAAAAAATGTGGAAAGAAATTAAATACAAAATAAAAATGACATTGTGTTGTCATTTTTTCACTATCAATTTTCTAGTCTAGTCCTAGTAAATTATTTTAATTGTAAAAAAGAAATTAACTTAATTGCTTGACTTTAATACCTAATTATATTATTTATATATAATTAAAATGTTTCATTTCAAAGACAAGCATGTTTTTTTTTTTTTTTTTTCCTTCAGTTTATTAAATAGTTCACCTTTCTTCAGACTCACTCTTTGGACTATATATGTACACGTCAGTTATAAGGGTTCACACAATCCGAAAAAGTATGCGTAGACAGTTACTTGGCGGATAACAACTGAATGAAGATGATTTTGTATCATTTCAAATTCCTATCCTTGTCAAAGACGAGGAATACGCAATCCGAAGAAGTATGTGTAGACTAACTACTTGGCTGATAACAACTGATTGAAGTTGATTTTGTATCATTTCAAACCCCTATCCTTATCAAAGAGGAGGAACGACAGAAACCGAAGTATTCCTATTCGAACAAGACCTTATAAGATTATAAAAAAAATTAAGAAAAATAACAAAAATAACACTTCTTAAAATTTATAATAACAAAAATAATACCTCTTATATTTTCATAAATTAAAAAAAAATAATTTTGACATCATTATTCTTTGAATATCTGTCTAATTAAATATTGTTTAAATTAAATTACGATAATTTAGATCTATTCAATGTATTAGAGTGTTACTTTTGTTATAAATTTTAGAAGTATTTTTTTGATAATTTTTCGATGGCTAAGGCTTGTATTGTAATTCGACCAATTTATATGCATCCCATCAGCTTATTTAATTATGAATAAATGAATCAAAATGATTCACTACTCACCCATTATTAGAAGGTGAATCACAGAACACTAAAAGCTGATTTATTAATTATATCTCTCACGAGATTGAAAGATCTAAACCACATGCTTCAGAGAAGCAAATTCAATGTAATAATAGATTAGAAAAAACGGAATGATAGTGGATAATGTTGAATACATATACTAGAGCAAATAAAAGAAATAAGGCCATTAGATTCAAAATGAATATGTTGACTTGATAATTATTGGTTCAATTTCTTTTTTTAATCCTTTGCTTTATCGTGCACTCAATTGACAACTTAATTCTTCTTTCATATACTAATTAATTAATGATTAATATTTTGTTAATAAGTAAAAAGGAAGCAGTTTTTAAAAAACTAATTTGCAACTACGTACATTAATTAAGCAAATTTTCGTTGAAAGCAAATTCCGGGTAAAAGGAATACCCGGACAAACGAATGTCGCAGTAATCTTGGACTTTATCTACGTTTATTTCGTTCGATATAAAAATAATAAAAATAATAATTATAATAAAATTAAATGTAAAATAAATAATATTATTATTATAATATTTATTTAAACAATATAATTAAAATAAATAATAATATTAAAATAAAAATTATGAAATTATAAATGAAGTAAAATTAACAAATAAATTTTTTTTATTACTAAAATAGATAAAATGAGCAAAAAAATCATAAGTGATTATACAATTTGTGAGAAAAAATAGAGCATTACAGTGTATTACAAAGGGCTGTAGGCGTAATGAGGATTACTGCTACTGCTGTAATCCCTTTACATTCTATTACAGAGTACAGTCAAACCAAACATAATAATATCCTGAATGATTCTTATTACAATTACGATTACTGTTAACAAAACATGTCATTAGTCTCAAGGAAAACCTGGGATTGATTTATTGGTAACTAGTCATTTTGGAAAAAGCAATATGTAGATTATAAATGTTAAAATTCAACATAAGAAACTGAAGCAATGACATTGAAACCATGCCATGTCCTTTGCTTCAAACTACGTACGACATATGTGCAAAATTCATAATTGAAGCATTACTGTTTGTGTGAGAATTGGCAACTGTAAAAGTTGAAGCCATTTTTACAGTCAAATAAAAGTGGGTGGTAGAAGCCAACTAATAAATGGTTTATATAGAGAATAAATGAAGTGGATGGTAGTTGGAATAAATGAAGTGGATGATAGTTTAAATAAATGAAGTGAGTGGTAGTTGCAATAAAAGAAATTAAAGGAAAATAAATAAATAATGGTGATTGCAATAGTGAATTAAAATCTCTATAATAGAGAGCTCATTTGCTCATCTTAGCATCCCATCCCAAAAATCTCAAGTATTCTAAGCATTCTAAACACAAAGCTATAAGCTTGTGAAATATATCCCTACTTAAAAGAGTTCTTTTCTCATTGTGAGAGAGAGGTTAATTGTATTATCCTATTATAAGAGAAATGTGTATTGTTCTCTCTTTATATTTAGAGAAATTGTAATTCTTTCAGTATAGTGAATTCCTTCCGATCTTTGCCCATGGAGTAGCTCGTAATCATTTTGGGTGAACCACGTAAATACTTATGTCTATTTTATCTTTGTTCTCTCAATTTTACTTTGATTGTATATTAGCTTCAATCCATAAATTTCCTAATATTAATATCAGAGCTTTAGTTGTGGGGTACTGTTCACGAATACTATTTACATATACAATTACTATTCACGTGTAATAGTGGAAGCTAGTTCAAGTGAGAAGTATAGCAAAATGATTACAACAACAAAATTTAATGTTGAGAAGTTTAATGGAAGTAATTTCTTGTTGTGAAAAATGAAGATTATGGCAATTTTGAGGAATGACAATCTTTTGGAAGCAATTGGAGATAGGCTCGCTGAGATCACCAATGAGGGTAAGTGGAACAAAATGGATGGCAACGTAATTACTGATTTACACTTGGCACTAGTTGATGAAGTGTTATCCAGTGTGGCAGAAAAGAGGACAACAAAGGAGATTTAAGATACTCTAACAAGATTGAATGAGGCCAAGTCACTTCATAACAAGATCTTCTTAAAGAGGAGAATTGACACTATTCGAATGGTAGAATCAACATAAATGACCGACCACATCAACACCTTAAATATTCTATTTTTGTAACTTACATCAATGGGTTATAAAATAGAAACAGCTGAATGTGTGAAGTTTTTACTTCAAAGTCTACTTGACTCGTATGATCAACTCATCATCAACCTGATGAAACAATATCCTTTTGAACTATTTAGTCTTTGACGAAATTATAACTGCTATTTTGGAAGAAGAAACTTGGCATAAAAACAAAAAAGACAGACATGTAGGTTTGCAACAAGAGGAAGCTTTGACGGTGATGAGAGAAGGATCAAAAAAACGTGGCTCTAGTGGGAGTCAAAATCATGGTAGATTGAAATGAAGAAATAAGAAGAATTTCAAGTGCTACAATTGTGGCAAGAAAGGACACGTCAAAAAAGATTGTTAGAGTAAAAGAAAGAATGCAGACCCTGAGCCACCAAATGCTCAAGAGAATGTAGCAAGTATTCCTAATAATAGTGAAGTTTTATACAGTGAGGCTACAGCGACAGTTGGAGGCAAAAAGTAGTTTTCTAATGTTTGGTTACTAGACCCAAGAGCGACATGGCATATGACATCTTGAAAAGAGTGGTTCTATAAATATGAACTCATCTTAGGAGGTTATGTACACATGGGTGATGATCATGCTTTGAAAATCGCTGGTATTGGTACTATCAAAGTAAAAATGTTTGATGGTACAATTTGCACTATTCAAGAGGTACGACACATGAAGTGCTTAAGGAAAAATCTATTATCTTTGGGGAAAATAGACAATCTTGGATGCAAGACCCATGTTGAAAATGGGATCATGAAAATTATCAAAGGTGCGCTTGTGGTTTTGTAGGCAAAAAAGATCGCAGCGAAACTATTCATGCTTAAAGGGGAAATACTATAGGAAGCTGATGCATGTGTCACATCAACCAGTAAAGGAGAAAAATTAACAATGATGTGGCATCTCAAATTAGGCCACATGTTAGAACGAGGTTTGAAGATTCTCTTTGACATAAAGCTGCTTCTAGGGCTCAAATCGATAAATCTACCTTTTTGTGAGCATTGTGTTACAAGTAAGCAACATAGATTGAAGTTTAGCAGATCTGATGCAAGGAGTAAAAGCATTCTAGACTTGATTTATTCCGATGTATGGGAATCACCAGAGATGTCACTAGGAGGTGCAAAGTACCTAGTATCTTTCATTGATGATTACTCTAAAAGGTGTTGGAGAAGAAGTCAAATGTATTTCAAGTATTCAAAGACTTCAAAATGCAAGTGGAACTTGAATCTGGGAAGAAGATTAAGTGCTTAAGGATGGATAATGGAAGAGAGTATATAAACGGCGAGTTTCTTGCACTTTGTATGTAAGAAGGTACCAAAAGATAGTTCACAGTCACATACACACCTCAACAAAATGGAGTGGCAGAGCATATGAATAGAACTCTTGCAAAAAAGATGAGAGCTACGTTGAGGACTGCAGATCAATCCAACTCCTTTTAGGCAGAAGCAGCTAAAATTGCATGTTATGTGGTAAATCGGTCGCCATCAACGAAAATTGAGTTAAAGACACCAATGGTGATGTGGCCTGGTAAGCCAGCAAATTACTCTACTTTACATTCATTTGGATGTCTTGTGTATGTGATGTGCAATGCCCAAAAAAGATCAAAGTTGGATCCGAAATTTAGAAGGTGTATGTTCGTGGGGTATGTTGATGGTGTCAAGGGGTATCGCTTATGGGATCCCACCACTCACAAGCTTATAATCATCAAGGATTTTATCTTTATATAAGATCAACTACAAAGAAAAGATGAAGATGATAGCACATCGAATGAGAATTCAGAGACTATAACAATTCAGGTGGAAAATAATCCAATACAAGAAATTCTAGATTCTACTAAAGCAATACCATAACATGAGGTATAAGAACCAGGTGATTCCGAGGCTACAAAAATTCATCGATCAACTCATGAAAGAAGGCCACCAACTTGGCACTTGGAGTATGTTACTAAGAGTAATGTTGCATACTGTCTTTTAACGGAGGATGGAGGGCTATCAACTTTTCATGAAGCTAAAAGTAGTTTAGATGCATCTCTATGAATGATAGCAATGCAGGAAGAAATTGAAGCTCTACATAAGAACACAACTTGGAAACTTGTACCATTACCATGTGGAAGAAAAGTCATTGGTAACAAATGGGTCTACAAGATCAAGCGAGATAGTAATGATCAAGTGAAATGATATCGTGCAAGATTGGTAGTGAAGGAATATGCTAAAAAAAAGGTATTTATTTCAATGAAATATTTTTCTCAATAGTACAACTTACAATAGTCAGAATAGTCTTGGCTATGTATGTTACATTTAACTTACATCTAGAGTAGTTGGATCTAAAAACTGCATTTCTTTATGAAAAACTTGAAGAAAAAATATATATGCTTCAACCAGAAGGTTTGACTGAAATAGGCAAGGAGGACTTAGTTTGCAGGTTGAATAAATCTCTATACGGTCTCAAACAAGCTCCGAGGTGTCGGTACAAGATATTTAATTCCTTCATTATTAGCCTTAGATACAACAAACTCAGTTCAGACCATTGTATGTACTACAAAAGGTTTGATGGGGATAATGGCTTTATTAACTGATTGTTCTATGTGGACGACATATTGGTAGCAGGATCCAACAAAGATCGAATCCAAGAATTAAAGGCTCAATTGGATATGGAGTTTGATATGAAGGACTTGGGGACTAGAAAACAAGATTCTAGGGATGTAGATTAACCTAGATAGAAATAACAGGAAGATTTGGCTTTCCCAAAAAAACTACTTTAACAAGATCTTGCAATGCTTCAACATGTAAGATTGTAAGCCAATCTCTACCCCACTTCCTATTAATTTCAAGTTATCCTTAAGTATGTCTCATAGCAATGAAGCAGAGAGGAAGGAGATGTCTCGAGTACAGTATGCATCAGCAGTGGAAAGTTTTATGTTCGCTATGATATGTACAAGACTAGACATTGCACAAGCAGTGGGTGCAGTTAGTCGGTTTATGGCCAATCTTGGTGGAGAGCATTGGAACACTGTGAAAAGGATCCTTAGATACATCAAAGAAACTTCAAATGTTGCATTATGTGTTGGAGGATCAGAATTAACTGTCAAGGGATATGTGTATTCTGGTTTTGAAGGAGATCTCGACAAAAGCAAATCCACTACGGGCTATGTATTTACACTTGCAGGAGAAGCTATAAGCTGGGTTTTCAAATTACAAACTGTTGTGACTTTATCTACAACGGAAGTAGAATACATGGCAATTACACAAGCTTGCAAGGAAGCAATCTAGATTCAAAGGTTATTGGAGGAGCTTGAGCACAAGCAAGAGAAAGTTGTTTTGTTTTGTGATAGTCAGAGTGCCTTGCACATTGCAAGAAATCTAGCATTTCATTCACGGACAAAGCACATAAGGGTTCAGTATCACTTCATTCGAGAAGAAGTGGAGGAAAGAAGTATGGATATGCAAAAGATTTATACCGATGAGAACTTGATAGATGTAATGACAAAACCAATCAACCCTAATAAGTTTGTATAGTGTCAATCCTCATATGACCTAGTAGAGACGTAAGCAGTAGGGCTTGAGCAAAGGTAGTAGGAAGAACTAACCGTGAAAGATGACTTCAAGTGGGAGAATGTAAAAGTTGAAGCCATTTTCACATGGCTAAAAATGATAGCAGCTAACCAATAAATGGTTTGTGTAGAAAATAAATGAAGTGGATGGTAGTTGGAATAAATAAAGTGGATGATAGTTGGAGTAAATGAAGTGGGTGGTAGTTGCAATCAAAGAAATTGAAGGAAGAGAAATAAATGATGATGGTTGCAATAGTGAATTACAATCTCTATAAATAGAGAGCTCATTTGCTCATCTTAGCATCCCATCACAAAAATCTCAAGTCTTCTAAGTATTCCAACATTCCAAACACAAAGTTATAAGCTTGTGAAATATATCCCCACTTGAAAGAGTTCTTTTCTCATTGTGAGAGAGTGGTTAATTGTATTATCTTATTATAAGAGAAATGTATATTGTTCTCTCCTTGTATTTAGAGAGAAGTTATAAATATTTCGGTATAGTGAATTCATTCTGGCATTTGCCCATGGAGTAGCCTGTAATCATTTTAGGTGAACCACGTAAATACTTGTGTCCATTTTATCTTCGTTCTCTCAATTTTACTTTGATTGTGTATTGGCTTCGACCCATAAATTGCCTAACAGCAATAAGTTTCCATGCATGCCATAGAGATTGTAGAGGATACTACTAGAACTTTCAGTAATTTTAACATGATTTCAATTAGATGGATACTAAGAGATTTGAATTGCAGGGTGCATAATCTCATCCTATGGCCTAGTAGTTAGGTCCCTAAATAGCATGTATAATATGTACGTACGTAATGTATACATGCAATATATATTTTACAAAGTGTACAGAAATTAAATATATACATCTATATACAAGATAACTTGATATTTTTAGACCAAATTAATTATTGACAAACGAGTAGGAATAATTGGAGAGACAACATAGAGATTGTTTAACCACATTGCAGAGTTCACCTCCTACGAGGGTTCACTTCATAAAGACAATTCCTTTCTATTTCTTTAAATGTAGCACACAAAAAAAAAAAAAAAAACATAAATTGCACTTCACTCACCTCTTCAATCATTGTGATGGTTTTATAAAGGCATCAAGTTTCTTTGTTTGATCTTCACCTTAACATTGATGTGTTGTTAATGATGGTTTAAAGCACAAGTTGAAGCTTACCGTCCAACTTTTCCTCTCTCCTTGGTGTATCCACATCATGAATATCAAAAGCCAATGCTCTCTAAGCTAGAACTGCCCAACAGAAGCAAAAGTAGTCGAATTTCTAGTCGAGGCATGGTCAAACTTCATGTCCTTTGGAATGGAATGTGCCACAGACACGACTTTACTTGTCACTCGATAAATAATGCAGGCACGAACAGATGCTTTTGATTTGTAAATGTCCAAAAAAAAAATGGTTCATGATAAGAAGCTATAAGTTGATTAAATGTGGGAGTCATCTGCTTCTTTTCAATACAATTACTATTAATTCCATTTTATTTTGAAAAATAAAGGATTTTGCTAGACTGCCACCATGCAAGTTCATTAAAATTTGACGACATTTATGTCTGCAAGATGTATTGTCGAGCGATTGGAGTTTTGAATTTTTTGGCTGAACATCTGAGAATTTGCACCCTATGTGCATGCACATAGAGAGAACCATTTTGCTACACTAACTTATCTCTCATAAAAAAAAATGCTATATAAAGTATTTCATATGTTGTTAGTTTTTTTATATGAGACAAACCTAAAATAACCACATTTTCTCTTCTCAATGAGTGAATTTTGAGACTCAATTTATCATTGGCCTTATTATCATTTTTAGCATGTAAATTATCATTCGAAGCTTTGCTGAGGAGAACCAAAATTAATTAAAACTACACACTTGTACCAAATTAAAGAAAAGGAAAAATTGGGCATGGCTATTTTCAAAACATAATTTTTTCTATTTTTTTTAAAACAAAATTAAGGAGTCAACTATATATCAAATCACTTTGGGTTGTTCCAAACGTTTACAAAGTCAATATCTCATTTAACTTGTAAGCCGTTTGCATATGTATAGCGTTTGCCCATAATAACACTGCAAATGTTTTATTAATTTGATGAATTATTAGAACATTAAACTTTTGGGTTATTCGAGATGGTATACAAGCACCATCAAGTGGGTCACACTCGATTTAATGCCCCAAAATGACATTTTATCATGAGTACAACCCAATTTTCCAACTACTTTGTATGTGATAGAGTTCAAAAATTTAAAATTTTGTTGGAGCAGTATACAGTGGTGTACATATGCGACTTAATTGATTGTTTTATCTTTGGATATAATTTTTCAATGTCTTAAATATCTATGGTGAAAAAAATGTTTAATCTTAAGGAGATCATATAATACACAGGACCCGATCATCTCTAAACTAAAATTTTCTTATTACTTTTTGTAATTTTCAATTTATTTTTGTGTTCTCTTCATTTTATTTTATGTTCTTTAATTTGTTGCTATTATATATTATCTCAATTTTCTTGTTTGTCTTTTGCCCTGTTTTACTAACAATATTAAGATAAACTGTCCTGTCTTTCACTGGATTGTTATTCGAACGGGTTATCTGTGAGTTCTAAATTTGTTAGTTTTTTACTAATTAATCAGCCTTTATTTCTTTTGTCTTATTTAGACTACTTTCCAGCTTACTTTATATTAAATTTTTATGGGAAAATAACAAAACTAACACCCCCTAAAAATTATAATAACAAAACTAGCACCCCTGTGTTCAATTAAAATTGAACGACGATAATTTAGACTCGTTCAATATTGAACGTTCAATATTATCCGTTCAATTAGAATTGAATGACGACAATTAGACCTATTTAATATTGAACGTTCAATATTTTACGTTCAAATTGAATATTGAACGTTCAATATTAAACGTTCAATTCTAATTGAACATAAGGGGGTGCTAGTTTTGTTATTATAATTTTGGGGGGTGTTATTTTTGGTAATTTCCCAATTTTTATTTAGCAATTCTCTTTTTGTTCATGACTAATGATTTATATTTCAGATCTTTTAACCTTTCCTCTTATATGCTTTATCAGATTTATTTTAGTGAAACTAGCTAGTTGTTTTCAATTATATTTTATTATGTTCACGTGCATGTGTTTCCTTTTAATTCAATCACAAATGTGATAAAATTTAATTACCTTGTTGTATTGTTTGTAATAAAGCTTTGATGTTTCATCTACCATTGCTTGCTATGGGAAAACTTGTGCAGCCGTGTTGGCACTTGGGCTTCTAAGTCCGCAAATAGTAGTGGTACATTTGGTTCAACCAAATTGGTTGCTTTAATATTTTATTATAAACTAATACAACTATATCAAACAGGTTTTATTTTTATTAGATGCTGTTGTTTTATAAAGCTTGTCTTTCATATTGGTTCGCATGTTTTATAAAGGTTGATAATATGTGTATGTGTTACAAGTTGTATATGTTAGAACAACCACCAATCTCCCGTGTTTCATTCTTAATCTCACTAGTAAAAGGACTATGCAGAAATGATGACAAAGAAATATGGAATGCACAAAGTAAAACAAAGAACACACAAAAGGTTTTTAACGTGGTTCTTCCTCCAATGTAGAAGCTTACATCTATGGAAACCAGCACATTTCCAATCTACTAGTAACCAAACTTTGTAACCCTTACAACAGCACACCACCCTACATGCACCAGTCCTTCAGGATCGTACACAACAAGTGTTGATAAAGACTATTTCTCAAGGATGCTTTCAAGAATAACTCTCAAGGATTCTTGCCCGCACATTTACAACTTATTGCCTCTCACTCAATACTTGTGTGTTACAATTTACATTGCACTATCATACACTATATAGGGCCCGAGTTGATAGCAATTAATCTCCTGCACACACTGGATCAAGGTTGCACACTCTCCCTTGCTAGTCATTTAGTTGCTGTTGGCCGTTAAGTCTATTACATATTCCTATTTGTTTTCACAAGGTGTTGAGATTCATTTTGAAATAGGATAGTAAATAAAATGCTAATATGGTAGAGATCATTCTCAATATGGTAGAAATCATTGTATTTAATTAATATCCTTTTCTGTCGTTTTTATTTCTATTATAAATTCATATAATCTGTGCAAAGCAATACAATTCAGTGAAATATTCAGAACCAAATATTACATTCTTCTTTTCTACATGGTATCAGAGCCGATTAGGGTTCTGTAAATAAAAAAAATAGACAACCACCACCACCCAATCAAAACCAATAGCCCACCACCAATAAAACTCGCTACTCACCCAAATCGCCACCCTAAATCGAAACCCACCCAAATCGCCCAAAATAAAAAAACCAGCCACCCATTGCCACCAAAAAAACCAGCCACCAAAAATCAAAAACCAGCCACCCATTGCCACCCAAAATCAAAAAACCAAAAAAATAAAATAATAATAATAATAAATAAAAAAACCAGCCACTCGATTAGCGCTGAGCTGCGCACCAACAGCCATTCAGCCAAGCAGATTCCACCACTCATCACCGCGCCGCACCCAGTAGATCCGACCACTCGCGAAGCACACAAACAACCACCGGACCACCATCAAACATCATGGGACCACCAAGAGCCACAACTAACTTGTTTCGCAGTCGCTGCTTCCTATTACCCACAGCCCCCAGATCCATCGGACCCCATCCCACCACCCATAGCCACATCACGCCACCCACAACCCCCGTCCTCGAGATCTGCATACCCTCACAACCCCCCATCACACCCTCTGCATAGCTAATGTTCAAATTATAGTACTCGCAGGTGTACGAATCACTCGTAGAAAGTGACAAACAAACCTCTGAGGTCGGTCTCTCAAGGAATTGTATTAGTTCTAAATAACCTTTTTCTTAATCTAACTAGAGTCCTAAAGCAACTAAAACACTAATTAAATAGAGTTATAGTAAAACTAAAACTCTAAATAACTAGAGTCCTAAACCTAGTAAAACTGTAAAAAGAGTGTGGTTTGTAGCGAGATCAATGGTAACGAACAATTAACGAAAATAATTACGCAAGTTCACAATTAATTCAAGTAGATTTCAAATATCAATGGAGGATGTATGGACGTTTAGTTTAGTTGGCCATGCTTGCATCAAAAAGTAATGGTGAAATAACATGAACGTTCTAATAAACAATTTTTACCGGCTTTCCTTTTAATTACGAAAATTCCTACAATCATGTAATTCTCTTTGTTGATTAACTAATTAACATCCTACGATCAGGTATATCAAATAGCAATCAAATTATGCGCAAGAAAATATATGCCAATCAAACTAATGCTATGACTAAATCACTAATTTAAAGCTTTGATTAAATATTTCAGAATAAAGTTAAGGTAACGTTCCTAAAACTAGATTCTCAGATTTTTCAACCTAACTATGAATCTCAAATTGGCCCATGAAAATTCACAATTAAATATTTAAATATACTCTTAATTAAAAAGTAAATTCATTTATTTCAAAGCAATAAAACATACACCAAAATAGTTCTAGCAAACATGGCAACACAAACTAAACATCCATGTTTATATTAAAATTCATAGACAAATTCAATGTGAACATACACTCAATGAAATAAGAAGAAAAATAGAATTCTATAACAACAAGGAAATCCTAGATCTAAATACTGCTATTGGATGAGATGACGTTCTTCTCCAAAAGCTCTATCTTCGATCGTCAATGGTTTCCTTGGATTCTTAGAATGGATTCTCTTGCTTTGTTGAGTGTGGAAAAGCTCCCAAAACTGATTGAATTTTTTGTTTGTTCGTAAAATTGAAGTGTATATAAGTTGTATGTAAAAATGATTCTAGAGGGGGTATTTATAGATGTAAGGGTTTACACAAATTCTGATTACATAAGAATAGGCGCACCGCGGCATACAATTTCCTCGCCAAGGCATGCGTTGCCTTTCCTTTCTTCACATTTACCCCCTTACATATGTGCTGGCTCAATATGTATAGCTTACATATTTTGACTCGTTTCGCCCGTAACTCGTAATTCGAGTGTCGTAAGTATTTCGTCTTTGCTTGTTTGCATTATTCAACTCATTTGAAGCTAAAAACACCTGAAACATACTAAAACATACCCGTGATTCCGAATTGATAGATTTATGGAAAATAGTCATATAAACAATAATAACAAATCTATTTTTAAACAATTAAGCGCAATAAATCACGAAATGTTAGTACTTTTTGAGCACTTATCACAATCACTAACCAGCTTCTTGCTAGTCTCTAGTAAGAGGAGCGATCTAAACATTAAAATAAAACAAATAAAATAAACTAACTAAATCACTTCCGTAGATTGTCACGGTTGCATTTAGCATATGCAACAAGCCTTTAAACCCCTAGGTGGCCCTAGTGGACGAGTTGTAGTCTCATGAGGGTTTCTAGTGATGATACCCTCAAACATCGTAACAAACAAAACTAATAATGACTCTAAACATACTTAAATCAATCCATGCATATGTCTCAAAAATTGTCAACAACGAATGGCATAGGAAATAATTAAAAATCACTTAAGCTCAAAAACAGTCCAAATATCAAACCCATCTTAGTAATTAGCTCTTGAACAACCAATCAAATACCAGCCCGTTAGTTACACTATCTGATCGTGTCATGCATGATATTCATAGATTACATTTAATATCTCATAAATGTGCAAGTAAAATATGAATGAAAATTGCACTTATAAACCTCATAGGCTCACTTTTCAAATTCATCTCCACTAATATAGAAATCAAACTACCTAGAATAAATAGGACTTCATTAAGCTTGTAAGTTGTGTTTTGGTGTGTGGTTATGAAAGTACGAAAATTATATTTTCAATAGGATAAGAGTACTTTTCATTTCACAAACTCATTCAACTTTTTCTACACAAATGTTCTTTTTCATCCTCCTATAAATTCCATATGTTCCTTGGATTTTTTTGCTTGATTTTCTTTCTTTACTTTTCTTGCTTATTATTCCAATTTTTTTTTAATCAAGCAAGATAAATACAACATAATTGCTCATGAAAATTAAATATTACATTGAGTACTCTCATCACTAAGGGTAGTGAAACGCATATATAAATGTTGAGTTTACGGGTGTCACTATAGATAAAATAATACAGGGAGGCTTGAAAAGTTCAAACGGTCCAAAGATGGCCTAAATCACTTTCTAAATGGCATTTGATTCTATTATTTCACTTTAATGGGTTTTCAAAGGAGTTCTAGAATTCGTTGAGATGTAAAATAAATCACGAACATGCACACATTACACAAACCAAAAACAGTCATACTAATCATACAAACTACCACATATACCACAAAATCCTCAAACTAGATGAATCTAACATTTATGTGCCTCTTTACTTAGGTAAAAATTTAATTTCTTTCATATATCACCATTATTACAATCACATTAATGTCATGGACTTCCGGATTGACTCAAGTGGATACAACACTATCCTAAAATAAATTTAAGTGACAAAAGTTAAAAAAAAATTAAAATTTGGTCTAATTTCATGCTCATGGAATATTTTTCCCACCCCCAATAATTTCTACATTGTCCTCAATGTCAAAAAGAAAAATAAAAGAAATTAAGTAAAGAAGTGAGAGAAGTTACCCCCCTTTTGTATGAGATTGTGTACATTACATGTACGCTCCGGTTCATTGTTCCTCACTTTTCTCATCATGTAGCATTAAGTGTGCAAGAAACCTCTAAATATATGCATCACAATCCAAAATAAAATAAAATAAAATAAAATTAAAGAAAAATGAAAATTAAACTAAAAGAAATGAAATAAACCAAAGAAATTACAAATGGGAGGCTCAGTCCTCCATATATTCTAGTTGCTCGTTGTCATCTTCGGGTTGGTCCGTCGGTTGTCTGAAAATGAAGTTATCTCCAGGATACTACGGAGGTGACCTGAATTGGGTGAGGTCTACTCCACTCTGTGTTAGTTGGAAGCTCATCATTTGGTGGAGTAGGGCTTGGTACTTCATTTGATCACTGAACCAAACTTGCTGTTGCGTTTGGTACTTAATGTATTTTATTAACCTTCGCTTCGAGATTTACCAACCTGTCTCTTGTAGAAGCATTCTTGGAAGAGGTTCCATCACCCTTCCTACTTCCTTGTCCAGCTTTTGTGCCGCTTGTCAGGTGTTGCATGTAGGTGAAGGTTAATGTTTCACCTGGCTGTAATAAGACCTCGTCCGTGTCGTATCAGACTCCGTGCTTGACACATAGGGCGGTGATAAGTTGGGGAAATAAATAATTGATGTTGTGATGCTCAGCTGAGTACAACAACCCTTTGTTGTATTACCATCCCCACATCTATTGAGCACTCGGTCTCTATGGCAAATTGTAGATTAGCCTACTCCCGATCGACAATACTATAATGCCAGGTAGGCATTAACCGAGAATAGACAAAGTATTGCCAAATACGGGAATGTGTCCTAAGGTGCTTGGCTTGAAAAATGTTTACCATATCCCCCTTGTACTCCTACTCCATGTAACCATCGATTATGGTGTTAATGACCTCGTCGTAATCAACCTGTGTTAAGTAGGTTTCATACCCGCTATTTTGTATGTCCCTTAACCCATAGTAGGAGGTAATCACAGTCTTATTAAAGGGGATCTCAATGCCCCTCACCCATACCAATCCATCTCTAGCTTCCGAGACATTCGCATAGAATTCTCGGACCAACAAACTCACACCTGCCTTTGAGGCGTATGCAAATTAATTTCCTCCATCCTAAAACCTCAATTTTATCAGATATTCCCATGACGCCCACTTAGCCAAAATCCATCCCTCTCTCATTCACAAATCCCTTGTTTCTTTTGGCGGCACCTTCGTACTGCTCTTGTGTCTCCAGAATTACAAACCGAGAGGCGTCATAATTATGATCTTCAACTACTTTCCCCTTCCCCTTAGAACGACTACCCTCACCAGCCTTTCTTTTTGGAGCCATATCAATTCTTAAAATAAGATAACTCAAACTCACAATTCAATTTCAGAAAATGCAGAAAAACCCCAAAAATTATTCCCCTCTTATCCAAGTTTTTCACTTAATTCCAAATTTCACAGATTCTAGGAAATTATTACTAAATTGAAATAGAAATGTGATGAAATTTACCTCTTGGGAATGCAATTGACACCTTGAAGAAAAACCCCCAAATTTGCTTGAAATCCTAGATTTTGAAGATGAAGAGAAACTTGATTTTTGGAGAAAATCTGATGAAATTGATGGAGGAAAAGGTGTTAGCAATGTTAGAATGAAGAATTGATTGAGTAAAGTTTTAATTTTGGTGAGGATTTTGGAAGAAATTGGAGAGGAGAGTGTTTGGGAGAAAATGAGAAAAAGTGAGGGAAAATTTAGGGAAGAAAATTTAAAATGATTTTTGAATATGCCCGAGTGCTTTTTTCTGGCAAATTTTCAGAGGCGCATTGTAGCATACATTTTTTCCCGCCGTGGTATGGATAAATTTTTTGAAATTGTGCGTGAAACAGAACGTTTCTCACTGAGGCACAAATATTTCCCGCCACGGCGCGCATATTTTTTTGAAAATTTTAGTTTGAAACAAAAAGTCCCTCGCAGTGGCACAAATTGTCCCCTCCGCGGCATGGACATTTTTTTTGAAAATTTTTGATATTTTTGAAAACGGGCAACGCATTCACCCCCAACCAAGACTTGGGAATGTCCTCATTGCCTTGAAAAAAATTTGAAAACAAAAATATGATAAAAAGAATGAAATAAATAAAAGCAACGAAAGAGATACAATACCGAATGGGTGCCTCCCATTAAGGGCTTAGTTTTACATCTTAGCAAGACGTGGCTGCTCTCGTGTTTATGAATCGAGAAGACGTATTGTTTTGATGCTTTTCAAATTGGTGTCTCCTTCCAAGTATAGCTTGACACGATGCTCGTTTACCTTGAACGGGTCTTGCATTTCGGGATTGAGCAACTCGACTACTCCGTGTGGAAGTACATTTGTATTTGTAATTGTATATGGTCCGCTCCCCCTAGAATGAAGTTTTCCTGGAAACAAATGCAAACGTGAATTATATAATAGAACTTTCATTCCAGGAACGAAATACTTACCGAGGAGCCCTTTGTCGTGATAGTGCTTAGTACGCTCCTTGCAGATCTTGGCATTTTCGTAAGCTTTGTCCCCGAATTTTCTCAAGTTCGCTCAGTTGGAGTAGTCATTTTTCCTCAGCTTTTGCCATGTCTATGTTGAGCTCTTTAATAGCCCAATAAGCCCTATGCTGTAGCTCAACGCGTAAGTGACATGCTTTACCAAAAATTAACCGGTAGGGGCTCATACCAATGGGTGTTTTGTATGCTGTACGATATGCCCACAAGGCATCATTCAATTTAACTGATCAATCCTTTCTTGAGGGGCGCACTGTGCGTTCTAATATCCCCTTGATTTGTCGGTTGCTCACTTCCACTTGTCCCGAAGTTTGGGGATGGTATGGGGTAGCAACTTTATGAGAAATGTTGTACTTTTTCAAAAGCCCGTCAAAGAGCCTATTGCAAAGGTGGCTGCCT